>PVKZ01001177.1:0-432623 GCA_004027375.1 Macroglossus sobrinus
GCAAGGAGGCCAGCCAAGCCGACGTAGCCAGTAGGGAGCAGAGTTGGGATTTGAACCCATGACTCACCCTAGAATCCTGGCTGTGAACCACTGCATTCTGCACTAGCCTTTTCCCATAATTATGTTAAATATACCTTGGCTTTTTTGTGTCTTAATGTCTCATATTTATTTTATTTTTTATTTTACAAGCAGTGAACCACATTAGTATACAATTGAAAAAATAAGAAGTTCCCTAAACCTAATTGATTGCTTTGAGGGTAATTCACTATTCCCATCTCTTTATCTGTCATCTATCTATCTATGCAATGTCTGATCCAGCTTACCCTTTATATGCTACTTTGTGATGAATGGTTTGCGGGATGGGATTGGGATGACTCAAGAATCTTCTCGCCTACAAGGAAACATTGAATCAAAGGATGGTTTGTTTACCTTAAGAGATTAGGAGAATTGGATTCTAACCCAAGTGAAAATTGCTCCACCTCTGTTTATTTTACATAACATGTGTTTCAGTAACACCAGAGCGAGAATCCTTCTTGAGGGGCGTGGCCAGGCTGGAGGGCTCCTAGCTTACGGGCTGTACAGGTGTGCAATCAGTTGTAGACTGAAGTTTACTAAGAACTAGCCAAATGGCATTTATCTCTGCACCTCAGTTTGGAAATGTGGAGTTAAACAAAATGACTACAGGGCCCTTCTTATTTTGAAAGTTTTATGATTATAAAACCATTGATGCATCTTTTAGAATATTCAGCTTTTTTAATCATATGTTCTGGCTGTAGCAATGCATCTGGCCCTACAAAACTTCTCTGGGGTGGCCTCCCCCCGCCACACACACACACACCTTGACCAGGTTGGCTCCTATCAGCTTTCTTGGGTCTTGAAGAGCAACAGTTAGTGATTCTCAGGAAAGGGGCCCTTTGGGAGATAGTTGGACTCACCCCAGATCTGAATCACTAGGAGTCACTTGACCTTGAAAATGCAAGCCAGGGGACAGAGGGACTCGATGAGCTTTCGGGGTTCTCCTAGTCCAGGCACATAGCAATGGCAAACATGATGCCCACACATCTTCCTCTGAGCTCTCGTGTACGTGTGTGTGTGTGTGTGTGTGTACTTATAAATTCACTGTTTGCATTACATATGCTCAGCTTTAACTAGAAAAAGATGTTATGTTTTTTTTGTTCTTTTAAAATTAAATTTCTTCTGGCATTCACAGGCACTGAAATCAGAAGAGCAAAAAAATGTCTTGTCCAATTTGAAAATGTTTTCCAAATACATAGCTATTTGACTCTAGGGGTCGGGAAATGGCATTCTGCAAGTTTTTCCAAAAACTCTTAACTTGGGAAATAGCAAGGATGGGCAGCAGTAAACTTGCTCTCTTTTAAACTAACACTGGTAAACAAATAAAGGCTAACGGAGTGAAATAAGAAGGCTGATTTCTTTAGTTAGGCTACAGAAGGCTCAGTCAAAGGAGGACTCTGGAATCTAGTATTCACTCCACAATCGACGGCACACCTGTATCCAGGCTGCAGGTGGGATGTGACTCCATCCCTATCCCTATGAAGGCTTCTTAAACCTGGGCTATGTGAAATAGAGGTTGAAGAGTTTTCAATGCTTGTCTACATAATTGGGAAAAATATTTAGCTAGAAAGAATGGGCACAGGGGAATGGTCTAAAAGTCTTCATTTTTCTCTAGCCTACAAAGACCACAACATGGCTATTTAATTAGAATTTATTTTTTAAAAAAAATGGTGGCTCATTCACTTGCTTAAGCATTCCAGACAAGCTAAAGTGCTTTTGCCTGTTGGGGACTGGATAAAGAAATTTAAACCTAAATTTGTACTGAAGAAAGTTTTTAGAACATATGAGACTGAGTTTTATGCCTTTTTTTTTTTTTAAGGCTACTAATCTACAAAGAACATTTGACTATTTGCCTTAGGGGACAATCAAAAGGGTGTATCTTTGACACTGAAAGGATTAAAGCATTAAAACTCTGCCAAGAGCCCCGAGTTTCAGAAAACCAGGTGCCTGTATTATTTAAAGCATTATAGTTGCCCAACAGGATGGTTAAGATTTAAATATAAAGAGTTATACACAGGGTGGCCTCTGGTTCAGGAAATATGCTTGGTAAAGGGAACAGAGGTTTGTGATGGAAATTCTCCTAGAAAACTCTTGGTGAATGAGCTCCCGAATAAAAACACAGGTGCTGTTAAATATTTTTATGAGGTTTCCTAGACAATAACTTTTGTGACCTAAAATTCTGACATTATGTGTGTTGAAACACTAGATGTTTATACAAGCGAGAAAAAAAGCATAGTAATCTTTCGAAGGCATCTCCTAAAACGTCTTCTGAATCTTGTGTTCCTGCAGATACGTCAAGCTTAGGTCTCCACTGCAGTTTTTCGTTTGGGCAGGGGGGGTCTTATAACCGTGAACATAATTCATTAGTTATTACTACTGGCAACTTGTTCCCAAACTATGTCTAGACACACACTAGCACAGTCTTAGAAAAAAAAAAGTAGAAGAAGATTAAAATGTTCTTGTCTTTTAAGATGACAAGCTTGTCCTGAAGTATAATTGGTCTCACATCAGCTCGTCCCCTCTACTCTGAAGACAGCTAGGCATAAGCAGACTCTATAGAAATAGGTTCTGTAGCATTTCTGTATTTAAAATATGATGTCAGGAGCATGTAAGTAGGAAAAAATATGTTGTATGAGTCATTCTTTCTAAAAATGTTTTTTTTAAAAAAAAAGATGCATACAACTCCACAGATGGCATAGCGCTTCAAATATATTCTTATCTCAATCTAACATCAGTTTTGTAAGATATTCATACCTACATTTACATAAGATAAAACTGAGAATGAGACACTAATAACACCCAGATCTCATTCTCAGTCTAGCTCTCTTCTCCATGGTACTGCACCAGGCCTAAAAGACTCTCTGTGGGGTGAGTGAAGGGCCAGGCAGACTAGATGGTAGGTGGAAGATGTAGAGAAAATATTCACAGATGGGAAAAAGCACCCCTAATGAAAGTTCAAGACTGCTGACCTTAAAAATAGTTATTTTACCAGCAAAAACGGGGGTTGAGTCAGG
Source organism: Macroglossus sobrinus (assembly GCA_004027375.1). Lineage (NCBI taxonomy): Eukaryota > Metazoa > Chordata > Mammalia > Chiroptera > Pteropodidae > Macroglossus > Macroglossus sobrinus. The sequence continues at coordinate 3,090 of PVKZ01001177.1, forward strand.
AAGAGCAGAGAATTGTAATTCAAGACATGCAAACAATGGCAAGGCCATGGGCAAGCCAGGAGAACAAGGGGGATTGTTCTTTTGTATGGACAAGGGCAAGTTGGGAGGAGCTGTGATAAAGGAACAATCACTGGAGGAAAATGGGTGTTTGAAGTGAAATGCTCTTTGCTGGCTGGGTCGTGACAGTCTCTCCTTGGCTGGGCCATTGCTGGGGAGGAAACCCCTTTCTTCCTCATGCCGGGTGGTGGAGTGGACAACACTTCCCTGTTGGAGATGTGAGGCAGGTGTCTTCCTGTCTGGGGCAGTCCAGGATGAGTGGAAGGGTGTGAGAGACAGCCCACCTCCCAGGCAGGCCCAATTGACTCCAATCTCGGTTGATGTCTCCTTTATTCTCACAAAGAAGAGCAATTGTATAACTAGTCATTCTAAGATGTATCAGGTAAATTTGAGCAGGATTTAAAGACATTTAAACATTTGGTAAAGATGACCTTCTTTTTTTTTTCATTTTAAAGGAAAGCGGGCACCATTTCTCTCGATGCTGAAAGTTCTGATGTCAGCTTCTCAGAGAGTTTCTTGTGGGAAAGCAGCTTTTCTTCAGCTTTCCTTATTCATTCCTCCCTATAAAGAAAAAGCCCCCTCTGCCCAGTCTTTGAACACGTACAGATCTCACAGAAGGGTCTCCCTATTGCAGTCGTCCCTTCCCCCTCTTGCAATAATCTCTTCAAAATAATCCCATCTTTATTTAAGTCGATTTGTTTTTTTTATTTGACAAAGAAGCCCAGAGAATTCAGTGCTGGAGTACCTCTGCATGGCCCTCTTTCCAATATCGTTTTGTGGCAAAATTTACTTTTTGTTCACTCTTGTACTGCAGAATACCTTTCAGGAAGACATTTGTATTCTTTTAACCAAAGCAACATATAAATAACAAAGAAAACAGGGGGAAGGAGTCATTTTGTGTAGGCTAATATTAGTATCCACTTGGTAAGGACAGCTGCTCAGACACAAAGTGGCGTCCTAACTTCATTTTTATAGCTCCGAAGCACAACCATTGGATTTAACTATGTTCAGATGTAACTACAAAATCACCTTCCACTACCAAGTTATACATTACTTCTTGTCTTCTATCATTTTATATATTTGAGAGCTGGCTTTCCCAGAATTAATGAGATCCACTGAGAATTTGCTGTATAGTAGTACTTCCTTCTCAGCTGTGTCTGGCTAGTCTATTACCTTGTTTTATTATTCTAACGAATAAATAATTCACAAAGAATACGGGTGTTAAGAAGTGCGATAGCATTTTACGATAATATATCAAAATCCATTTTCATTCTATCTGGACGCATAGGTTGTTAACTCCGTTGAATGTATGTTCTACTTTATGTACTGATTAAATTCTGGGACATTAATTTAACCAATTGTATTATCAGGTCTGTAGTAATGAATCATACAATATTTTTTCACCCCTGTAGCATACCTTAAAAGTTATAAACTAGGTGTAACGTTACGTTGAAGAAGTTACATAGTATTTTATATTAGATTCGTTATTATCTCCTAAAGTACTGGCTAAATCCTAGATTATTTACCTATAAGTGACTTGTTTACTCTAATTTTTTTCATGAGCTTGGTAAATTCAAAAAGCAGGACTTTTAAAACAAAACACCTAAATGATCTTCCTTAATGCCGGGAGACATGAAGCAGAAAAACTACAAAATAAACACAACCAACACACACACACACACACACACACACACACACACACACACACACACACACACACACACCAAAAACAGTCCCTGTCCATTAGGTCTTTACTTCTCAGCTTGATATATTTTCTAAAGCAGTGAACAGAGTCTCATTCTCCAGGGAGCCACAGTTTGCGCATTTATTCATTTGGCACAGATTTTCATTCTATACTGGGCACTGGTAATTGTTTATATTTCCAGCATTTCTGGAGGCATTGCCCCAGGTCAAGCCTGCATCAGCTTGGCTTCGTACTATCACATTATCCTTCTAATTTGCCTCTTTCTAGTTATTCTTATGCCCTTCAGATTCAGCCTCCCCGCAACCTGCAGAGTGCCCTATCTCAAATGCAAATCTAGCCATAAATCACTCTTTAAAACATCTTAATGTCCAAGCACCTCAAAATTACCTTTCATAATCAGTCTTCTGCGGAAATCTCTACCTGTAGCTTTTCTTCCTACCCATTCTCTTCTGTAGAATCACGGAACCCCTGCTGACCCCTCCTCCCAGCTCCCACCCTAGTCCCTGCATTTTAGACATGTCCATTCTCTACCGCATGCTTCCTTCCTAGCGTTGCCCGTGCCTTGCCTGCTGTCACCGGTCCCTGCCTGCTATGAGTCTCAGGATGGGCATTATCTCTAGAAAAGCCACCCTTGTGTTATCTACATTCCCTTCGAGGTAGATCTTTATTATTCCTTGAACCTGGCACGTGGTAGCAACTCAATGAATAATTATTGAGTAAAATAAAGGCTTTTCCTACAAAGATGATTTAAGAGTTGTCTCCCCATAGGGGACAGACATGTAAAGAAGTAATTGCCATTCAGGGTGCTAAAGATACATGAGAAAAATCCGCAAAGTACTAAGGAAGCAGCCCAGAGATCTTTTAAAATGGAATTATTTCCCACCTGAAATGTTCCCCACCTAAGATGTTTCCCAGTGGCCCGGATGGAAAGTCAGGACACACATTTGGTCGAGATTCCATCAAAGTATGAAAGCAGTGATTCTATAAGTTTCTGAACTGCTAAGGAATCTTTGAACCAGATAAAATAAAACCGGGTTTTATTTGCCTCTTAGAAAGAGCATCCCAATTCTTTTTTTACCTTGTAACTGGTGAGCAACTTTAAAATTTATTTAGTCATTTATTCAACAAACATCTGACAAGGGCCTTTTATGAAATACTCCGCTAAGTGCTGGGGAGTAAGCAATAAACAAGACAGATTGCATTCTGCTCTCCTGGGATTTACTTGTAGGCGAAACAGACAGTAATAAGTAAATCAATGCAGTAATGAAAGATGGTATGATTCTCGGTGAGGCCATGATCGGGGTCAGAGCAGAGACCTGCTTTAAAGAAGGTGATCGAGAAAAAGTACTTTGTGCTGGTTTTATTTAACTTACGGCTTAAAGGATGAGGCGGTGCCAGCCAGGTGAGGGGTTTGTGGGAAAAGTTCTAGGCTGAGACAGGTAGAAAGGGCAAACACAGTACCGAACTCTGGGTCTCGAACAAGCCTGGGCATCCTCTCAGCTTGTCATCTAAATGCAGGCAGGGCAAAGTCCTGAGAAGGAAGGTAAAAGCAGGGATGAGGAGAGACTGTGGTGACAGGTGGCTGTGTTAAGTGAGGTGGTCAGGAAGGGTTTTCCAAGGAGGTGACATTCGGGCAGAAGGCTGACTTTACGTAGAGTTTACTTATAACTCATATTTCAGTTGTTGTGTAGATTTTAAAAGTGTGAGGCCACCTTTGAGTGGGTCTTCTCCATCTTTAAAATGAAATGTTTGCTGTGATCCAAAGCCAGTAAGACATTTCATCAAACAGTTGTTTTGTTGAAATGTTTTCTTCGTTCCCTGTCACGTGGGCCTCAGCCTTCGAGTGAATGTGGACACTGCAGAGACCAGAGCTCAGAAAGATGAGGGCGGACGTCACCTGGAGGGCAGGCACTGGCCGGCTCCAGCCAAGCCTGTCTCCTAATAAGGGGTCACGAGGAGGTTAGAGCCCCTTTCAGTCCTGTTGGGAAAGCGCCGATGTGTGATCAACAGCCAGCTTTCACAGAGTTAATCACTCCCCCGCCAACTGGACAACCAGTGGCGCCTTGCTCCCTGCCCCTTCGCTTCACCGGGCCGTCCAGCCCCCTTCCTTTGCTCCCTGCAATGAGCAGGCGTCAGGCAGGGGACCCGGTGGGACTCCTGCCCTTCCCGCTCAAAGACTGACCCTTCAGGAAGAGACTCGTCTGACTCTGGGGGAAGAGAACCCATCCTTCTCCGCCTGGGAGGAACTTGGTAAAGACGCCCGTCCTGCCAGAGACGAGGAGGAAGCAGCAAACATGGGGGCTGAGGGAGAAAAGACGGTCTTTCCATGGAAAGTCATCATTGCGGCCAAAATGAGGAGACCACAGAGTATTTCCCTGTCTACAGGGAAAGTAATGCAATGTAATCTTAGTTTTTAGAGTATTTTCATCTGAAGGGGTGGTGTGTGACATTGTTTTTCACTGAGCTCTGAAAGTTAGTGTCATTATGTTTTTTACCCCAGATAGGCCTTTCCGTAGAGCTCACTAAGCCTGAGGTCTCCTGGCACGGAGCCTGAAGAATCAGCTTACTGGTGCCCAAGACCAGACCCTAGAATGTGAGGTTCATACCTTGGGCCAGACCAGGACCACGTCTGAACCCTCTGGTTGGCAGAAAAGTGTTACAAGCAGGTGGAATTATACCCCAGGGGTCCAGGGAACCGTTCATGCAGCCCTTCTGCCTGAGGGGGTGTCATTCATGAGGTACGGGAGCCTCCCTCTGTCTGCAGGGCTCAGGGGCTGACTCACGTGCAGACGAGACCGTCACAAGGTCCAGATATCTCCCAGGACAGAAGTTAAGGCTCAGACCAGGGCCAGTTGCTTTCACACGTGAGACGGGAGGTTTTGGTTCCCTGCGGTGGCGATGATGGAGGAGGGCGGGGGAGCAGTGCAGCCAACTTTCACCCAAGCATGTCTGTTTTCAGTTTAGAAGGAGGAGAAATGATAACCAGGACAGTTGGGGGAGGGGGGGTCGCACAGTGAGGAGTAAGTAGAGGTATTGATAAACGCACAGCTGATTGGGGGTGTCATGGAGATAGCATGCTGGGATGTCTACATGTAGCATGTGAACTTGGTGGCCACCGCTGTCTTGCCATCGTGCTGTCAGTTGTTTGCAATGGGTCTGAGGTTGGCTCTGTCCAGGGTCCATAGCTCAGCCTGTGACATCAGACGGAAAGTGGAAATAGATGTTATATATAAAGATGTTATATATAAAGAGTAGCTGAGTGGATACATGTCCAGGGCACTTTCACCGAAAGCTGACATCATTCGCGTTGTCATAAGTGAATTTTTCTTCTCCACATCCTGTGATTATGGCTCTCATAATTTTGTTAGCCTGCATATTGGGTTTTGATTCTTAAGCATTTCCTTAGCTCTCCATTTCCTTCCCAGCCTCTCCACTGGTAATTCAGTTTGCTCATGGGCTGCTGCCTGACAAAGCATCTCTCATCAGGAGATGGTGCTTCCCCCCTCCACATGTGCTGTTCCAGCATGAGAGAGTGCAGCCAGCAGTGTCACCCTTCAGTGACAAAGTACACTTAGACCTGAGGGTTTGGGGACGATCTTCTGCTATTCTTATCACGGGTTAGTGTTCAATTATTTGCCAACTAAGAAGTAGGCAGATTTGGGCATGCATGAAGGGGACCTGATCCAGGCAGACAGAAGGCCCCTACCTAACCTTTGAACTTTCTCCAATAAGTGTTTTTTTTTTTTTAACAATGCTTTGATGATCGGAAATGGTTTTAATCCCTAGGAGGAGTTGCAGCAGGAATTGTGTCAGCCTGCACCACAAATCCCAATTTCATCCCGTGCAGTACAGCTCATTTGGTCACGTGAAAGGCAAGCCACTGAGACTCAGCTGACTGTAATTCTGAACTGGGGTAGACGAGGTTTGCCTGGCTTCACTCCTTGGAATGTTTTATCCTTTCAGAGAGAAACCTTTTTAAAATATTTTTCTGAGTGACCACCTCGCAAATCTTTTCTGACTTCCATAAGAATGTAGACTGCCAGAGTCACTGAGGCGACCTCCAGCTCCCAGTTTTTTTTATTTTTATTTTATTTTATTTTATTTTATTATTTTATTTTTTTCCAGTTTCTTAAACATTAAAAGCCGTCTCTTTACATCAAACGATCCAACACTGACTGAATATATGAGAACTCGTGATGGCCTGAAAAACTAGGTGTTCAGTGTTAACCACCGAACACCTAAAATCAGACTCGTGGTCTGCGGGTCAGCGTGATGGCCGCCACCCCGGCCTCTCCACACTGAGACTGCCCATCCACAGATGGCATCACAGAAGGAGTGCAGGTGTGACCACCTTTTCTCTCGTCTCAGGACAATTCAAGACTAGACGCTCCCTCGAGCTCGATGTTTCAAGGAATACTGAGCCTGAATCCCATTTTAATAATAATCTATGCTTTTTTCCAACTAACGCCCCAGCCCCACCTTCAGAAAGTTGAGACACATTAAAAGAACCCAGTGGTTTAGTCTGTAGAGCTGTTTTTTTGTTTTTAAGGGTTTGGGTTTTGGTGATGGTGGAGATAGGAGGAGGCAGATAAAAACATTTGTTTTTATGAACCACACGTGTAAGATAAATGCTGTCTCAGTCTTGGCGATGAAGCACGAGTTCACCTGGGTGCCCCTGGAATGACCTGAGCTTCGAGAGAGGCCTGAGCAAAAGTTCCTTATGCCACCCTCACAAGTCCTCTCATTTGCTCGGTGCCTTAGCAGAACACAAGTGACAGAATCGTGGGAACCTTTGTGAAGTGTGGATGAAATAGGGAAATCGGGGAACTGAGAGATATGCCAGTTTCCCCATGTCGTCCATGTGTCACATGATGCTCCCTTTCCGAGCATCATGACACCAGCCCATGGTCAGGATGAGCATCCCTCGCCTCCACCTTTCACGTGAGCACCGGCCTTGTCGAAGGCGGCACAGACGGCGGTGAGCTCTGAGCCGTCAGCATCACGTCACCCCATTTAATGCTGCTGGGAGCTCGCTCCTAGGAAATGGTGTGTTGAACTTGCTAGGGGTAGACTCCTTTCTTAACATGTGGTCCATGTTATTAAGATCAAGGAAAGAACCACTGATGGCCACAACGTCCACTCTGGAAGTGGACTAGGTACCCGACACAGGCATACCCACTTAATCCGCCTTTTGCCATTGTGACAGGGATGTGGCCCTCACCACATGACAAGATGAGGCCTCTGCTGAGTGGGGAGGAGCTGAGAGAGCTGCATGGGTTTTAAACATAACACTGGAAGTAAGACATTTTCATCCAAGTCTGGGTAGCAAGATTGGATAGAAAGGGTTATGAGTTGGCCAAATCTGTTTGTTTCTGGAGCTTCATATAGCAAGTAACATGAGTTTTGACAGTGAGAAATGTATCCAAATGTTTATCTAAATCTACTCAGCTCCAGATTTTAGGAAAAAAGATTTTGGGTAATGAGGGATACATGTATATTCACTGCTTGATTACATGCATACATGCCTGGATGCTTTCATTCACTTATTCAGGACCTAGAATTGTTTCAGGGGCTGGAAGATGAAACACCCAAAGCCTAACCTAGAGACAATCATATAAAGATGAGTGAACACAGGTAACTGCACAATTGTTAAAGTCCACTGTGATTCCCAGAATGCCCAGTATGTGAGACGAGCTTTCACTTTTTTTACTTTAAATATGTACATCTTGATTTTAATGTATATTATAAAATATAACTAACAATCAGACCAAGGTTTCACAAATGTTTCACTGAAAGGGAGTGAGCCAATTGGAAGACCAATATTAAAGAAATAATCACATGAGTTGTCCATGGATGCGGAAGAATCCAAAAGGTTGTTTATGAATGACCATGGTTTGAAAAATGCTGGGCAGAGTGATCTGGAAATGCATAGGAGACCTCCGAGGCCAGCTTGGTAGGACGCCACAGAAATTGTCCTACTAGAGGTTCAGACATGTCCCCATTAAAACTAAGCTGACTCGATCTTGAAAATATTAAAAAACTAGTCACATAGACTGTTCTTAACCCATGAAGACAGTATGCTTGCTAATTGGTGAAGCTGATTACCATAAAATTCAGCCAGTTGGGATGTTGGTACAAATTGCTTGGAGTGATTATCCTGAATGTGTTGGGTTTTCTACCTTGTGAAAAAGTCCAGTTATAGGTTTTCTGTTTTTGATGCAGGTGAGAGCAGACAGAGTCTTAAGTTAGTAGTCGATCAGCCAAGACTAAAGATGGACTTCCCTTCTAGCCTGAAAATTCTGAGACTATATTTAATCAAGATTTGTATTTAAAAGTCTATTGTTGTTGTTGTTGCTAGGCTGGCTGGTTGGGTTACACACACAGCTTTAATCAGATGAGAGAGCTGAACCAGCATGTGACTAACATCTTTTGCATTTTTGCTTTCAGGGATCTATAAAAATAGAAGTTCGATCTTTCGATATCATTTTGCAGTTTGTTCTGTGGTCAGGAAGACTGACAATTAAAATACTTAGAAATGTGAGGACACAGTCTAATAAAAAAGTTACCTTAGCAACAGTTGCATCGTGATCTAAAGCAAACTTTATGTTTGTTTTTGCATGAAAACCTGAAACAGCATACAAAGTACCCATACTGAACCTCATTTCTAACCCCCAGTGGATCTGCCATCCAGTTTCCCATCTACTTATATGTATTTATTTGTAAATACACTTTTTAAAATAGAAATAGGATCAAAAAGTACTCTTGCAGCCTCTTGCTTTTGGCATTTAACAGCATCTCATAGTGCTTTTTTTGACAGTTGCATAATAATCTACGTAACCAGTCTAGTCAGGAACATTTAGAGTTGCTTCCAGGATCTAGTGGTTGGTTGGATGTTTGAAGGTAGATGGGCACATTCTCTACATTTCCTAGGACTAATGACACCTGTTTCCTCAATGGGCGTCACTTTTTAAGTGACATCTATCCAGTGGTGAGTAAAGGACACTAGTCCCAGCCTTTAGCTGGATCTTTCATTGCTAGGATGGAATGGATAAGAATTTCGCAATTTTGTCATCAGCTGTGACATTTTAATCTTTTCCAGTGGTCCCCAACCTTTTTGGCACCAGGGACCAATGAGAATCTAATGCCTGATGATCTTAAGTGGAGCTGAGGTGGTGATGCTAGCGCTGGGGAGTGGTTGCAAATACAGATGAAGCTTTGCTTGCTCACCTTCTGCTGTGTGTCCAGGCTCCTAACAAGCTATGGACCAGTACTCCTCTGGCAGGGGTTTGGGGACCCCTGCCTTAGCCCAAGGGCAGTCCAGTAGTCTGAATTGAACGCTACATGGGTGTAATGGATTAGAATCATAGAATTTGGGTTCTTTAAGGGTAGAGATCTATTTTCATGTAGTATTTGTCAGATGCTAGGTGGTAGGACATGGAGAAAAGACCATAGGATTTGAATCAGAAAATGAAATTCAAGTCTAGCTCTATCTCTTTTATCTGATTGTATTATCTTTGGTGAGACACCCTCTGTAAGCTTCAGTTTCCTCAACTGGAAAATAGGAATGATATGAACATTAAGATAAATAATATCTATAAAAATACACTCTGAAAAATCACTGTGCAAATAAAAGGTTATTATTTAACCCCACTCCTTATTAATGAAAAAGAGGTTCAACTGGTTTGAAGTAACTTTCCTGAAAATTCAGATACCTATGACTTAATGACCGATCTTTGTATCTTTAGTGTTTGTCTTCAAAAATTTCAGAAGCAAATCTGAGCTTGAAAACATAGCGCATTAGAAAGAGCAAGACAGTGTTGTAACTTATTTTATTTTTCTCACCTGCCATTTGTTGCATTTGTTACTGTATCTCTGTTTTTACAGAGCTTGGAATATGTGAAGACCAGTTTTCTTTCTGACAGTCTTCTGTGATTTATGGTGTTTGCTCTGTAATTTCTTTGCTTTGGTGTTCAGGCATGGAATGAAATTTTATTCGTTTGAAGTTACAATCACTTCTCCCAGTGGCTCACCCCGCCCCCCACTGCATCCCTACAAACACATGCAATCCCACATGACACACACTGTGAAAAGGGCCCCAAATTTTAAAAAAATGAATAAAAATAAGGCCACAAGTATCAGAGGACATTCACCAAGGGAAAACAACTTTTAGCACTGGATGATAAGCAGCAATCTCTAAAATGTTCCCAAATAACCATAACAAAGAACTGCTTTTAACTCACTCCCTAAAGGCAAATAGACAACTACAGAGTGGTGTGTGTGCCAAGGAGACAAAAAAAAAAAGACTCAACACTGAGCGAACAAAACAATCAGTCTCTTTTTTGTAAAGTTGTTGATTTTCAAAATCTCCACAGCTAAAGATTGCTCTTAAAATGAATCCCATCTTCATGGTTTTGAGTAGGTGGATTTTCAGCAGCTTTCTTTGTGGCATGTGTGGTCACCTCCTCGGTGCCCTGTAGAACTGGGGTTCGAGACCAAAAATGGGGAGGACTTCTGAAGACAAGGATATTAATGGTCTCCACAGCTACTTCTGTAGTCAGTATTCCAAGCCGTTGTTAGTAACACTCAGAACAAAGGACTTTAGGACTCATGTTGATGTCTAGTTTCTCCTTTTTAAATTGAGGTACAATTTACATATCGTAATATTCACCCTTTTAAAGAATGTAATTCTATGGTTTTTAGCATATTCAGAAAGTTGTGCATCCATCACCACTGTCTAACTTCAGAACGTTTGTGTCTTTCCAAAAAGAAACTCATATCTATTGGCACTCACTCTCCACTCCCCTCTCTTCCAGCCTCAGACAATCGCTAATCTACTTTCCATCTCTATGGATTTATCTGTTCTGGAAATGCCCTATAAATGGAATCATACAATATCCGTCCTTTTCAGAATGTCTGGCTTCTTTCACTTAGCATACTGTTCTCGGGGCTCATCCATGTGGTAGCATGCATCAGTACTTCATTGCTTTTCACGGTTTATCCATTCATCCGTTGGTGGATGTTTGGGTCATTCAAACATGTTGGATGCTTTGCAAGATGATGGTAAGAACATTCGCATACAAGTTTCTAGGAGGACATATGTTTTCGGTTCTCTTGGATATGTATGTACCTAGAAGTGGAATGATTGGGTGTCTGGTCTCCCTTTATCAGAATCGTCATATATTAGTAACCTGAGAAGAGGAGGAATGAGCTTGATTTGGACAGATTAAGAGCCAGGGTGGGTATGGATTAGTGGAGAAGCTGTGGTCTGGGGTTAGAGCCCAATTGTTCCCTACTATCTAACATTTATAGAATGATATAACGAATTCCTGACGTTTTGAAAATAAATTCAGGGATAGATTATAATTCTCAGTAATTCACAATGTTTCTTCCCCCACAAGACCAGAGGGACGTCATGTACTCCCATTAGTTAATCTCGTGCGCCATGATTTCTCAAGGTGGAGGGAGTCACATCTGTGACCCAGAAGAAAGATGTTGGCGTTTATCAGAATTTGTGTGCGGATAGAGGGAGCTGGGTAGGTGTCACTGGAAAAGAGCCTCTGGATGCTGCCAACATCCTGCAGAGGATTTAGCTTTTGCGATAGCAGTGGAGCACTCACACCATGAACTGGAGATGCTTTTGGGGGAAGCAGACAAATGGGGGACAGCCAGCAATCTCAGTGCATAAAAAACGAATGGGTGGCTTTGTTTTCAAAAATCCTGTAGCTGCTTTACTGGCAGTAATGTTATTTCAATGATCTTCTGTGTTCTAAACTGTTTAGGTTTTATTTATGCTAATGAGAAGAGTAATGCCCCGCTAATCGGACATGTTAGACACAGCACACTTGTCATTGTGGATTGTAAGAACTAAAAAGGGCCACCACACTGAGAGAATAATGTGCTCTTTCCTCTGCTACTTTGATGAGCCCAGCCATCAAGGACAGACCCCAAGCTGGAAGGTCTTCATGCTGTGAGGACGTGTTTCATGTGGACGAGATTGATTTAGTAGAAATGCCTTTTATGAGTTTGGAGGTGGCAGTAGGCCTTGCAGAGAAATGGATTTTCTTTCCACCTATACATTTCCCTTTATTCTGTAATCAGGGCAGAAGCAAGAAATTTGGCTCCTTTCTCATCAGGAAATGCAACAGGGCCCCAGCACCACCAGCGCCATGCAAGGACCCGCTGCTTTGCTAAAGTGTTCATGATATTTAATCGCTTCCTGCCTTGCCCCCTCATGGATAGTGTAGGCTTTTGGGGCCTGAGCCCAAAGGAATGTGATAGATGATGGAACTTAATTTGCTCCCCTTAGGTAGGGGGGCCCCTTCAACAATGCAAAGCGAGGCCTTCCATTTAGAGCAAGCCCCATCGAGTTAATCATTATACTCTAACTGCAAAACTAAATGGAGAAATAGTTCTCTTCTGCCGTGGTACTCTTTTTGACAGACTTTATTTGTTTAGAGCAGTTTACGGTCACAGTGGAATTCTGTGAAAAGTACAGAGAACATCCACACACTCACGCCCCTCCCCTCATACACACAGCCTCCTGCCTGATCGGCATCTCCCACCGGAGAGGGACATTGTTACAACTGATGATCCTACAGCGACATGTCATAATCACTGGAAATTCATAGTTTCCATTAGGAGTTTACTGTCATACATTCTCTGGGTTTGGACAATGTACGTCTCCGCCACTATCATCCACTATGGATGTTCCACTGCCCTGAGAATCCGCCATGCACCACCTGTTCAGACCTCCCTTTGCCCAACCCCCGGCCATCACTGATCTTTTTACTGCTTCCATCGTTTTGCCTTTTCCAAAATGTCATAGAGATGAAATCGTACAGTACGTAGCCTTTCCAGACTGGCTTCTTTCCTTCACTAATATACATTTAAGTTTCGCCCATGTCTTTTTAAGGCTTGAAATCTCTCTTTTTGTAGTACTAAGAAGATGGCCATCTGTGACCCAGAGGGCAGACCCTCACCAAACACTTAGTGTGATAAAAACTTGGTCTTAAACTTCTCATCCCCTAGAACTATGAGAAACAAATTTCGATAATTTATCAGCCGCCCAGTCTATGCCACCCACACTGGCTAAGACAACCACTTTTTGAGATATGGTTGACGTTACTGCACATACTTAACAGCTTTACTGAGGTGTAAGTCACATACTATCCAATTCATTTAAAGAGTACAAATGAACAATTTTTAGCATAGTCACAAATTTATACATATTTTAAATGTACAGCTTGGCACATTGTGACACATGTGCATACCTCTGAAGTCATCACCATACTTAAGATGTACATCCATCACTCCCAGAAGTCTCTTCATGCCCCTTTGTAATTTCTCCCCCCACCCACACCACCACCCTTGGCAAATCATTGATCTCTTTTCTGTCCTATAAAGTCACTTGCATTTTTAAAAATTTTATATAAATGAAATCACGTAGTATGTACTGTTATTTTTGGTTTGGGTCTGGCTTCTTCATTCAGTATAATTATTTTAAGATTCATTCATGCCCTAGTATGGTATCAATAGTTTACTTTTGTTGTTGTTACTGAGAAATATTTAATGCACGATTATGCCACAATTTGTTTATTCATCTGTTGATGGAAATTGGATTGTTTCCAGTTTCGAGCTATTACAGGGAAGCTATCATAAACATCCATGTACAAATCTTGGTGTGGCTTATGCTTTCCTTCTTCATGGATAAATACCCAGGAGAGCCATGGCTGGCCATATGGAAAGTATATGTTTCACATTTTAAGAAACTGTCAAACTGCTTTCCAACGTGTTTTTACCATTTCGTGGGGACTCAGGGGTGCATGAGAGTTCTGGGTGCTCCCCATCCTCCCCAACACCCTGCATGGTCAGTCCCTATAATCTGAGCAGATGACAAGTGGTGCACCTCGAACTCTAGTGTCCCAGACTCCTAGGGGTACCCGCTACATACCATCCAGTATCACTTCTCAAAGCCTTTGCTCAGGCTGTTCTTGCCACCTGGGATGCTGGTCTACCCATCCCTCTTAGTAAAGCAATCTTCCTTTAACGCAGAGCCCCAGGGCTCCTGGCCCTCCATGTTGAACCAAAGTCCATCTCTACCTCTATACGTACCCAGAGAATTCTGTGGGTCACTTTTTTCAAAGTATATTTTCAATGTGATGAGATCCTCTCGCGTGACTGTTTTTCCCACTCAAGGATGGGGACCTAATACGAGGCTTGACACATCCTGGGTTCACTGTCACGAATGTGACAGCAGAGACAGGACCCACCACCCTATGGGTGACGCTCCTTCTGTATGACGCGAAAAATATAGCTCTGTTTTCTCTTGCTTAAAGAGAGCTGTCATTATAGCAATTTTTTTTGAAATGTATTTATCAGAAACAAAGGGTAGCCGTGGTGATATTTTTAAATAATTGTCCTAATTCTTAAAAACACCCTTCAAGCATAGAAGATGAACGATAAATGAAGTCGAAGTTATTCATGAACATCAAGGAAATTAAATTTTGCCCGAATGAGGGTCTCCCAGCCTGACTTCACTTTATAATCTTAAGGTTTCCTGTCTCCAAGGATTTTAAAGTATGTTTGAGCCAACTAGAGTTAGTCATTACTAACTCTCTAATATTTTGCTTATATTGGTGAGTGGGAAAGGGGCAGAGTTAAAAATATATCTCAAGCAGCTTCTGAGAAAATCTTAACAGTCAGTCGTATCTGCAAGTTTTTTAACTGCCCAGATAATAGTCGGTCTGATGTGGTTTTCACAGGTTCCCAGGAGGGAGGCAGAAACATAAAAGAGTGAGCTGGTTTCCAGGACAGTGGTTCCTGGGACTAAGGGGGATGGTAAAGAGGTTAAGTTTCAAAGTCCGATTAGAAATCGCAGCTATGGAATTCGGAGTGATTGTCACCGAGGCTTTAAAGCCTGTGGATTTGGCCTGCTGTGCTCAGACAGTGGTTCTTGGTTTTTAACCCAGAGCAAAGTGGCAGTGGAGCACAAAAATGTATGCAGTGCCTTCTGAGGGCTACTGAGGATGCTGGAATGATGTTCAGAATGTACCGGCACCTAACAGGCTAAGTGAAAGCACCAGGTTGCGGGAAACCCTAAGGCAATCTAATGAAAAAATATTTTGAAATAGTCCTTTCATTGTGGGTTTTACTCCAAAGCAAGGTAACCCCATCCATCACGAGCTAAACAAAGCCCTAGCGAGATCAATACGGTCACGGCAAGATGAGAATGTTCACGATTAAAGCCTGTGGCAAAGTGACCTGTGCAGGAAGACGGTGTAAAGCAGGTCTGCTCAGATTCTCACAAGCACACAACACACCTGGGAGCCGTGTGAAGATGGGGTCTCTAACTTAGCAGGTGCAGGCCAGGGCCTGGGATTCTGCATGTTGAAATAGCACCTCTGTGGTGTGTATGCTGCCAGTCCTCAGACCACTAACAGAGGCTTCAGTAAACGGGTTGCTCTTTCCTCTTTTATACCAGATTATGAGACTGTTCTGCAAAACCCTCTGATAAAATAAGTAGTTGTTAACTGTCCTGCTTATCTCTGAAGGGTATGACAATCCAATTCTGATGTCTGTCTTCTGCCTTAAGGAAAAAAAAAATGAAGACGAGTAGAAATTCCTTTATTAATAGCACCTTGAAAAAGTCATCTGAAAAAAATTCCAGATTTTGTTGTCTTTATTTTAGGGTTCAAAATACCATACCGTTTATCTTACTGATGCTCCTGATTATCGAATTAAGTTCAATTAAATTCAGTATGCTACCCACATATAGCAGGAGGAACTTCTAGCTAAAAAAGTTTTAGCTAGAAGTTCCTTAAGAACAGCGCTTTTCTGGTTAACACTTGAAAACAAGTGCTGTCTGATTTGAGCGTTAGATGATCTCTAGTTCAGGACCATGCTGTGTTTGGATAGATTCTGTAATGCGGTGATTCAAGGCACAGATTGAGAAGCCAGACCCTCTGGATTCAAGTCTAGCGAGCCCTGCCACGATCTGATAGTATACAGGGCTTGGCTCATCTGTAAAATGGGTCTGCACTCTACGGGGTATTATTGGATGAAGTGAGCTGATGTTTGTAAAAGTCTTAGAATAGTGCTTGGCACACATATGAGCTATATAAATGTTTGTTAGATATATGATTAAAATAAATGAAGTGAACTGATGTCATGTCTCAGGCACTCTGTGGAGTCTGGAAGTCCTGTATCTCCTTTTAGCAATTAAATATCACTCTACAAGGCTTTCCCAACAGGTATCAAGGTCAGAAAAAGAGATGATTTCAGCCAACAAACAGGGAAACCCAAAACAAATGCACAAAATCTAGGAGCTCATGAATTTTACTTATTTGGTTAGACTTACCTTACTAGTCCTTTGGTTTTGCAGCTGGTCATGTATATTGGTCAGGTGGCCAAGGACATCTTAAAGTGGCCCCGCCCCTCCTCCCCGCCTGTCGTCAAGCTGGAGAAGAGAGTGATTGCTGAGTATGGAATGCCATCTACGCACGCCATGGCAGCCACCGCCATCTCCTTCACCCTCCTCATCTCTACCATGGACAGGTACCAGGTGAGGCAGCCCAGCATCTCCTCCCGTGTAAGGACCTCCCCTCAGTGAGGTGGCAGAGAGGGGCTTTGCTTCTGAGTTTTCTTTTAGGGACTTTGAGGTTTGCAAAGTAAGGACTAAGGGGAACAGAAACTTTTCGAGCCTTCGGTGATCATTTCTTCGTAAGTAAAGTGACCATATGATTTAGTGGCCCAATGAGGCTGTGCCTGAGGATGGGAGTGGACAGAACACCATAATGACACCAGCATAACATGGACTGTCCAGGGATCAGGGTGTATTGTTTCTCTCCTCAGAAAGCGTCTTCACCCTGAGCAGCCTGACGAGACAGCTCTTGAATTGGTGTTCTCATCCCATTTGCGACAGACACAGGGGTTTATGGTCCTAGTAATTGACCCTCAGGGGCTCAGATGACATCACCAAATCCTCTTGCTAGACTCCCCGGGACCTGAGGCAGAAGAGTCTGTGCCCCACAGTGTTCCCCAAGGACGCCTCTGCCCCTGGCTGGGGCTCAGCCGTTATAAAGAACAGCTCCACGTTGTCTAGAAAACTGTTTACATGCTAGAGGATTAATAAATGTTGAAAATAGAATTTCACTTAGTATCTGCTTAGATGCCAGTAACAGTCGGGCCTTTTAAAAGTCATTACAGCAACAAAGTACTGTTTTGCCTGTCTTAGAACTCTTGCTCTAAGTTTGGGTTTCATTTCATAAGTTTTACCTTTGACCCATTGGAAAATTTAGATTTCATTAAACAGAAAATCTTATCCATAAATGACAGTATCATTTCACCCTGGCTTTTTAGTCTAGAAACCCAGGGACATTCTGAGTTCCAGGTCATACAGAAACAGAGGAGTCAGCCTGATGTAGTTGGAACAGGACAAGCTTAGTGTTGGGTCCTGGTCACCTAGGATTAGACCTCAGTTTCCTAAATGAGAAAGAGATGGATATAAGCAACATCTCCAAGTAGGTGGAACCTTGTGTTGTAACTTACTTAAATGTCATGCCAGATCAAAAACCATCTGAACGCCCCAGTACTGTTTGAATTAGTTTGATGCAGACTTCTGGGCTATGTCGTGCCCGGTGCCATTTGTGTCAGAAGGATGTGGCGGGCCCAGCATCAGCCCCCAGGGGGCTGCTCTCAGCATCCAGAGAGGCTGTCACCATGCCGAGTGACTCTGGAAAAAATCAGCACACAGAGGCTGACTGACCATAGAGAAGCAATCCCACCACCACTTATCCACTCATTTTAAAGCCACTGAGGTCTTGTTAAAAAAATCTTTTCAGCTCACATCATGCAACAGTCTTCATAAGGCCTGAATTGTAATAGTCGTCTTTCCTATTTAATTCTTAATGATAAATATATTTAGCTCTTGGAGTTATTGCTCATAAATAGCTCTAAATATGGATTGGTTTATATAAATATGCATCAAGCCCAGTGCCCAAATTCTAATTTCAGAATGCATTACCACGTTAATTTTTAACGTTCCTTTGATTAACATTGGACACCCAGTAAATAATAAATCTAAAGAAAAGACATATATCCATGTTATTGTGCTCACATGTTACATTGGAAAGGATATGCTGGACTTGGTTTCAGAAGCTGTGGCTTCTGGTTCTGACTTTGTCAGTCAGTGGCTGTGTGACCTTAGGCAAGCCATTCTGCCTCTCTGAGCCCTTGGCCACTGTTGCGAAGATCAGATGTCGTGATCGAAGGGAAAGCAGCCTTGTGCTCAAGTTCAATACTAATGTAACTTAGCATCATGGCTAAGGGTTTCCTTGTTTGTAGAACGGGGCTAATTATAGAACCTACCTCAGCGGGTTGTACAAAGATTAAATTAAATAGTGACTATAAACATCTTTGCACAATATAGACAGTTTCCTGTCATCTCTATTCTCATCACCATAGAAGACCACAGACATTAGTCCTTGAAGCACATGGATTATATCTCTAGGTCCAGTTTATAAGCAGAAAATCTGTAGTTTTTTATATAACTTGGCGTTGGCCAAATTCCTTTGGCTGTTTTTCCACCAGCAAATGTTGAGACAGCACTATCTGGACTTCACCCTTGACACTGATGCATAAATATGCACGTTCTTAGCTTAGGTCCATTGTCCATGGACTTCCTTAGGAAGCCAATTACGGCCAAGCTTTATCACCGCATCTCATGGTGAAGTAGGTAGTTGAACTTCCAGATAATAGCGCCATCTTCCTTGCCTCTTGCTCAAGGCTATCTACATTGTAATCTAAGAATCAGTAGAAATAAATCATTATTTACTCCACTAAAACCGTCAGCACAATAGCTGTGGATATGAGTCAAGTTCTACTACATCCTATGTCATGAAACATCCTCTCAGAATTATATTTCTAGGCATCTTTCCCTTTCTTTCCTTAGTTTTCCCATCTATCAAATGTTTCAGCTCATCAGATTGCTGGTCTAGGGCATGTGAGGTTGAGGCTAGTTACTAGACTAGGAACCCTGTGGCTATCTACAGCATCAAATTGTGTATTTCTGCGCATGATCTAATGTCCTTGTTTTTTCTCCCCCTTTGCAGTATCCCTTTGCGTTGGGGCTGATGGTGGCTGTGGTGTTTTCCACGTTGGTGAGTCTCAGCAGGCTGTACACTGGGATGCACACAGTCCTGGTAAGACTTTGTAGTTGGATCCTGGGATGATTGAATAGTGGCCAGTGTCAGTATGTTCGTCACATGAAATTTTTATAAAGCTATTTGCATATGTAATTGTATTTCCCATCAGGCCAATGAGTGAAGTAATTATTATTTTATGACACATGCATAACAGGAATAATCATTAAGATGATATCGAGGAGACTGAACCGGGCTAGACCTTCATGACTTTGGCTAGAACAGTGACAGAGACTTGAGTCATTTATTTTCATGTTTGTTTACTGATGATGAAGTGACAGTGCAGGGAAAAAATACCCAGGGTCAAGGGTGCGAGTGACTGGACACAGTTCCTCATCCAGGTCCTCGCACACAAAGACGAAGCTGTCCTTGTGGGGTAAGATTCTTGCCATGTCACAAGAGACCAGAATCATGGTCTTGCTTCCTCCCATACTGTGCTGGAAGCAGATATTTGTGGGAAGATCCTTTAAGCTTCTCATTCAGATGTAAGGGAGGGGTATAGCAGATCTTTTTGGAGCAGCTGACCTAGAAGAAACCAGAGCAAGGGGCCATAGCAGCCATTCCTCCCAGCGGGTCCTGTTTCACCCAGGGCTGTTTACACATGCCTCATTTTCTTTCATAAAGATCTTAGACTCTGAAGCAGGCCCAGGCCCCAGTCAGGGCCAGAAGCATGACCCAATGATACTTGATTACTACTAGCAGGAGGGAACAATTGGCTATAATAGCAGGACAGAGTTAAGTCATGGGTTGGCAGTCATCTTTATTTAGCAGCAAATTCATAAGCTCCTTCTGGGTACCAAGCTTGGAGCTAGATCTGGGAGATACTGAGGTAAGTAAAACCTACCTCCCCCTCCTATGTCTGTTGATGGAGACAGAAGTATAAGGTCTGCTTACTGGGTATGACAAGTACTATAATTAGCATGGAACAGCTGGATTGGGCCAGCTGAGGTGGCATGCCTCTCCCTTGGACCCTGCTCAATCTCCTAGGACAGCCATGCACTGATGGTTCTCAACTGTGGCTGCTAATTCAAATCCCACATGCTTTTAAAGAAATATCTGGGGAAATTTAGACACTCATGTTCACAGCCGCAGCATTATTCCCAATAGCCAAAAGTTGGAAGCAGCCTAGGTGTCCACTGACAGATGAATGGGTAAACATGTGGTCCATACACACAATGGAATGTTATTTGGCCTTAAAAAGGAAGGAAGTGCTGACCCATGCTGCGACATGGACAAACCTTGAAGACATTGGCTCGATGAACTAAACCCATCGCAAAAGGACAAATATTATACGATTCCGTTTATGTGAGGTCCCTAGAGTAGCCAAATTCATAGAGACAGAAAAGGGATTATTTGGTGGTTGCCCAGGGCCGAGGGGAAGAAGGAATGGAGACCTGTTGTTTCAAGGGGACAGAGTTTCAGTTTGGGGAGATGAAAACGCTCTGGAGAAGGCTGGCGGTGATGCTCGCACAACAGTGGGAGTGTCCTGCAGGCCCGTCAGTCAGGTGGCTGCCTGCTTGATGGCAATGGTCCTCTGTGCACGAGAGGAAATGCAGCCGCTCGTGCAGAGCTGGTCTCACCCATGAAGAAATCAGTGCTCAGCTCAGGCGAACGACTCGCTGTGATGTTGGGACTTCTGGACCGGCTCCAGCTGATGCCTGGTCAGGCCCACTGAAGGATGGGGAGGCACAGAACCCGTAGGTGCTGTCACCATCCTGCCAAACCAGCTCTGGCATTACAAAGACGCCCAAATAAGAAACTTGGGTGTCCGCCTCACTCCTCCCTTCCAGTGCCCCATCGGCAGGCAGTCACCAAGCCGAATTAATTCCGACATTTAAAGATGTCTTAAAGCTGTTCTCACGCCACTGGCGGGATATTAGTCCCCCATCTGATGATGCTGCCCTGTGCATGGACAAGTTTTTCTATGCACTGCCGGATGCAAATGACGACACAGATGATCACCCCGACTGGGAGCGGCAGCCATGGAAGGGTCCTTGGGAATCAGCCTCTGGGAGAGGTTGGGTTGCTCTTGGCAAAGCACAGAAATCAAACGCAGGGGCCCCGGTGACATTCTCAAGCTGCCGACTGCGCGGCATCTGGGGCCACCCTCACTCTAGGCTCACGTCCCTGGTGACAAGTTCTTTATTGCTCAAGCCGATTTTTACTAGTGTCTTATGTGTCCCATAGTGAAAACCATCCTAACTGATGATTCACAGAAACAATATTTTGGTGTGTAATTTTATGTTCTCTTGGTTTAAAGAGGAAACCAGTTGCAGCCAGCTGATAGAGATGGGGGCAGCAGAAGGAAAGGGTGGAATATCTTGGAAGGGCCGGGTAGCTCACGGAATCCAACACAGGCAGTCAAACAAGCCTCAGGAGGGGCCAGAACCAGGCTGAGATGGAACTTGGATTGGACTGGGCACTGTCCCTGGATGAGTGAGCCCTGGCAGGGGGACAGGGTCAGAGAGCAGCAAAGGGACCTCGGAAGCCATCCGTGTGGGCTGCACAGGCAGAGCCCAGAGAACAGGACTAGGAAGAAACCCACTCAGTTCACCCCTACCGAGAATGCCCAGACCCAAGTGTTTTCCCTCTGCATGAGTCACAACTCCTCGAATGCAAATAACAGGGACCCACTCACACTGGTTTGTGCTTAAAAGGACATTCAATGGTTTTTATAAGCAAAGTGTAGCAAGAACAGAGGTACAGGTGGCCCCGGGGAGAGTGGGACCCCAGGTCTCCCTCTTCATTGGAAGCCATCCTGACTCTTTCCCAGGCTTCTCTTCACATGGTGGATCCATGCTTTGGGTCTGCTTTCTCTCTGAGATTAGACCCAGGGAGTTCTGGTCTTAAATTCTTTCTGTTGTACTCCTGAATGGATTCCAGTAGAGAGAATTGTGAGCCCGTTGCTGCAGCATCTGGTGTCCAAGGGTTGCTGAGGGCTGTGACTGGGCCAACAGGCCGGGAGCCGGTCTATGTGAGCCGTGGCTATGACTGGCAGCCACCATTAGGGTTAGCGTCAGCATCGGTATGTGGGAGGGGCAGGGTAGTTCTCCAAAATAAAATGGGTCCCTCGTCAGAAGAAGAGGACAGACAAGCCCCAATGATATCCTTACTACAGTGACATCATTGCATTTTTCTACTCTTTGGAAGACTCAGAAACTGGATATTGTGTTTGTGAGGAAGGGAGGACTAAAGCAAATCAAAATCGTACTATGTTTGTGATGCCCCAAATTAATCAACCTGTACCGTCCTTCGCCTGATAACAATAAACTCTAATATGTTATCAGTAAAATTAACCATAATTATTGATTAGTGAATGGTTGTTCCATTATTTTGAACTTGCATTCACCAAAATGCTACTCTATTATTTGGTGTCTAAATTGATCTGTGGAATTCTATAGATATTAGGTTTTATTTGCTTACTCGTTTATTTTTTTCCCTAAGTATTGCTTTACTTTTGGTTTGAGTTGGAGAATGTCAAAAAGTCTTTTCAAATATTAAATTCTCGGCAGGCCATACAAACTGTGTTCTGGCTTTGGACAAGAGCATTTTGAGTGTGTGTGTGTGTGTGTGTGTGTGTGTGTGTGTGTGTGTGTGTTTTCAAGTTCTTTGAAACTACTTAAAAAAAAACCTCACTTCAAACTACCTTACTTAATATGAGAAGAAGGCTAATTGTAGTATAAATTACACTCTACCAAGCCTTATTTTCTGTTATATCTTGTTGGATGAGTTAGTCACCGAGATAAAAGGCAATTTGCTTGTGTCTCTGAGTATCAGTCATCATGGTTTTATAGACATGTTTTCTCTTTACCTTGGAGAGAAATATTTTTACCCGTTTATAAAACTAGAGAATTATTTCTGATTTCAAAAGTAATAAGTACCCATGATGAAACATGCATCTTGTTTTAAAGTTTCTTTTTAAAGCAAAACAAGCCATTGTTAACCACTGCAGGAGAAGTTTAGACGGCCATTTTTTAAGGACACTATGAAGGGAAACTTTTAAGGCATTGTAGGCTTCTGTATTAGTTGAATAGTTGAAGTGAAATTAGGGCTTAGCACAATTTCCAGCAAGAACTGCTCATTGTCTGTATTCCTAACAACAAACATAAGCAAATTAATTGTTTATCTTTCTGAACTGTATCTAAAAAGCCACAATTGGGGCCTGGTTTTCCATCTGCTCTGTTAGTGTGGGGTGAATAGGCTACTGGGGGTGCTCCAATTCTAGAAGGGGAAGCTGGACTGAGTCTTGAGTGCAGCCCACAAAGATGGTCAGAGCTAGAAGTTGGTCAAAGCACTACAATCATGCAAAGGTCAGAGTTCCCTGCAGGGCAGTGAGCCAAAACCTAAAGGGCGGAAGTAGGCAGGGACCAGTACCGGGCCAGTTTGCCTCAGACCAAAAGCCACTTACATCCTTCCTGCTATAAGAATTGGCCTCTATCATTCTGTGGCCTCAGAAGCTTTTCCAGTGTGGTGTTTTGTAGACCTGAGGGAGTGTGGCAATTAACTGACAGCCCGATGGCTAATGGCTTGGCAGCCAAGACAAATGGACGAGGCCTGCAGCTACAGAGGAGTCCATTGGGGCTGAGGCAACAGGTGAGGTAACTTTGGGAAAGCAGGTAGTTCATTTACATCAGTGAGAAAGACACAGAAGTACCACCTATATTCCAGATTGCCAAAGAGGGAGTTCAGGTAAATGCTTAAAGTCTAGAGTGTAATGAGAATGCATCTACTTTTCCCAGATAAATAAATACACCTCACTGAGGGACAGAGCACATATTTCAGATCTGGCAGTCTTGTGAGTTGTATCTGTGTTCTAGGTGAGTCCTTGTGTCTGGTAAAATAAGAATAAGAGACTGACTAAACCTTCCACAGAAGCCAGTCTCCATTTCTTTCTGCTATTAGGTACTTGCTTTTTGGGTTATAGTAGTGTGTTATAGTTTCATTGAAGGGTGAAGTCTTTCTGGAATCTTATAATCATATGCCTCTCTTACTGGAAAAAAACAGTCTTCACAGTTTGTGACGTCAACTTTTGCAAAATGAACTAGACCTTCCCACTTATTCATGTGGTTTTTTAAAAAGAGTCTTTAGCCCTTTGGGAAAAGAGAAACACCAATTTCTGCTGCAATGCTCGCTGTTGCTATATTCTGAGAAATATCGGCATGCACGCGCATGTTATTTTTACTTCAGTGCTCTAAGTTATTGCTAGTTTGTCCTAGGGGAATGAAAGGAGAGGTGACTTGATTTGCTGTGACTTCTCGTCTGACCACTGAGCCCTGAGCCTAACTCCTGATTTCTAAATTCAACCTAGTTCAATAAACTATTCACTTTCTCAGAAGGCTCATGTTCCCCTTAGAAAAGAAGAATCCTACGTATTTAATATCCGTAGCTCAAAGCCATGAGGACAGAAGTAAACGTATGTCCTTTCCACCTTCCACCTTCTGCAAGAATGCTTCTGACTGGGGGAATCTGATTTCCAGAGGCACCAAGGAAGTGTCGTATTTATTTTTTTCATATCTCAAGTGCAGCGGGAGGTGAGAATGGACACAAGGTACCAGCTGACCATTTCCATCATGCTTTGGGATCCCTTTTCTCATTGTCATCTGGTTTCTACTAAACATACAATGGAAAATCAAGATAATTTTCTACAAATGGGCATCCTAGGGAAAGCTACATACACTTTAACAACAGAATACAAGACAAGAATGCAAAATCCTAACATTTGTTGAATATAAATATTTCTATCTTAGTAGATTAAAGGACACTTGAGAAATTCAAAGTCCTTTAAGTCATCTTGTATTTTAAGATATAAATATTATGTTATTAGCAGTAAGAGGAAGCTGTGCTAGAGGTATGTGGTTGGTTATAGTCATATCTGTCCATTCCATTAAGCAGTGAGTTCCTTGAGGCTAAAGAATACTCTTTCTTCGTTTTGTATTCCCCTCAGTTCCCAACACAGAGCCTGACATAAGTGCACAGTAACTGCTGTGTAGATTGTAATGGGTATCATCTGTTATCTGTTCATAAATCAGTTTTTCCTTATTTCTTCGTACTTTATTGAGTGAGATTTGACAAGATTCTTCCATTAGTCTGAATATTGCATTCTTCATAGGAGACCAGACCAGGTTATGCATCTAAAATTTTTTTAAACATTATTTTGTTTTACCTGAAAAAGATTTACTTGCGAAAAATGTAAGAGTCATGTGACAGGAAATACTGTGCGAACATGGATGTTCCGTTGTGACCTTCTAGAACTCCTGGAGTTGAATGTGGCAGATGTCGCATGGAGCAGTGGTCAGCAGCATGATGCTTAGGGACTCCCTGAAGGACCAGTTCTTAGGAGAGGGGTAAGACTATCTGAAGACATGCTGCTTTGATGCTTTGTACATTTCCTATAATAAATGGGACGATGATGTAGGTAGGAGTGGAGAGGAAAGTTGTGCCATCCCTAATGGATTTGAGAATTTCATACAGAGCCTGGTGCCCAGTGCTTGGATTTTTAGGTGTGTAAGTAACATGTGAGTGTGTGTGTGTGTGTGTGTGTGTGTGTGTGTGTGTGTGTTCTGTGCCACTGCATAGGCTCCATCTCCTGGCAACTGTATAAATGAGTGATGTCCACAGTGTCCTCAGCAGCCCTGCTCAGCTCCTGCAGACTCCTGCCTGTGGCTTATTCATGAAGTTAGTCTATCTCATGGTCTTCTTCTTTTCCTGCTGCTTTCTGTTTTTCCCAGCATTATTGTCTTTTCCAAAGAACGCTGTCTTCTCAAGATGAGCCCAAAGTAGGACAGCTTCAGTTTAGTCACTTTTTCCCCCTCAGCAATGTTTCAGGCTTAATTTGCTCTAGGAGATAAGTAAACACTCCCAAGTGATCACACCCAGATTACTGTAAGTACAGCATTACCAGTACTTCAAAGTCCTCTTGTCCCCCCTACTTTGCATCTCCCCCAAGGTACTCACTTCCCAGATCTCTAGATCCATACTTTAGTTGAACTTGACATAAATGAATTATACAGTGTGCATTCTTTTGCATCGGGCTTCTTTTACTTACTATTTTGTTTGTGATATTCACCCACGTTGTATGTAATTTAAATTCATTTTTTATTCTTGTGTAGTATTATATGACCATATCACACCTTATTTATCTCTTTTATTACTGACAGATATTTGGGTTGCTTCCAGTTTGAGGCTATTAGAAATGATGTTATTCTATTATGTGCCTTTTAGAGCAAATATGTACATTTTACTGTTAAGTATGAATATAGAAGTAAAATTGCTGGGTCGTAAGGTATGTTCAGCTTTAAGGATATACTGTTGTGTTTTCTGCAGAATTATACCAATTTACACACGTACCCTTAGTGTGTGAGAGTTCCAGTTTTCTACATCCTTATCTGTCCTTGCTAATGTCAGTCGCTTTCATCTTAACCATTTGCAGGGTGTGTAGCAATGATCTCATTGTACTTTTATTTTGATTTCCCTGATGAGTTATGATATTCAGCCCCTTTTCATATGTTATTATTAGCCGTTTAGATAAACTCTTGTGAGAACCCGTTTGTATTTTGACCATTTTTATTGGTTTGCTTGTCTTTTTTTATTAATTCATTGGTGATTCGCTGTTAAATATATGTATTGCAAATTTCTTTTCCCATTCTGTGGCTTGCCTTTTTACTCTATCAGTGGGATCTTTAAGTGAACAGAAGAATTTCTGAATTTTAACATTCTCTAATTATCAAACTTTACTTATGGTTCCAACTTTCTGTGTCCTTTTTAAGATATTTTTGCCTACCACAAGGTCATGAAGATATTCTCTTATGTTTGAAAAGTTTTATTACTTATACAAGAGACAATCCAGATTTTCTGTTTACTCCTTTATCAGTATTAGTTGTTTTTTCCTAGGAATTTGTCCATTTTATCTCAGTTCTCAAATTAATTGCCATAATATTGTTTATAATAGTCTCTTATTATCTTTGCAGGATCTGTAACATCTCTCTTTTAATTCCTGATTCTATATCCTTTACTGATCAGTTTTATAGAGGTTTATCAATTTGAGTAGTCTTTTCCAAGAACCAACTTTTGGTTTTGTTAATTTTATCTAATGTACATGTATTCATTTTATTTTTATTTTCATCCTTCTTTCAGAATTACTTTGCTTTTTCTAATGTATTTGAAATAGATTCTTAATTATTGATTTTTAGCCCTTCTTTTTCAACATACCATTTAAGGTTCTACATTTCCCTCTAAAAATATGTTTAATTACATCCTATAGGTATTAATAAGTTGTTTTTCATGGTCATTCAGTTGAAAATATTTTCTAATGTTTCTTATGGGTTAGGTAGAATTATATTTCCTAAATTTTCAAAGATTGGAGAATTTTCTAATTGTCATTTTAAAATTTATTTCTAACCTAATATTCTTGTAGTTAAAGAAGATACTATATACAAATTCCATTTCATGAAATTTGTTGAAATTTGCTTTCTTTCTCCACATATGGTTAGTTTTGTAAATGTCTCATCTATTTTTGTAATTGTTGTATACAGTGTTTTATAAGTTAGGTCATTTTTTAAATTGTATTTTTTAATCTTCTACATCCTTACTGATTTTTTTTTCTGCTTGCTCTCTGAACCATGAGAAAAGTTATGTAAAAATCTCCCACAACGATTGTAGATTTGTCTATTTCTCCTTTTAGTTCTGTCAATTTTTTCTTCATATATTTTGAAATGTTTTATGTTATTTAATATATACAGTTTGTAAATTATCATCTCCTTGATAGCTTTACCCTTTTATCATTCAGAAATGTGCTTCTATGTGTCTAGTGATGATTTTTGCCTGAAAGCCTACTTTGTCTAATATTAATATAGCATTTCCAGCTTTTAGTTAGCATTTGCAAAGCATTTTTCCAGCCTTTTACTTTTGACTTTTATGAGTAGTACAAAGTTGGGTTTTTGTTTTTAATTTAGTTTGACAATTTTGTTTTTTAGCCTATTTAGTCTATAGCACATAATGTAATCTGATATATTGGGGTTCAAATCTACCATATTACTCTTTGTTAACTCTTCCTCACCTATTCACCTTTATCTCTTTGTTGCCTTCTTTTGTATTGATCAAGTATTTTAACTCTCCCATTTTCTCTCCTCTGTTAGTGTGTTATAAAGTGTTTACAGTTCTTTTCGTGGTTACTGAAGGGATTAAAACAAGTGTCTTTGGTTTATGAGAGTCAAATGCAAATTAGTACCTTTACCCACCCCCTGGGAAGAGAGGGTTATTAAATAAAATTTAATTCTACATATGTTTAAAGCCCACAAGAACTTATTTTTATTGTTTTATAGTTAATATACATTTAGGTTCGTCTGCAAAACTAACCTGTTATTCCTCGTCCCTTCCTACAGCTCTGTTCTTCCATCTGGCACCTCATTCCTTTTCCCTAAATTACTCTAGTGTTTATTTAAGCTTGGTTCTACTGGTAATAGAGTCTCTCAGTTTTTGTATTTTTCTGGGAGTATCTTTACTTTCATTTTTGAAAGGTATTTTTGCTAGGTATAGAATTCTCTGTGTCATTTCCTCCAGTGTCCCTGAATTGGGTGCTTGCCATTTACATGTGCCTAGAGTGTGCACTAAATCAGTGTAGCCAGCTGGGTCAGACTGGCATTGAATTTCTAAATCTTATGCCGGCTAAGCAAGAATGACTATTTTTAAAGTTATGGATGGTCCACTAGTATTTGGAGAGTATTTTACAGAATGTATTAAGATATAAAGTGTTCATTCATAGCCTTGTAGACTCATTTCATTTCTGAGACTTTGTTCTAAAGCATAAAATTGCACAAGCATGAAAGTAAAAACAAAAAGCAAACATTTATAAAACACCTATGATCTGTTAGGCACCATTCTACGTGCTATACATGTATTAACTACCTCATA
This sequence comes from Macroglossus sobrinus, assembly GCA_004027375.1. Lineage (NCBI taxonomy): Eukaryota > Metazoa > Chordata > Mammalia > Chiroptera > Pteropodidae > Macroglossus > Macroglossus sobrinus. Next base: position 31,959 of record PVKZ01001177.1, read on the forward strand.
CGGTGGTTTACAACAATCGTATGAGGGAGGTACTGCTCTCATGATGCCAGTTTCACAGATGAAGCTTGCAGAGGTTCAATAACCTGATCAAGGCTATGTAGTTGGTAACAGACCAAGCAGTCTTGACTTCAGAATCCACGCTTTTAATTACCATTCTATACTAATCCTCCAGGATGTTCATTAATGCATTTAATAGCAAACAATGAGAATACACTAAATGTCCATCAATCAGATCTAGTTAAATGGAACAAAATATAAAGCCATGAAAATAATATAGTTCAGTACTCATGAGGAGAGGTGTATGACATTGTCAATGAAAGAAAGTGGGATACGGAACAGCTTATACAGTCTGGTGCAATTAGTTTTAAAATTGTGTGGGGTTGGTTATGGGCAGAGGCCTCTAAAATGCCTTTTTAGTAGTGATGCTGACAAAATGAAGCTATTTTTGTTTAATGGATAGAGAATCTATCTTATTCTACTTCTATCCTAGTATATTGCTTGGCATGTAGTAGCTGACTGAAAATAACAGCTGTTGAATGAATTAATAAATATTTGAGCTCTATTATTATTTACATGAGGATTTCCTGGAAGCGGGGGTGAGATTTTACACTTTACTCTTACAAATGATAGCTCTTCCTCTCATACTGGGTACTTATATGTCTCATGATTTCTTCCCTCGCACTGTCTTTTTTCTTTATCTTTTTTTTAACCACAACAACAGTTAATGTGGATTTTAACAATAAAACAAATACGTGGGTTTCAAAGATCTTATGTCTTTTGTCCTTTTATTGTTTGAGGATCAATTTTAGAAGTCACAAACCATTGATTTGCAAAATTCTTTTTGTTACTGTAACCGTCCATCCCAAATCTGATTGAAAAGGGAACCAAGTTCTCAACAGAAATAATATCCATCCATCCTTTCTTTGTGGTGCTGATTCAAGAGGAGGAATTCACCTTGAGGGATTTAAAGAATTGAGATGACCTCTGGAGAGAAATCGTAATACTTAGCTAGCCACAAAGGGCTAATGGACTGTTTATCCACCAGTGATAAAACTGCCTGAGAATTCATCTCATTACCGAAGTATACCCTAGTAGTGTGTGAACACTGATGGGGCACAGCAGATGGATGTAGAGGAGTGAAATAGCTGCTTTGTGTTTCATTCTCTGAATATCAGCTGAAGGTCTTGAACTTAATTTTAATCTCAAAACACTTCTGAGGTCTGTGTTTGTCTGTGGGAATGTTTCTTAGAGACATGCTCACTTGAGAAAGAAAATAAACGCTTCATGTATCAGATTTTTAAATGTGCCCAGGGCTTCCTGTAAGTGCTGTACTTTGATATTTTTAAACCCCTGAAATCTCCATAAAATTATGTTCATAGGTCTATGGCAGTTTGGTTTCCACACCATGGCCCTGAGCTCTCACCACCTTTGTGAGAACAATATCTCGTCCAGGGGCCACAGTCTTGTACCCCATTGTATTTTGGATCTCATTTCTCAGTTTTCATAAAGGTACATGGTTTTCCCTTCTTCTCACTTGACACTCATTTGACAAGAAAGTGACAATCTCTGTAACCAAAGCTGTCAACAAGCCTCATCGAAGACATTGTAAGGCCGCTTTTGGCCTCACTAGAGACAATCTGCAAAGCGGGACTGATATTTTTTAAGTACGTATCTAGTAATCTCTAATTCCTAGAGTGATCCAAGGACAGCCCAGTGTCCCCTCAGAGAGTTCTGTTTTTGCACAGGGAGCCAGGACGTGAGGGTTCAAGCACACATTCCCAGGGTCAGGGTGAAAGGCCGGGAACGGATTTACTTTTGCTCTCAATGCGAACACCCACGTCACCAGGTCTCCAAAGAATTTTCAGATCTTCCCCTTGTACCTCTTTACACACAAGTGTTTCTACATCGGAATATCACTTTTACAAGCTGTACTATCACTTTCAAGGGCGGTACTCCTGTAATTCAGACATTTTTAGTCTCTTATTTGTGTTTCGAAAAAGCTCTCTGAAAACTCAGACCTGCCATGTTCAGCACCAGGACCCCCACACTGGCCTCTGCGATTCAGCGAGGTGAGATGGTCTTTGCCATTCGTGGTGTGGTCACCTTGTTAGAAATGCAGACTCTCAGGCCCCACCACACCTACTGAATCAGCACCTGCGTTTTAACAAGCTCCCCAGCAAATTCTAATGGCAGATATGGTTTGAAAAGCATTAACACGGTGTATACTCAAATATGGGGGTAATGCCAATTGAATTTCAACTTGCATGAGCCTGTTCAATAATTACATCATGTTGAACATGACTTTCTTCTGTTCTCTTGTTGCTCAGAGGCCCCTTTGCCCACCCAGATTTGAGAAAAAAATTGCTTAGATGTTTGACAGCGTCTTTTGTGTCTTCCAGCAGATTGCCCTTCTCTGTACCTGTCATTCTTACAAGCTGCTTGTGAAAGATGATGTTATAACCTGCCTGGAAGCTTGTCTGAGCTAATGTCATAATCCTCTTGACCTGCCAAGCCCTGTGATTCATTATAGCTAGACCTGTTCATATTAATGCGAATTGTGGGTGGGAAGATTTTGTCTGTTTCATCAAGAACTACTGTTTGGACTTGTTAGAGTCTGTGAGGCCAAGATAAGCAAGTGATTATTTCTTAAGTCCTGTTGTATATGGAATAAAAGTTAGAAATATATATAGTATACTTAAATCTCTGTCTAGTTAATATTATAAAAGCATGTGATAATACCTTATTATATCATCACATTAAGAAACACATTACCTGCCTCATTTACTTTTTTTTTAAGCACACCAGTGCCATTAAGTGAAAATATACAAAAGAAAACAAGGTAAAATTGTAATTATTGTTATTGAATCATCTAGGATTAGTCATATGAATAAACATTAAAATAATTACCTACTTGCTAAAGTATAAACTTTAAATAATAAAAATCATGACTTTTGCCCACCTCTAAAATGAATAGGTGTCAAGGATTTTATTCGACTCATTGATGAGTGAAGAAACTAATAAGATGTAAAGAAGAACTATATATTTAGACAGTTTAATAAAAGAAGTATTACATTAAGATTGCTGGGTTAGATACAACACTGGTTACTGTCCTATAGGACAGCAAACTGTAACCTTTGGTATTATCATTGTCATTGAACAGAAATTATTTGCATTCCTACCAGACAGTAACCTATCTGCTGTCACTTCACTAAGTCCGAGACCTTTACTCTATAGTGAACAGTGAGTTGAACAAATACTGTCCCTTCCTTAACCTTGGGTGGCCTTTGCCCCTATATGACATTAAAAGTTTTTGCCTTATAGCCAAGTTTTATATAATATCTCTTAACACGCTTACAGAAAACCTAGTTTTGTGGAGAATATCAACATAATTTTTAGTAAACATTTATGCATACTCAGTATGCAAGCAGGCGTTTATTCTCAAATTGCAGGAATGGAAAGCTGGCCTCCTTTTTGCTGCCTCATATAGTTCACTTTGGCGAGTTTTCAGTGAGTCTTTTGTAAAGTCTTCTCTTTATCACTGTAGATTTCCATGCCTAGTCCTAGGTCTGCGCTCAGATCACTGAGGTAGCTCACAGAATAGCCACGACACAGAAAGGAGGGGCATCAGGAACAGGGTGCCCACACAGAACGGTGAGTGTCAGGAGAGTCCACTGCTCGTGTTCACACCACGTGGCAGGGTAAACCTGCTTCCCACCTTTAACTCATCCCTGGGGACACCAGTGCGTTTCAATAGGAAATTAATATTTTTTAATTTACGCATTCACTCTTTCTCCCTCATACATATGCTAATTACATAACATGAAGGTTTCTCTCGGTAATCATTTATATTCATATTCAGGATCAGGGTTGCCTTTGCCTTGCCACTTGGCTTCTATGGAATCTCATCTGCATTATTCTCAGAAATTAATTCTGAGCTAGCCTGGAAAAGAGTAAGTATTCTGAGTGTGTTAACTGGGAAACATTGATCTATATAACTCGAAATTATTTTCTAGAATACTTGTAAGTTTTTCATTTTTGTTTTTGTTTTTGGGGGGGTGTCAATGTTATTGTTTCAGTTTGTTTTAATATCAGGGTCCACTCACATTCACTGCATCTGCAAGGAAGTAGGTCTTGGCTTTTCCTCTGCTCCTGGCTTCAGCCCCTCTGTGAAGGCAGCCAGGGCCTGAGAGGACCCCTGACATTCTCAGCAGGGGACCTGGCAGAGGGGAAGATGCCACAATCATAGTTTTCAGCATAAATGGCTCCAAGATCCAAATGCATTCTCTCCTAACAATTGAGTGAATGGGTTCTTTCTAGTTAGCCAATCTGTGCTGTGTTGTGCTGGTCTGCTCCAAAGCGTTCTTCAGTGAAGATGTTTGGAGAGAGAATGTAAATTTGTTGCTGCAAACTGCACGTGGGAATGTGATGTAGGGTCAGAATTCACACACGCTGGGAGTTCTCAGGGTTAGGGCCTAAACATCTAGTGATGTTTACCAAAAGGAGGGCTGTTTCTGTTTGCCTAAGAACAAAAACACTATGTTATGTGTTTACATGAGCATTCTCTAAAATTCGTTCTGATGCTTCGACTAGTTCTATTAGCATTCTTTTCTAAACAGTTTAGATAGCCTGTCATTGTTTTCTGTGATGAGATATAATAAATCTCAAGCTTTTATCTGAATGCCGAGTTTCGTAACTGAAAATGACAACAGATAGAAAAATCAAAGGGATTTAGATCTTTCTGCATCTTAATTTTGTGAAACGTTAGTTTCGTGCAATGATTTGAAGATGGATTATATTTCGAATGATGTGATCTGTTTGTTGGGTAGCACTGGCGACGCTTATGTACCTTTCTTTGTTCTGAATGTTGCTTACGTCGTGGAGGAATGACATGTTGATTATCATATAACTTCTTGGAGGCATTTTATTTTGTTTTGGCATGATGTGACAATTTATAAGCATTAGTTATTTCTATTTTCATCTATTTTGAAATATTCTAACATCCTGATTTCTTCTCCTTGATTACATTTTTTATTATGATAAAAATAATAGGCATTGATGGTAGAAAATTTAAAGAATACTGCGAAGCATAGAGAAGATCATCCTCATCTGTAATATCCAAACAGGAAAAAACGACTCAACATTTTAGTTTATTTCCTTCTGATATTTAGTTTATTTCCTTCTCCATGCATACAAGTATATAGTACATAAAATTAGGATCATCCTTTATTGTAAGTTTGTGTTCTGCTTGATATATCTCACTTCTGCTTGGTTGCTTTGAAACTTAAAAGAACGAGGTTGCAGAAATGCAACTTTTCAAATGGAAAATGTTTATGCCGTATTGTTAAATAAGAAAGTATTATGTGTTTTTATCTCATTTTTGGTGTACTGTGCCAAACACATGACTTGTCAGTTTCAAAGAAATGACTTCATGGTTTCAAAGTTGCCAAAATCAAAAAAGCAGATCCAGTTCCAAAATAGAGATTTGGTGAGCTGTTATAGTTTCTATGAATTTAATAACTTGAGGAAATTAATGTAAAAAGTTGTTCTTAAATTTTCAAGCGCTACAATTTTTATTTTTAGAAGCCGTGTAGAATAGTTTTATTCTTAGAAACTTAGAGCCCCAACTTAGAAGTCTCATCAGCAGTGGTTCAAGTATTTTCTTTACAAAAATGCCTAAAATGTCTTTATTACAATATGGCTGAAAATCCAACTGTGTGGGTAGAAGGAAAAAACTCCACACCAACAGCCATGTTTTTTGCCTCAAATTCTGAGGCTGTGAACCAAAACAGTCTAGCCTCTTGATGTTTCGAACAGAATTAGTTTATAAGGAATATTCCAACCAGATGTCTGGGGTTTGATAATGGAAATTACAAGGGAAGACAGAAGAAAGGTGAATTCAATGGGTATTAAATATTATGGCTGTTCAGGGTAAGAAAGAGACATTGAATTCTCCCATTTCTCAATGTCTGCTACGTGTTAGGCACCTCACTAGGAGGCTGGAGGAATAATGCAAGAGACTTGTCTTTACTGATTGGAGTTTTATAATCAATCAGCTCGGGGGAAAGCATGTGGACACAGAACCTGCAGCAAAGGCACTATAACGGAATGGCCTTTTGAGTGACATTAAGCAAGCACCTTCACATTCAGTTCAGGGAGAGGTCATTTCCAACCGCGGGGACACGTGGAGATGTTTTAGAAAGGAAGCAGCTTTTGAGCTGAGCCTCAAGTGAACTGATAAGATCTTTTTAAGTAGAGAAAGTGAAAGCGTGCTGTGTATAAAAGGAATGCAAAACCATGGCGATAAAATTGTACTCGGCATGTTTGGGGAAAGCAAGTAGACCTACTTGACTGTCGTGGAAAGTTCAAGTTGGGCAGTAGTGAGAGAAAACCCTGGAAGGATAGCTCAGCTAAACCCACATCGTGCACGACTCTGACTCCCACTAGGGAGGCGAGCGTCTCTGTTTTCGCTCCATCAGCATTTCCTCGGAGTGGTACAATGCAGACTCCTGGGCCACGCTTCAGATCAGGGAACCAGAGGGCAGCTGCGTGGAGCCTGCATTTTCACATCTCCCTGGGTGATTCCAGTGCACATTAAAACTGGGGAACATTTGCTATTGAAACAGCCATCAGGAAGGCAGTCCATGGATGCTTCGGGGCAAGGGAATGGCAGGCAGGGGGAGAAATGGGGATCCGAACTCTGATCACAGGAAGCAGGAGAGTGTGGCTGAAGGAGTTGTCTGTGGAATGCGGTGCCAGGTGGTGACGGGTGGTGAGAAGAAGGAGTGTTGAAATCACCATCGGGACTCTGCGCTGCTTTGGCAGGGAGCCTGGGGTGTCACCAGCAGAAATATGTGTAATATTTGAATTTCTCTAAGTACCTGCAGGATCACGCTGAACCTCCAGCCTTCTGTAAAAGTGCATCTTCCAAGGGAGTCTCACACGTGCTCATGAAACAGTCTGAGCCTCCTAGTGCCTCCGTTGCTCTGTCCGATGCCCTAGTGTCAGGTCACGTTGCTGGGTCCCTTCCCCTCTGCCCAGGCTGTGACCCTGGGTGTCTTGGTCTCATCCACGGCCCTTCAGGCCCCGCAGCAACCTGGCGTTGGCAGGAACTGCCTGCCTGCTGGTCTGGGGGATGTTGCTGTCACCCTGAGTACCGCAGTGGCTGGACATTGCCAGCACCCTTTCCCACTGCTCTGCATGTCACCTGCCTCTCTCCAGCTGTCTTGCCAGGGAAAGCAGGTCGGTGCCCAGGACTGTGATGCGAGGGCCGAAGTGAATGGCGCAGGTGCTCTGCCTTCCTCCTGCCAGGTGGTGTGGGAAAGTGCCCACGTGGGGCAGCGGTCCTCAGCCTTTTTGGCACCAGGGACCAGTGATCCCATGAGAACCTAATGCCTGAGGATCTGAGGTGGAGCTGAGGCGGTGATGCCGGCGCTGGGGAGCGGCTGCAGATACAGATGAAGCTTTGCTTGCTCACTGCTGCTTGCCTACTCTGCGGCCTGTTTCCTAACAGGCCACAGACTGGTACCGGTCCACAGCCCAGGGGTCAGGGACCCCTGGCCTAGGGTATGAGAAAGAGTGGATTCTTTCTTTTGGAGAGCCCTCTGCCAGAGAGGTTTCAGAGCAGCTCTGCATTTTCTAGACTGAGGCAGCATGACTTTCATCCCTGCCTTCCTTCTGGCCCAGATGTGAAGTCCCGTGAGGCTGCCAGGGGCCCATCCAAGTGGCAGCATCTTCTCCCCCACCTGAGAGACGAGAGGCTGTTTGGGGCGTTGAGCTCACTGTGCCTGGCTCTCTGCCTTCCCCCAAAGTGCATCTTCCTGTAAAGCACGCAGACAAGATGCCTTCCGTCCTCAGCAGGTGACACGTGGCAGGCCACCCCTCCCCGTGTTCCCCATACATGCTCAGTCCCCTTCAGAGGACAATGCCAGGCTCGCCCGGGATCCCTGCTTCACATGGGAATCGAAAGGCAGATCCCGTTTGGAGAGACTGACTTCTATTTCACTTAAATTTTTTAAGGAGACAACATGTTTACCTGACATAAAATTCAAAAGGTGCCTGAAGGTACTGTCTGTTCAAAATGGACCTATGTTCGCCCACCTTTTTAACGCTCCACATCAGAGCTGCCTCATCCTCTTCCCGGCTGCAGAGCGGCCCACCTGTGACCGTTCACGCCTGCGTAGACTCGGCCGGTCCCTGTGGGTGCAACTTGGCGTGTCTGCAGTCTCTTGCTGTGACGAGCAAACTGCACTGGACGACTTGTTAATGCCTCATTCATTTTAGACGTGGCCAAGTGTATCTCCACGGTCCCGTCCCAGAGCGAGGTTTGGGGTCAGAGGTTAAATGAACATGTCATTTAAAAAAAATATATTGCCATGTTTCTCCCCATAAGGATTGTGCCACTTTGCGTTTGTGGTATTAGTGGACCAAGTGTCTTATTGCCCACCCTGTCTCGTCATTGTAATGTGAGCCTCTGGATTGTTGTTAGAGCGGGTAGGTGGGGGAGGGAGCATCCTCTCACCTGTGTGAGAAACCTCTTCATGTCCAGCACTGTGCTTTCCACGCAGCCACAAATATGCCAACAGTACTATTTAGTGGCAAAAAAAAAAAAAAGCTCACCAGCTTTTGAATTTTTGTTTGAAATGGAATTTTTTTAGTTTATTTTTTTTTTAATTAACAGTAAAATGGACTGTTTGGGGTATACAGTTCTATGGATTTTAATACATGTAGAGATGTGAGTAACCACCCCCACAATACAGAACAGTTCCATCAATGACCCCCCCAAAACTCCCATGTGCTCCCCCTTTGTAGTCACATGTCCCCCACCTCTAGACCCTGGCACCCACGGGTCCAGTTTCTGTCACTGTAGTCGTGTCTTGTAGAGAACTTCGTCTACACAGAATGATAGAGATCAGCTTTCTCTGCTCTGCGTGATGTCCTGGAGATTTCACCCGAGCCGTCGTGTACCTCGGTACCTGGTTTCTTCCTATTGCTGAGAAATAGTCCATCGTGTGCTTGTCCCAGTTTTGCTGACCCATTCACCCCGTAAATGCCACTGTGGTCGTTGCCAGTTTGTGCTGATTATTAGTAGAACTGCTGTCAGTGTGCATGTACCGGTTTTGGTGTGAACCCAAGTTTTCATTTCTTCTCAGTATAGTCTAATTTTCTCTTACGACGAAGTTTGGGTACCTTTTTAGATGTTTAAGGGGCATTCATGTTTTCTTTTCGATAAGCTGCTCGTTTCCCTTTAGTCATTTTTCTGTTTGGTTGTGGGTGATGTTTATTTTGGACAGGTTGGTTTGAGGGCCTAACGGGACATCTGGATGGAAATGTCTAGCATTCCGTTAAAAAAAAAAAAAATACAGACTGAAGTTTGAGAGAGAGACCTGAGGACGTAGGTCTGAGTGTCACACTGATAGAGAATAGAGAGACAGAGCCACAGACGCACACAGACTCTTCGAGGGAGAGAAGATGCAGGGTTTGAAGACAGAGTCTGGGAAAGGCTTGGGATGTGCTTGGCAAGTGGGGAGAGGAGAGACTTCTTAGAGGTCAGAGGGGAGCCGGGAAGCTCGGGGTAACATTAAGATGCATATTAGAGGTGTTTTGCAGATTTTCTACAATGCATGTGTATTACTTTTTTGGCATCGTTCAGATTTTCCAAGGTGTTGGGGGAAATGTTGAAAGTTTTACAACTAAACTTTCAAAATAATTGACGTAAAACTTCACGGCAAGCTCCTCATTCTCTGACTTAGGTGTATTTGTCTATTCTTTACATCGACTTTGTCTTCTAATAAATTTTGCAATGAGGATACGAAAGAAAACTGAAAATGGATGTCATTAAAGGGTTAAAGATATTTTAAACAGGCATTTAAGGAAGGAAGGAAAGGGGAGTGAGAGAGAGAGAGAGAGAGAGAGAGAGAGAGAGAGCAAAAAAGGAAGGAGAGGGGGAGGAACAGAGGAAGAGAGAAAACCACAATCCAAAATGTTCTCAAGAAGAATTGATTAAATCGAGCGTGGTCCGACCACTCAGAGAAACGATGTGCACAGCGTCTGCAATTCTGTCGTTGCAGATGGCGTGGGAGGCCAAGGCTGGCCTGATGGCGCGTTGGCACCACCCCGTTTAAAATGTCTTCTCAGACCACCCCACATAAGCAAACCCTGTAAGGAATGGCATGGCCACTGCTGTGTGACTGCCCCCCCATCCAAAAACTAACTTCCTCTTCCAGCCAGTGGCAGCGCCAGCCCCGCTCTCCACCTGCCAAGAAAGAATGATGCCACCTCTGTGAAGAACATGACAACACTTGTCATAGAGCAGTAAATCAAAAGTAATAGACTGAAGGAGCCATGTGATTATAGCTATGCATAAAGAAAACAAATATAGAATTTATTCCCCCACCAAAAAAAAAACAAAAAACTGGAAGATAATACACAATGCGAATAGGGTGATTATTGTATGTATTTTTCCTATTTTCAAAATTTTTACTACTTTACATTTAGTTAACATGTGTTCTAAAATAAAACAGTATAAGTATTGGCATTTAAATGTCAAAGCAACCCTATTTGACTCAAAATTATATTTGCATCCGGGGAGACACTCAGTGGCTCATGGCCTTCCTTTGTCCCCTTCCCGTAGGACGTGCTGGGTGGCATCCTGATCACCGCGGTCTTCGTCGCCCTCACCTACCCCGCCTGGACCCTGATCGACCGCCTGGACTCGGCCAGCCCTCTCTTCCCCGTGTGTGTCATCGTCGTGCCGTTCGTCCTGTGTTACAACTACCCCGTGTCTGATTACTACAGCCCCACCAGAGCAGACACCACCACCATTCTGGCCGCCGGGGCTGGGGTGACCATAGGATTCTGGATCAACCATTTTTTCCAGCTCGTGTCTGAGCCCGCGCGGTCTCTCCCCGTGATTCAGAACATCCCCCCGCTCACCAGGGACGTGGTGGTGCTGGGTCTGAGCAGATTCGCCGTGGGAATTGCGCTGATCCTCCTGGTCCGTCAGCTCGTCCAGAATCTCTCGCTGCAGGTGTTATACTCGTGGTTCAAGGTGCTGACCAGAAACAAGGAGGCCAGGCAGAGACTGGAGATCGAAGTGCCTTACAAGTTTGTCACCTACACGTCCGTTGGCATCTGTGCGACCACCGTCGTGCCGATGCTGCACAGGTTTCTGGGGTTACTCTGAACCTCGAGCAGCTGGAAATGAACCCACTGGACAAGGGCAGAGGCACTGAGTGGGGCAAGTCTTGACAACACATTTTTCTTAAAAAAAAAAAAAATCCCTAAGTCCTGTCTGTTTTGCTAATATCTGTGATAAATGCGGCTGCTGTAGGAAAGGAAAAATGGCCTCGTCGTCACCCTTAGGGTGTAAGAGTCACGCTGCAGGGGAAGCCAGGCTGAAGCCCACGGTCAAGTTCTCTGAGGGCTCCCTACTCTGTCTGTGAACTGGGACTTTGGACCAAATCATGAACTGGCAGGAATCGTGGCCTGGATTTTAGGAACGGCCGCCAGCCCCACCAGGCTCTGGAGAGATGGGCAGGGTATGAATGACTGGAGGTCGAGGATTTCTTTTCAGTTCTGATCTTCTCAGCACCGAATCCTGTTTCCAAAATTGGAATTTAGGGCCAGGAGAGAGGGTGGCGCCATGTAGAACCGCGTCCTTTTGATAAGGTAACTTTCTTGTCATTATGATCAAAGTGACAGGCTGCCCGCTCAAACACGGCAAACCTCACTGCAAAGCCATGAAAGGTGGTGGCAAAGCCACAAGGTCACAGGCAATTGCCTGCTTCCCTCGCCCAGCCCAGCCTCTGTAGGCGTGGAGACTGAAACGGGGACCCACTCCTCCTCGTTTGTGCATTCACAAGGCTCCAGGTACCAGCTCGATGCTCTTCTGATCCAGGAAACCAGCTGGCTGCTCCCGCCACACCAGGCAGATGCACCTTCATCAACAGCAGGTACACCCGGGCTTCTCTGTCCTGCTCTCCTGCTCCAGGGATGAGTCCTCTCTGCCCAGCATCAGCTCGTTTGTTTGTTTCCTTGCAAACTGAGATGATGGCATCGTTGTCTGCAAGTGAAAGTGGATCGGTAGAACAGATGAACAATCCTCCTGGGGCCTGACCAAGAGGGACTAGACACCTTGGGCCACCACCTGATCCTGACGAGGCCTCCCTGACGTCGCTTCTGCATTTCTCAGTTATTTTCTGTAAATCTACTTTTCATCGAGTAAATAGAATCAGGGGCCCCCTTTCCGTCTTCCCACCTCTTATCTCCTGGTGATTCTAAGGGTGATTAATGCAACGTTAACGTCAGCCTCTTTGGGGAACACAAGCCAACCAAACGGGACACCTTTACACTGGGGCGAGTCCTCAGTCTGGCTCAGGAACCCAGGGGTGGGGGGTTCCCCCACATTCCTGCACAGGGCTCCTCCTCAATTATTAAGAGTAAAGAACAAGTAGCAATGATTTTCTTAAAATTTCGGGTAATTATGTCATTGACAAAGTATTTTTTTTGTGGTCCACTGCCTGGACCACTGAAGCAGTGATTTATAATCTTAACACATCATCACTGTGCACACACTTTGGGGGGAAATTAGCCCGCCTCGAAAGTTGGGCTCTTTACTTCTGCATCCAATGTGAAAACTGAAATCATGTCCACCCCGACCTCGAGTATTTCTCCGGCCTTATTGCTGGGATGATCGTTGCCATTTGACTTAGTGCTCCAGTTTCCTGAGGTGGAATAATTTTTAGTAAAACATCCTGCTTTTCCTTCACATTCTTCTCACACTTTTCCTAATCAGAAGGCAGAAATGGATATGGCCTGCTGTTTGAGTATTTTTACAGCCAACTGCCTAGTATTTGCTGCATTATGATAGGGGGGTGGGCACCTATGATGGGGGAGAGCCCAGCATACAGGCACCCCCCACCCTGGGCCCTTCCCTCACCCCCACCCTGTTCAGTGATCGAGACACTTTCCTGGAACTCCATCCCCTCCTCCCAGCTACCAAACCAAAGATCGTAGCGCCAGACAGTTACACGAAATGGTTTCAGCTGATGTTTCTGAGGCCAGCAGACAAAAGGATCAGTCTTCTTTCATTTGTATCTTTTGAAAAGAGGATCTGTAATTGTCGTCACAGCAGCGGGGACTGGCGATTCACTTGTGTGCTCACGCGCACGGAGTATATAGAATTTTTCCTGCCTGTCTCTTTTAAGTTTCGGCAGGAAGGCGGGGTGGCTGTGCTGATGTGTTCGAGGCTGTATATTTACTTACACAGTTTAGACTGAGGATGGATATCCTAGCCAGGGCACATTAAAGAATGACCACGGGATTTGTCACGGTCGATCACTTTTTAACGTCTCTTGTTACAGCAGCTGGAGGGTAGACAGTATATATGGGGGAGGCCAAGCTGAGCCGCTGAGCCCGGGCTCCGCCAGCTCTCCCGTTTCTCACACCGTCCTTCACTCGTCTCACACCCTCGCAGTCACTAGCTTCTCCACACACACCACACTCCGCTCTTTAGAACTCGCCTTGGATGTCTTTTAAGACATCTGGATTTTCTCTCTGGGAAAAGACTGCCCCCCGGCGGTTTGCCCTCAGTCTTGGTCCTTTAAAACCCCTCTCTCTTGATCCAGAGTCGTGGCGATGAAGAGCTTAAAAGTCGAACCAAGCACGATGGGTCTGACACAAGCTGAAGACCTGTGATGTGGTCAGCCCTGCATCTGGAACCTGTGACACCAAAGCCCTCAGATGCCTGGCCCTCCAGGAGCCAGGTGGCACAGCAGGCCCCTTTCCTGACTGTCCTCACGCCGCCCCCAGCCTCCCACCGCCCCTCTGGCCAGGGACGTCCATTCTGCACCTGTTATTCTACACAGCGGTCATTTCGTGCCCGTGTTGCTCAGACCTATGCTATAAAGAATACACAGAAAAGACAAGATATTCCTGAAGGAAAACCCCTCAAACTGGGGTGGCTGAAACCACGTCTGATGGTCACACTGTGACGTTTTCTCGCCCAAATCGGGGACTGACGTTTCCTGGGCGTCATCAAAGCACATGGGGTTGCCGGGCCATGTGCTCGGGGGTTCTATTTTGGAAGCTTCCAGCTGTCTTGCTTAGGTGTTGTTATGTAAATTTATCCTTTGAAAAATAAAATCAGTTTTGTTCGATGACGACTTATTAAGTGCTTTAAAAGCCAGTGTTCTGCTTCCTTGAACTTTTTTTTCCCTAGACTTTTTTTTTCATCAGGGTTTGTTGGACCTGAGTTGAAAAGAGGAGACAAAAATATACAGAAGCGATATAATTCTCCGTTGCTGCCGTAACGCCATCACACGCACATGTTGGCGTCACAGCGGTCACAGGGGGTATATTTGCATACCTACATTCCCTCCCCTAAGTTCTTGATACTAAAGAGCATCCTTTCACCATATTCAGAGAGACATGCCACTATGCGTTGAAAGGTTAATGTTATAGCTGTTGCTAGATAAGGTAACTACGGGGTTTTCACGGGGAACAGCACTATCTGCTGAACCAAACACACACGACCCGATTTCACATTCGCAGCATGACAATGATAGATTGTGCCTTCAAGAAGCGCAGATCTGCCATTTGAAAGGGTACAGGGAGCGGATACTCTTATTTGCAAGGCCAAGGCTAGGATGCTGGTTGTACGTCGAACAGTATGTATTTGATGCTGAATACGCTGGACCACTTGGGCAGGTGCCCCTGGGTGAGACCCGCTGTGCCCTGTGGAGCTCTCCTGGGACAGTGGAGACACGGGCCCAGAGGATCACGACTCAGGGTCCAGGGTGTTAGGGCTGTTGGGAGCAGAACGGTGCCGTGGGGGCCGAGGGGGCCGAGGGGGCCGAGGGGCAGTTAATTCACAGGACCATGAGGAAGGCTCCTGGCAGAGGCCGTGTGGGAGCCAGGGTTAAGGAGCCGAAGGCTTTGCACAGGGACGTGGTGGGAAGCAGGTACATGGTGATGCTCCACAGGGAGGGCACAGCTGGCCAGAGACACTCCCCCGAACACCTCCATCCGGCTTTTGCAAGAATCCAAACCAAACCCATGCTGGTGATCGTGAGTGGGCACAGCAGTGGTGGCAAGGGTTGGGACAAACAATGAGCAAGGGCTTTGACATTGCAGAACGAAATCACAAGAACAGGAAGGAAGCACGAGAAACCCCTCAATCCCTTTCCTGCACCCAAGTGGGACCATTCTGAGGAGGTGGCATCTAGAGGTGATTTCAGTCTCATTTTTACTTGCTCGAGTATTTAAAAGTCTGCAGCAGGCCACAACCCCTCCTGCCACCCAGCCTCTCATGCATGGCTTCGTCCCCAAATCCTTGCTCATCTCAGCAGACGTAACGGCAGCCCGGGACTCAGTCCGTGTCCTTGATGCCTCTTTCTCCGTCCTCTTTGCTCGATTCCCTAAAATAGTCCTGTGAAATCTCATTTAAATATTTTGCCGTGAGCCTGGCTGGCTGAGGAACCTGTACATGCTTCGTGCATCTCTAATGAGTTTGACTGAAGCCCACCAGAACCAACTGGAATAGGGCTAGAGATGTATCTTGTTTTAGAGAATAGGTATTTTCCTAAAAGCTGCCTGTGTTCAGGTTCTTAAAACTTGAATTTTAAGTGCGCCGAGGGGTTTGCTGTTTAAAAATCACATGGCCATTCTTCACTTCTGAAAACATAAGGCTCTTCAATGAATTTCTGTGGATACACCCTGCCTCCACTGTTTTCTTAAAGTGGGGCACACCTGTAGTACAGGCGTGGCTGTTTTCGGGATGCATATGAAGAATGAGAGTTGGATGTGAACCATGAATAGAATGTTGCATTCTTAAAACTGTAGCCACATGAGACAAGGGAGCTATATGAAGCCAAAAATCTTTTTTCCTTTTCCACGCCTGTCTATATGGTATGCAAAAATAAACAAGAAAAGCAAGGATGCAGCTAGGAGTTCCGGCTCTAAGCTTTCTTTAATGCACACACACTCAACACATCTGTTGGCCTTGCTCTTTGTTGCTCAGATCTCAGGGTCCCCAAGGTTGGAGCAGAAGCTGGGTTCTTCCCCAGTAGAGGTGTTCAGAGAACGTCAGTGTCTCATGACAAAGGTGGCCTCAAGTCGGTGAGGGTGGGGCAGGGTGACTTTGGTGCCACCTTCATGCCCGCGACTGGCACCCGTGAGCTCAAGCAGGCGGTCGGTCTCCTGTGTGTCCAGTCTGCAGTGTCTCTCAGTCACATGGGAACCAGATGCGTCTCGCTGTGAGTGGGACAAATTATGCTCAGGGCACACCACACACGGGTTATTTCAGCTATCTTAATTAGGTACTGATAAAAAAAAATGTTTGGCTAGAAAGCTATTTTTTGTTGTGGGGGGAAAAACAGCTTAATATAAAAGTCTCATGAAGTTGATTAATTCTGCTGTTAAATAGGTATTTGTATTATTTTCATCAGTTTGTCCTTTTCTGTCTCAGGCATCATAATTTTCATCTCCAGGAATTCAAAACACAAATCTCCAATGTCTCTGCTTGTTCAGTCTTTCTTCTGACTCTTGAACATATGGAATAGTTATAATAATATCCTTGTCTATTAATTTTATCATCTATGACATTTTTAGTCTTTGATTCATTGTTTCCCCTTCCTCATTGAGCACTGTATTTCCTGGCTTCTTTGCTTGCCTGGTATTTTTTTGGATGCCAGGTACTGTGAATTTAACATTGTTGGGTGCTGGATATCTTTGCAGCCTTAGAAACCTTCTTAAAAGCTTTGTTCTGGGATGCAGTTCATTCTTTGGGAATCGTGTGGTTCTCCCGGGTATTATTTAGAAGCTTTATTAGGCGGAACCAGAATGACGTTTAGTCTAGAGTTGGTTTTCCCCAGCCCTGACGCAAAATGCTTGAGTATCTCCCCATTGCCTCGTGGCTCCTGAGACTTCCTAGCTCTGGCCGGTGCCACCTCCAGAACGGTCCCCTCAGTTCTTTGTGGATGCTTACACGCAGGGTCCTCTGTGACAGGGTTGTTCCCTCACGTGCATGCGCTCATCAGTACTCAACTTCAGACTCCAGGGGGCCCTCTGCAAATCTCTGTGCTGGTCTTTCATCTTCTCTGCCAACTCCAGCTGCCTTGGCTTCTGTGCATCTCCTCAGCTCCTGGAGCCTTCCACGCCCTGCCTGGAGCCCTCGCCCCACACCACAGCCAGGCAGCTCTCTGGGCAGGGAGCCGGGCAATCTCGGGTGTCGCGGTGTTTGTTTCCTGTCTCTCGGGGGTCACTGGCCTTCATTGCCGACGTCCAGTGTCTTGAAAACCATTACACATTTCATCTGGATTTCTAGGTGGGCTACGCAAAGTAGGAGCATGTTCCTTGGGAAGGAAGAAGGAAGTGTGGATGGATCAGCTAGATGCTGCAGGACCCTGAGGATCGGAGAGGAAGCCAAGTCTGGATGACCCATGATCGATTTCACTCTGCCCCAGGACAGACCCCGGTCCAGGGCCTCCTTGTGACAGCTGTCATGCTGTGTTTTCTACAAGTTATCTCCCTATCCCACCTCCCTCCTCCCTACCTAACGATTTGCTAATGGGGCACATTCCTATCTGACTTTTCTTGCTTCATCCGCCTCAGGGTCACCCCAAGTGCTTCTTGTTTAAATGGTCTGTCCGACCAACACAGACAAGAAATCTCTAGTCCATCCCATCCATCTCGACGGGCCTCTTACCCCGCGTGTATCCAGCACAGTATGGATGCTGACCCAGCTTTGCATCCTTAACTGGTTTCCTGCCAGCCTTACACAGGTGCTTATTTCAGGGGCGTGCACATTTTCATTCCGTGACTGTGGAATGTAGGGAATCTGAGACAAGGTTTGGTATCAAACAGGCACATATCCTCAGCGTCTTCGCTTTTCTGTCTTAAAGGGTAAGTTTGCTTTGTGTATCTGACAAGTCCTCTAGGGATTCGAACGCTGTAGCAGTAACACTACAAGTGCCTCCCGACGTGGGGGCTTTTTAGAGTGTATTTCCTAATGCAGAATTGCATCGTGCTCCTGATTTCCTTAGAGAGCATGGAGGCCAAACGGACGGATGGCGTGAGGCATCGGAGGGCAGGCCCTGAGCATGTTCTCACACGACACTGGTCTCACGGGGGAGAGAAAACATGCAGGGCCTTAGCCAGACAGTATTCAACCAGGCCCTCTGCGGGAGATGCTCCTTCAACCACTGTCTCACTACGAAGTTCATTCATCCTTTCTCTTTACTGGAACGTCAAAGAGTATAATACGGCAGTAGCAAAGGAGAGACTATGGCAGTAGTGGAAACTCAGATTTGCTCTGAGGGTGCTTTGCCCTTCTTGTGGCTTGTCAAGCGTTGGCCCTTCGGTCTCTCTACCTTTCTCCAAGGAGATCCATGTTCACATGCCGACTGGTCAGGGGCCTTAGGGAGCTGCTCAGGCTGTCGCAGAGGTGTGCTGCTGCTGTGAATTGTATTATGTATGGTGGCCTTTTTCAATAATGTAGTTAAATTCTAATGTCTTATAATAAACCATAACTTAGAATAAGATCAGATGTGTTAGATAACTTTTGTTGTTATAGGGCATATTTTGTGGAAGGCAGTCGTGTCCCATTAAGGCCCCGTCTGCTTTGGGGTAAAATGGACAAAAGAGCCAAGTCTAATACCCAAGTGTCGGGAATAGGAACGTGTATAGAAAGCAGCAGGCACAGAGGCAAAGACTGAGAAGCAAGACTGTGGGCCCATCACTGCTGAGGCAGGAAGAGCAGGTAAGGTGGCCGGTTCCTAGCCAAACTGCTATTTAAAAGGTAGGGACGGTCACTGAACATGCCTTGCGTGTCTCGGAATCTGACCGACTGGGATAACACATTGCTCAAGTACAAAAGCCACATCTGAGAAATTCCTTAGGATCCCCATGCATCTGTGAATGTGTCTTATCAAGTGCCAGATGTGGATGTTTATACAGTCTTGTTTTTAGGATTGGTTTTTCGTGGTCCCTAAGCCAGTGCTTTTTAGGAGACGTATATCAAAGTCCACCGGAGCACTGTAATTGCAGAATTGTAAACAAGAGAATGGCCATCAATGGAGGAATAGCTGAATAAAGTACAGACATCCATACAATGGAATATTGCATCATTTAAGACAATGAGGTAGGTTTGCAGGTACTGAGCTGGAAAGATGGGACGTATTAAGTGAAATGTCGTGAGCTATAGATGGTAAAATAAAAATCAGTACTTGCTGCAAACCAGTAAGTAGAGCATGGCTCACAGCGTGAGCACATGTAGCTGACAGTCCCAGGGAAATGTCAGACAACACAAGCTAAACTGCTAGCAGTGGTTACTTACTTTAGGGGACCAGGAGAGGAAGGGTAGATTAGCTTGAGAAAGCCTTACTTTGTATGCTTTAAAATAGTGGCATTAAAGATTTTTAACTTTTTGTGCCCTGTATCTTTTTTATAAAGAACTCATCAAAATATCTCAACATTTTGGATTAGGTCAATGACACAAAGAACAGAGTGCTTGTGGACCCTAGTCACTCTTATTAGGTGTCTCAATCCCACTTATTAGCCACGTAACTTTTGGGCACATCATTAATCTCTGAAGGTCGACTGTTCTACAAATCAGGGAGAACTCCTAGTCTAACTACCTCCTTTGATTGTTAAGCCAATAAATTAAAACACTGAAACAAGATCACGTGTGAAAATACTTTATAAACTAAAGTCATGCAGGAATTCCAGGCCGTGGGAGTTATCTGTAAGCAGGAACAAGAACCAATTTTGTATCTAATTTCCCTTTAATACGAGGACTCCCGGTTTCTCCTAAGGTGTGTCTTCCCCAATAGACTTCCTGGCAGGGCCGACTGCTCTGGCTCCAGTTCAAATGCCTCGTCCAGGACGAGTGTAAGGTGATCTGGCTGTGGAGCCTCGGCTCATACGCTGAAGGCTCGTTTCTTCTAAGGGACCAATATTGTTTTCCTTCCTACTGTTTCCTGCTTCAGAGGGCAAACATTCACATGATGGATGACACCGATCTTTCCCCCGTCATGCTGGGATATACAATTAGGTATCAGTGGGTTTTTCATTACAAGTAGTTTCTGACCATCCAAAACCGACCCAGGTGGCTGGCTGCTAATAGTACAGATGGTTCCGCCCACTTCAACAATGGCTATCACATGACCCATGAACCATGATTTAACCCTAGTAAAACCCAAACGAGTGGAGAATGTCTCATTAACAGTAGTGGGCCAGTAAGCCATCTTGAGCAGCTAGGCTGACTAAAATTCATGCTCGTTTACCCTGTGCATGCATCTGCTGGGTGTTGTGTAAAATCATTACAACACTGTGTGTTGCATTAACTTTTCTCCCAGCTTTACTGAGGTATTACATAACATTCACCCTAACTACCACCTTGATTAAGGTATAGAATGTTTCCGGCACGCCAAAGTTTCCTCTTAACCCTTTGTAGTCTGTTCCCTTCCAGGAGCACCAGCCAACCAATCTGCCCTGGACTTTTCTAGAAATGCAATGCCCAAACGGAATGGCATGTAGATTTTTGTGTCTGCCTTCTTTCGCTTAGCATAGTGCTTTGAGGTTCATTCATGTTTTGAGTATCAGTGGTTCATTCCTTTTTCATTGTTGAGATGTATTCCATAGTCTGGATACACTATAATTTGTTTATCCAGTCATCTGTTGATGGAACGTTTGGATTGTGGCTATTGTAACACTTTATGAACATTTGCATAAAAGTCTTTGTATGACCATACACGTAAGCCAAGGAGAATGGCTGGATAGGTGTATGTTTCATGTATTAAGAAATTGCCGAACTATTTTCCAAAGTGGCTATTATCATTTTTCACAATCCCACCATTTGATATAATCAGTTCATTCAATTTTAGCCATTTTAATTTGTGTTGTGGTTTTTATTTGCATTTCCCTCGTGACTAATGTTGAGCATCTTTTCCTGTGCATATTTCATTTATCTTCTTTTGGAAAATGTCTATTCAAATCTGTTGTCCATTTTTTAAAAAATCGAGTTATCTTAAGTTGTAAGAACTCTCCATGTATGCTGGAGACAAAGCTTTTGGCAAGCATTTTTTTTTTAAAGCATATTTCATATTTTAAATGTTGTAAGGATCTGCTTATTAGAATTGGGAAGGAATAGATAGAAGTCTGTGTTTACAAATTTTGCTAAGCTGGACAGTGTTGCTCTGATTCCAGGGAGGGACGTGACTGGGTATTTTCTTAGGAGCAGATGCAGCAAAAGCTCCACTGATGTAATTCTTGTCTATCTTTGCTATTTCTACTGCACTTTTAAGTTTTACATTTTATCCTATACCATCTCAAGAGATATTGAGCACTTTTCTCTATCATTAGGCCCAGCTTTTTTCAATAGATGGTACCTGCTGGAGGATTCTAGATCCAAGTATGAAGGTAAAGGAGGAGGTGAGCTACGGTGGATTCAGAGGCTTAACTTCAGAGAAGATCTAATACCGCCCTAGAAAATAACAGAAACTAGTAGCTCAATTAAATATTTAAAACCATCATTTTCTAATTAGAGTAATTTTCTAATGTGTTGCTTAGGGCAAAAATAAGTTTTTCACGGTGTCCTAGTGTCCACGCCATGCTGACGACCAGCTCTTCCCCGGAGAGCAGGTCCACGGCGCGGGTGCCGTCTCCGCAGCAGAGCAGAAAATCCCCGTGCGCTCAAACGTTCTGAAGACCCGTGCTGCGGATTTTGCTTTGACTTGACAAAGGCGATAACTACTAGTCCACCACTGCTTCTACAAAGTTTTCTAAAAATACTGTTTTATCGTTTCCCGATGATGAACACATGTCAAATGTAGGAAGTTAAAAAAGGCATCATGAGACATGAATGCAACATGCACTCGCATCAGCCACCCTGTGCCATCAGCAGGAAAGGGACGGAACCTGCTCTGCAGGAGGACGCGAGGACAGCTGAAGCCCTGACATCCGGGAGGGTAGCTGACCCCCCGCTAGTGCACTGCTCCACCGGCCCCGCCCACCAACGCGGCTGCAGCCGGACACACCTGCACGAGAGGCCCGGAGCGGGGAGTGGGCGGTCTCTGCTTTATTAGACACTAACCCACAGAGGGCTGTTCCTGGGGCGGAAGACAAAAGGACACCAGGAGAAGAGAAAAGGACACTAGAGTGCGTGTGTGTGTCGGGGGGGGGGGGGCACAACAGAGACCCATCTTCACAAAAAGGGCTCGATGTTGATTTCCAGGGAGGAGCAGGGCATGGTCAGCTCAAACTTGGTGATAACGTTGGGATGGAGGACCCCCAGCTTGCCGACGCTCTGACCTCTGGCAAAGATTTCGGCACATCGCCCCGGGAAGAAAGCAGAGCCTGAAAAACAGAAAAATCAATGTTTCTTCTGGCAAAAACATCAGCAGACATCTGACACTACAAGCTCACTAGTCTAGTCTACTTTAAAAATAACTGTTTTTTAGACCACTGGCTATGCAATGACAGTGCCTCCTCACACGTTCGAGTCTTTAAAGAGCAGCTTAGGGGCAAATGTGAAAGTCGGGGCCTAGAGTTTTTGTATCCAGGGGTCCAGGCAGGAAGGAGGAGGAAGAGGAGGCTGAAGGGTAGAGGGAAACTGTGCTCAGATGCAGAACTGGTCCTAAAACAGGAAAAAGGAGGAAATGAAATGTAAAGCTGATGACCTCTGCATGGGAACAACCTGCTTTAAAACAGGTTTTCCCATAGTAATTCTTGCCGGATAAACAGTCTCCGCTAAATTCATGAACTATTCAGGACATCCCTCTTTCCTATCTTCCTCCAGAGTGCGACCCGCGCTCATCAGAGAAGCGGTCCAGGCTGTTTCAGGGCGTCTGCGGCGATGCCACAGTGAGGGCCAGCGCCCCGCACATCTGGGCGGACCCCGATTCACCTCCAGACAAGCAGAAAGTTCTCTCTCCATCTGGATGGAAACCTTACCAAACCAGCAACAGTTCTTAAACAGCTAAAAACAGACATAGAGACCCACTCCAGGTTCACTAAATTACCAGTGTCAAAAGAGTTTCTCAACGCTCTACTCCACTGAAGTTAAAAAAAAAAAAAAAAAACGCCGACTCACTTCTCTCACCACAAACTGGAAAATGGATCAGGCCCACAGCTCCTGACTGATCCAACCCAAATGCTTACTGGCACGAACTAGAAATATCCAGCAGAGCTGGGCCACGAGCCTCCAGCCTGCCGTTTCAGAGAGTGAATTATTTATGAAAGAGCAAACTGCTGAGTCTTACTAATGGCTCCAAGGTCAGCGTAAGGAAGAAATACAGAACTGGGGGTGGTGGGGGATGCTACTGCCTGGGTACCACCAAACAGCACGGAGACACAGGACAATCACACGTAGTTCCTGATCAGCACAGGAGGGTCGCCATACACCAGAGAAAGTTTTGTCACCTTAAATAATCCCAAAGCAAGATGGTTGAAATATAAGGTGGTCTGTTTTCCACATTCCCCCCAAACTAAACAATTCTGCCTTGCTGTCCATGAAAGCACGGATTTCAACAAACTGCATCTGAGGGTCATTTTTATTGGGCTACGTGTACTAATCTACACCTGGGAAGGGGACTCGACACGGAAACCAAGCTGGGTAACATGGAGCTTCAGTGAGATGACTCCTGTGAAATCTGATAAAGATTGTGTATTTTAATTCTATCAAAACAAAAACATAACTTAAAAGATAATACTATTCCCCCCTCCAAAGAATTCATCAAATGACAAGTGGCGTTTGGATAAAATACTGATGGTAAGCAATACAACCAAGAGTCATCGAACTGAAAGGATGGCGAAAAAGCCATGATTCCATCACCCGGCACCCTGCATAACCTACGCCATCTGAAAAAGACATCAGCCTATTCTTAAAGGCCATTCATTCAGAAAGGAAGTTTTCAAGACCTTCGCTGATAACCTTGCTATGTTTAAGAATCCTCACTGTACCAACAGCCTTTTATCTATCTTCAAATTCCGGTTTGATAGGATTCATTTTAACTGAAGCATAAAAACAGACTATTTCAGAATCGAAGCCAGATGTGCCAGTTCTGACAGTATTTGCAAAATAAAGTTTAAGAGATAAGAACGTAGCATTTTTACTGCACTAAACAACTTTTTGAGTCAGCACTTTTTGGCAAGTTACTTTCTTCTCTGGTTAGCAAGCATGACAGTGCCAGCGGCCCCTCTCCAGGCATTTGGACCAAACTTTGCTTTAGCTCATTCATCAGTTAGGCACTCAGACAAAAATAATCGTTTCCGAGGATGATTATATTCTAAGTGACATAAATGTCAAAGCTTTCAGCCCAGCACATGGACGCGCCCGGGTCACAACGGTACCCTACGCTGCCCCTGGGCCCACAGACCCTCCCCAAGGAGCTGCTGCGGAATGGGGCGGGCCCCACAGCCTTCTCTGCCCTCTCATCCGATGCCCATTCATTCATCCTCGCCTTCCCGCCCACCTGTAAAAATTAAGTCCAGTAATGGGATTTCTGGAAAAACTACACTTTACAGAAAACTGAAGACTTTAACCTATGACAGTTTTAACTTTTCTTGCCATTTTTCATTTCTAACGAAGTCAGATTATGATATAAACACGATTTTCTTACTGACTCCTCTATTCAGTTAGAGCAAGGCTGAGGTTCCCTTCTCCAGACAATTAACACATAAAAGCACCTTCAAGTTTGTAAGGGATACAGAGAGAACCCCAAAAATATATTTGTTATGTGTTCTATGTAAATTAGAAATACTGAACATTTAAAATTCCTAAAATATCAGCATTTCTTAGCACTTTTTAAAAACCATTATGATTCAAACCAAACTGTGCAGGCAAAAGTGAATTACTTCAAAGAAGGCCAGGCAGAGAACTACTTCACTAACAAAGCAAAGGGAGCACACCTCGCTAAGACAGCAATTAGGCCCCAGTTCAAAGCTGAGCTCATCTCGCCATCACAGGAGGTAGCAGGGCAGGCAGATCAATGCCATCACAACGCTCTAGCTAGAACCGAGGCAACTGAAATTGGAATCTTTCTAGGGGTAAAAGAAGTCACATCTAAATGACTCTAAATATAGGTCTGGACTTATGAAAAATCAGACCTGGACAATAGCCACAGGCTACTTGTGTCTCGTCAATAAACAAACTGGAACTTTTCCAGAGAAAGAACAGCCTGCTGTGTCTAGAGACATAAAATTGCCATTTCAAGGAAAACCAAGTTGCCTGTGAATGGGAATTCTAAAGTCCCAAATCTACAAAGTACATTTGTTTTCTTCTAGTCATGTGTTTAAGCCCGAACAGAGTCCCTGGCACTCTGGTATACCAAGACGCATAAATGCTACAATTTTCAACCCGTGCCCAAAATGCTCCCCAGAAAAAAAACTCCTCACCCACTTTCCACCTAGTTCCTCAGGCCAATTAAACTCTCGGCTTTGCTATTATGCATCAGGGTAAAATGCCTTCCAACGTAAAAAAGATTTGGGAAAAATAATGTTCTGTGTTGAAATACATGGAGAAGCCCAGACAAAAGAAACATCAGTTAAGCACAAACGAGAATTTAATTTCCAAAACGTAGTGGGGTGTAAGTTAAGTCCCTTAATTAAAGCCTTTGTAGCATCTCCTCACGGTCTGTAATTGCCTCTGTGCTCAAAGGGCCGGCCCACTCTGCAGAGCTCGGGGGTAATTCCTGGGCCCCTAATCCAGCAGGGTGCACAGCACCCAGTCTTTAGCACATTTTCTGGCTAATTGACCTTCAAAGAGTTTCTGAGTTCCCTCTCTTGCTGGTTGCCAAACACCTTTCACAGTTTCTTTTTGTCCCTGTCTTTCTTTTAGGGCAATAGTATAGGACCAAAGTTGGGATAAGCTTTCCACGTAGATTCATTCCTATGACTTTATGAAGCACCGGAAGTAGAGGCTTAAGGCAGGAACTGAGCAGACCCCAACCTGAAAGCTCCACAGTGTCCCCGAGCTTGAGGCTCTTCAGCCCCCGCCACGGGTTACAGTCAACTAATCCATTTGGCACTTTACTTAGCACATTTCTAAAATGCATCCACTTATACACCTTTACTTTTCTCTTTCTCCATATTGCTAACACATGCTTTGGGGGTCAAACGCACATACTGCGACTGCCTGCGATCTGGTACTTTATCGCCCAAATGCTCTATGGTACCATAAAAAAGAAAAGAACAAAATAAAAAGCTGGGGAACACTAGAAAAGGAATGTCCATATGTCATACATGTTCTAGCAAGTAAGAGAAGCTATCACCACGAGCTGTAATATAAACAACCGCGAGGTCCCCAAATTCAAGCACCGAATGCCTAATGCAGAATTATGCAGATTTAGTAAAGCCATTGGGCCAACAAAGTATTTTAAGTCCATTCTAAATGACTTATTATGGGGTGAGAAGAAGGAATAATTATTTAACACACTGACCTGAACTGACACCTACACAAACCCTACTCTTTCCTCCCCCAGATCCCTAATTCTGATTCAATTAAATATATAAAAATAATACATTCCATGTTCCAAAAACCCATCCTAGGAAATCACACAAAAGGACCAAAAAAATAATAATAATAATCCCCAGGGTTCCATTCTGGAATGAAATGGAGAGTGGGTGACAGGGCAAAGAGTGAATGGAACTGAAGCCACCACTTCCTACACAGGACTTGCTCCTGGTTTCCCTCCAGCTTTTCGAGAATGTGGTAACAACCATAACTCTGCTGCCAGCACAGCGACCTCACCATCCTTTTCTCAATAACGTTCAAGAAAAGATAAAATGTACGGCTTAAAAGAAAACAAACGCACTCTCACGCCATGCGTGTTAGCGCGGGATTCTTCCAGGTGGCTGTTCTCAAAGTGTCCAAACCGCACCAGTGGAACTGCACAATGAGGGGGACCCGAGGGGGAAAGGCACAACGTAGGCAAGACGCTGGCTTAAAAACAGAAAGAAAAAGGTTTAGGAATATGAGGAAGGAAAACTGGCAAAACTTCCTAGATAGGAACACATATTTTTTTCGGAACTCAGTGTACTCTAGGCTGGAAGAAAATTTCTCTGCAAAGATCATTTCATGTGTAAGTGGAGAATGAATGATTTCTAACTGGTAATATAAAACACCATTTCCCCCCAGATGTATACAATTCTTCGCCTTACATCTGAAGTGAAATATTTACGGTACCTAAAGTCGTTAAAGAAAGGGGACCTAATCCCCGGAGTTTAATGGCTATCTTTCATCCCCTTAGAGAGATCAAAAGAAAGCAAACCCCTCACACAACTTTACAGTGCTAATCCCAACACACCTGCAGATATCATTAACTCTTAAAGCAAAGGCACCGGGACATGAGAGGAGAGAGGGCCTACTTAGCCCCACGGGGCCGGCCCTCGGAGAGGGAGCCTGTGCACAGCAGCACGGGGTGAAGGCAGGCGTGCGAAATCAGTGTCGCAAACAAGGGCTGAGCCACACAGGGCTTTATTCTTAAAAAGTCACCAGCAAAGCCCGGACTGCCCCGTCTTCTAATGGAAAAAAAAATGTCTTCATAAAAAATTTTTTTTTTAACAGATCACAACTGCCTTGTGATTGTTTAAAATTATAACTCCAGAATTTCCCAGTTTTACTTTGTATAAAGAAATTTACAGCTCATTTCCATGACTGTCATTTTTAAAAATATTTTGAGATCATTTTAAAGTCTAATTGAAAATATGTGTCTCATACACACGTACTCATACAGACTCATATTTCAAAAGCTGAAGGAAGGAATATTTGAAGAATTTACTTGCAAAGTTAAATCAGTTTCAAAATAACTTGTGTTAAACCAAAGGATTTCTAACTCTAGATTAAAAAGTACCCTATCTATTGGTTTGTTTTGAAAAATCCTATTCCAAAATAATTCCATCATCCTACACTTGTCTGACACATCATTTTCCCCAAAATTTTCACATTTCTTAAATAGTCATAGGACAGATTTAGAATAATGACCAAAAATATGGATCATCTTGCTTTCCTGGACCACTAAAATGCTTCTGTCTTTCACCCGATAAAAAACTTTACAGGGACTATTTCTCAAACCAAATAGGAGCAACTGATTGCTTTCTCTACAATTAGAATGAAAAAAAAATGAATATAATGAGATTGTCCTAGGGTGAACTGAAGAAAGAACAGAAATGTCGTAACTCTAATTTCTCAGTTAACTCATTCAGTTGAGACCTTTGGCCAACTTAGAGTAAACGTAACATCAAACAAGATGACAGACATGCCTTAGTTTCAGAATTAAACTTCAGCTGACAACCAGGGTGCATAAAAGGAAAGTGAATGAGACGGATATGACATAGCACCCCGTTTCCTGCTCATTTCCTTCCATCACCAGGAAACGTGATTCAGTCCCAGCCCTGGCCAAGTCCCCAAGAACAGGCAAGTTACAGATGGGGAAAAGTGAGGCACAAGGAGATTAGGGGACTTGCCCAAGGCAAGCAATAGTACAGGCTAAAGAGCAGCTAAAGGCTGAGGACAGCCCCTGGCACGGCACCTCTCTGTGTGCGGCCCAGAGGCACTGAAGGCCCACGGGAGAATGATTTCAAAATGTTGGTCAAGCTGTTTATTTCGTGTTTGCAAACTTCTTCTGGCTTCAAATTAAATAAACATAACTTAAGAGAACAAAAGTGAACCGACAAGTTAGAACCTGTGGCAGAGGCTGCTTCTGAAGCATTAGAACTCCTCCAAAATCTTCAAACGAAAGATGCCCTTAGAGGCAATCTTCGCCATTCCTTTATTTCAGCTATGAGAAAATGGATACCCAAGAGGTTAAGAAAACCATACAGCCGCATGACACCAGAGCTGAGGTGAGAACCCGGGTCTTCCTGAACCCCAGTTTATGACGCTTACCCAATGCCAGCTCCCTGAAGGGCGCCCCTAGTGTCCACCCCGAGCTGGAGAGTGACTACCACCCCAAAGCACGTCCCCAAATCCTTGCCTCTGTGTCGCAGACAGGGCGGTTGGTACCCATTCCCATTTTACAGATGAAGGAACTGGCGTGAATGGATTAAGTGCTAAATCACGGGCTATGGCGCCAGTGCAATTTTTACTATACCAGTTATTAGGCATCTTAGGGTTTAACAAAATGTACCCTTCCCTGTCATTTTAATTAGTGTGTATACTGGAATCTGCTTTTTCAACTTAGTGACTATTC
Source organism: Macroglossus sobrinus (assembly GCA_004027375.1). Lineage (NCBI taxonomy): Eukaryota > Metazoa > Chordata > Mammalia > Chiroptera > Pteropodidae > Macroglossus > Macroglossus sobrinus. The sequence goes on from PVKZ01001177.1 coordinate 61,145, forward strand.
AGATGGCTAGAGACATTTTTATCACATTCCATTATATTTCCATGTCATGGTTTGCCAAATGGTTCTTTAAACATTTTATGCTGGACTTGTCTCCAATTATTCACTATTATAAATAGGGCTTCTATAATGCATATGTTATTATGATTTTTTTTTTATTTCTTGGTTTCTTTCCCTTTGCCAAAAGTAGTACCACACAAGTAAAAAAAAAAAATACATATGAATCATTGCACAGCTCATTATATATTAAAATGTTAAACAATGCAATTCTGGCAATGGCAGCAGCAACAAACCACAAACAAGAGTATACTGATCTCATCTTGTACAACACTGATAAAAAAAAAAAAACATTTTCCCTTGCATGGTACCAGCTAACACCTTTTTTTTTTTTTTTTTAGTTCCACTGGGAACTAAAAAAAAATGCCTCAAACTCTCAGAAACTAGTCCCAAGAGGAAATCTGCTCAGAAAATGCAATTCACAAAGAAGCTGGGAGCTTACGGGGATTAAGAAGATGATGAAACTTCTCTCCTGGACGGTGAGAGCTGGAGTCCAGTGGCTGAGATAACAACATCGATAAAATACTAACAGCTACTGATGACAACTGTACACATCAAAACAATGAGGCCTCTTCTTGAAAAAGAATCTATAGCAAACTCTACTTTTGTAACTATGGATCTGAGAATTTTGCTCTAATGTAGACCAGTTAGTTCTTTATTCCAATTTCTTACCCAGTTTCAAATATCCCTATGTTTTCTCCTGAACCTGATCAATCTGACTGAAGAAACTTCAAAATTCATTTCATCTTTTAAAAATATCAAAGGTCATAAAATTTTAGATCTTTTCTATTCCTTCATGGATTTCAAACACACTTACCATAGAACAATGTAAATTTAGGAAACTCAATATTGGTACCATTAAAAAATAAAGTCACAGCAATCATTAGAAGGCAATGTGTATCAAAAAATCGATAAAGCATATGGAAAGTAGATTTGTAAAACTAGATCTATTCTTCATATGCATTCAGGATAAATTACAAACAGGTAAGACTTTTAAATGTAAAACAATGAAACATTTGCGCACCAAAGGAAGCATGGGGAAATCCTCCCTATCAATGAATAAAGAAGCTTCCCTAACTGACTTAAAAACCAGAAGCAATGAAGAACAAGATTAATAAATTACAATATATAAAATTCTTTAAATATACATGGCAAAAAAGAAAAAAACATAACAAAAGACGAGAGGTAATTTAAAAACTTATAAAAAATAGTTGGATTTATATCACAAAGGGTTAATATCCCTGATACATAAAGTTTCTAAAAACAGAGAAGACCAACAAACTCAAAGAAAAAAAAGCAAGAGACATGAACAGACAGGTCACAGAAAAGGAAATAAAAATGTCCTGTAAACATGAAAATGTTTACTTGTTCATAATAAGAAAATCCAATTAAAACTACAATAGACATCATTTCTCACATGAAAGACTGGTTAAAAAAAAAGAGAGAGATCTGACAACTGAGCTCGTGAACAAGGTTCTACGGAAAAAGTCCTCTCATGTTGCTCTGGGTTTGTATAATGTTACAACTGTGAGTCCAATAGAGGGCATTTGGCAGTATCAGAATATAAATATATACATGCTTCTATTTAAAAAGGAAAATATAGAAAAATAACTGAAAACTACTAATAAAAATCAATAACCTAAAGAGGCAGGAAGGGGACAGTATGAAGGGAATAGAGATGGAAGCCGGAATTTTCTAAATATACTTTATTTGGTACAATGTATCTTAAGCGCAAAAAGAACTAAAGATAATGCTTAAACTAATTTAATACTCATATTGTTAGTAATAATACTGATATTCTGAAACTAGACAAGACAGACACAGACAGACAGCAGAGCGAGCAAATAATAATGTAAATTTGTTATAACCAGGATTTCCAATGTAAAGAAAAGAACTATGAAGTCAAACACAGTAAGCAAAAATCCTCTGATTCTGAATATAAACTAAAATATCCACATGAACTCAGTATTTTTCTTTAGCGGGGGGCGGGGGACGTGTTTTCCCGAGCTCTGCATACTAAAAAGTCTTAGAAACGATGACTCGCTCAGTAGTAGCAGAGAGCAACCTTAGCACCCAGATTGTGATCTAAATTCGATTTCTCACTAAAAGGAACCAGGGCCATTTGGAGATACAGCTGATTCCAGGTCTGTATATGATGAGCCCAGAAATGTTAATTTTTTTTACATTAACACTTGCTTCCAAAAAGGCTCCTAGTATATATACTTATTGAACAAGAACCTCCCTACTAAAAAAGGTTTCCTAAAACTTAAAAAGTCTTTTATCCTTTTCTTCCAGAATAATTCAGCCCAAAAGAGGCTGAAGAAGAGGCTGGGGGTGGGGAGATAGGTAGGGACTTTGTGTGTCCTAGATCAGGGATAAAAAGTCAGCACGGAGTGTTGTTGAGCCTAAGGAGTCAGAAAGGATAGCCACAGGTAAGCAGAGGACAGCCCCAAGGAGCAGTGCCTGAGAAGGATGAGAGAGGCAGACATTCAGGGGAGAAGATGGAGTTTAGTTTACAAGCAAGGCCATGGATCAGGTAAGTAAATAAACTGGGAATAATGGGAACCAAGTTTCCCACTGTTGGAGAATAGAGGTATAAATATGAATGGGAGAAAACGGGGATGAACCCTGAAAGGCTCGGCTTGGGCTGGAATGGAGGTGGTGTTGTGTACCTACAGTCTTCAAAACATATATAGATATAGAGTCAATAAGTGTGTGTGTGTGTGCAGGCACACATGCACATGCGAACAGCAACTCTCAGCCTCTCACGGCGATAAACACACTCTAAATCTTGGCTTTTAGACACCATTCCCCACTAAATGAAACCTGGATGGAGAAATGGAGCAGTAGAGAGTTCAAGAGAAGCCTGGTATATCTTCTTGTGCCCAAAGCAAGGGACTGCTAATAATACTAAATAACTAATAACAGGATCTAGAAGCCAGCATGAAGGGATGCCCACTCACTGGCCAGATTGGGGATAATGTGAGGATCAGAATAAATAATGACTGTAATGGATTAAAATACATTGAATAAAAAATAGGAAAGATTTAGATACCATATATTACTTTAAGTGACTAAATTAATTGTATTGAGGACTTTCAGGAGCTGATAAGATTTTTAAAAACCACTGCCATATCATATTAACTTATACCATATTAACTCTTCTTCAATTATCAAAGAGAACCTAAGAAATATTAGGTGACTCCTCAATGTTTTGGCAGATTTTCCCTTTTTAAGCCAGTGTTAACAAAAAACATTTACTATTAATTTCCCAGTATACAGAAGTACAAGACGCCATTAAGTACCTGGTGTTCTATTAAACCGGAACTGGAAAACACCCAAATCCTGAAATCTAATTGCTGCTTAATGAGAGAAAAGTGAGAATACCTAATTATCATCACTGCAGCATTCATAAACTTCCTGATGCTCTGTAAGGGTGGGTTTTCAAACCTTTTTAAGACAGGGACCCTTTGTTTAAATTTACTTAAAAGTAGATATACAATTTGTTTTTAATGAGAGCCCAGAAGACATTTTAAAAGTCAATCCTCTAAAATATACTCCCTGGGAATAGCCAAAGTCCTTATTAGCTGTAAAAATGCAAACTGGAAATAAATGCCAGTGGTGAAGCAACCACAGCCTTAAAGGCATAAGATACAAGTATGAACGTGAAGCTAATACACATAAAGATCATTGGAATAAAACCGCGGCATATGTGAATATGAGAGTGAGCCATCAAAACTGTTTACAAGTCAAGAGTCAAGAGTAAAGGGATTGAGCAAGAGAGTGAAAGTAAACGAATGGGCATAAATGATTTTACTAAGAGTTCATTTTAAAATAACTTAGAAGTTAACCTCATCGGGTATCTTAGAGAAGGGTAATGCTGCCAAGGAGATCAGGCAGACAGAAATTAAAATATAACTTGTAAATTAGGATTAGTTTCATCTTAAAGAAAGAAAACCCAGTGGCTTAACAAGACAGAAGCTGATTTCTCTGCACGTCGAAGCCAGAGTAGGCTGTCCAGGGAAACGGGCCTTTACGCTGAGCGGCCGTGTGCGCAGAGGGATGCTCCACACCCATCTGCCCCACGAGGGATGTACTCAGTATGTTCTCCTGCTTTTTCTATCCACCCGCTCGTCCTTTTGATCCTTCTGGATTAGAGCTGGACTGGCCACTCAGAGGGCTGACATTTAGTTTACTGGAACATGTCCCACCGTAGGGACTCACAGCACAGTGGATTTAACCGACAAACTGCCTCACAGACAAAATCAGGGTGTCGCTGAAGGGTGACCAATCTGCAAACCTGCTAGTGCCCGAGGACGTGAAACCATCTTACCTGCATAAGACAGAAGCTAAGCGGTAAAAATCACCCTCAAATCCTCTAAACTTTCAGGATCTGGACCCTTGAAACAAGCTAACATATGCTTCTTTTGCGTCTCTTTGTATTCGAGCCCTGACCTTTTCCACAGAAAGGTGAGGCCGAGGTCTAGTTTGGAATTGGGATAAAAAGGAGTACAAGGCAGTGAATACAAATACCTTTATCTTTTTTCTTTCTTTTGCCTAATACATAGAGTTAAATTTGAGTAACTCCAAAGAACGTACTCAGTTACAGAATACATTCTCAGTAGGGTGACAACTGATTCTTGGGGCAGAGAGGGAAGCAGGAAAAAACTCTTACACATTACGATGGTTTGCAGCCCTCCACAGCTGAACCCGCCCTGACAAAACCTCACTGCTTAGGACTCAGCTCCCCTCACTGGGCTGCCTCGGGCATCACAGGGGCAGCCCCGACACGGAAGACACAGCAAATTCATGTGAGATCGGTGCATCAAAACGATGGCGTAGATGCTTGTCTATGTGACCACTCTCTCAACTGCATAGTCATGTTGAAAAGTGGCCTGGGGGCTGCCACTGGCTGCCCCATGGATGTTCTTTATGTTTGATCCTGAGAGTGTGGCTCAGGCTTTGAGAATTAAATTAAAACAGTCTCTAATTCAAAAAGTTATTCAATACATCACTAATTATATCAGGTACTAAAAAAAAAAAAAAACACTGACAATATCTGACTACAGCTAGTTATTTTCTTTCATCAAGGAAAAGTCAGATCCAATAAAATTATTTTTAAGAAACTAAAGTTTTCGGCTGTTCTACTTTTGCTGAAAAAAATAAGTTTTGAATGATTTAAAAAATTTTTTAGTTACGGTTATGCATGTAAATTAATTGCTAATTGGGCTATATAATTTGATACACAATTTAAGTAAACAAACATTAAAAGTTATTCAGCAGATGGTTAAATGTTAATAGTTTTTAAATTAAACTTTTAACTTAAAATTTTTTACTTATTCTTAAACCTGAATTGAATTGTAAAAAGGTTTATATTTACTTCTTTTTATGTATAAAGCATAGCTATAAATATAGTACATAATAAATATGCAGTATATTTCTGGTATTAAAGTATTTATGGAGGAGAAATTAGGGGAAAAGTCTAGAAATGTTCTTAGGGGAGGGATAATTTTTTAAAAGGTTTAGAAACTGTGTTACAACAATATCTATAAGAAGGGAAAGTGAGCGGATCAAGTCACTCCAGTGGGACCTGGTGAGAAGCACTCTAATTTGCTGAGTACAAAAATGTCAATTAAGTAACCTCCTCCCCACAACACCCATGCAAATGTTCTCTTTAGTGAACAGTAAGTGGAGAGAACTTTGCCTTGTACATATGAAAGTGGGCGAGAACAATAAGCACACTTAAAAACAGGACAGGGCTAAGTGCGTCATGTGATAACTGCCAACGCTTCTATAAACACTAGGGCCCCATGTTACACTACTGTTTTGCCTGTGGTGATCATTGCTGATGTGTTGAATTTTGCTTTGAGTCTTTTAATCTCTTCAAAGAAGGTAACAAAATTGTGGTATTTGAAAGCTTGCCTCAAACACGAAAAACAGAGAACCAGAAGACTCTTTTCTGCAGAGTATTAAGGTCAGGAAGCTTAAAAACTTTGAAATCTTCTTCTCTTAAACCTGACAACTCAACAGAATGACATCTTTGTTGACAGATTGACTGGATATGCCATGCAGACCCCCTTCATTCTAGTCCAGAACTCTTTATGTAAATCGAACCATAAATGGAACACCTTGACTCCAACAGGTTATTCGGCTTATATTCTGCTCATGTATTTCCAAGCTCATATTACACTAAGAACCAGTGGGAAGGCCAAGGAAACACCACACTTTCACCCAGATTGTTTAGCATCTGAAATCCTCCACAGGTGTCCTGAGAGGAAAAAGGTCACGGCCTACGGGTCAAGTCAGTGATCACGAGGTGTTACTGTAACAGAAGGCATCTCCATAAGCACTGTGGGTACATATGGTGTGGGACTAAATGTGCATATTACTTACAAGGTTATTTTTCAATTCATAAAATGAATTCTGAGCAGCATGAAATTAGAATGATCAAAAATAAAAGTCCTAATACTTGTCTCTCCATCAGGGATCTTGTCTCAAGTTAAATTAAAATTTTCTGTAGAACTGTAAACAGAGAAAACTGAAATAGGTAACAAATTAAAGGGCAAAAATGCACCCACAAGTCCATGTGGCCAATCCCACATGAAGCCCACTACCTCCTCCCAGGAATGATTTTGGCTGCCGACTCCCCCGGGAACCACAGCACTGTTCTACACACAAAAATGTTGAGAATTCTCCTTGCCCAGAAGTGGTTTTTGAAAAGGATAAATGCATTTCAACATACATAATTCAGTTTGCAACAAACCACAAAAGCAAAGGAGAAGAAGCCTGAAATAGTGCACATACATATGCTGTAATAATCTGATCAAATGCCACTGAAACATTCTGAGTTGAAGCCTTTTGAAACCCTTGAAACACTACAGTTGCTAAAAAGGTTAAACCTTCTTTTTTTCTTCCATTCAACAGCTGACCTTATTCTATTGGAAACTCTATTGGCAATTCTATTGGTACCTCACCTGTGATCTTAATTGCAAGAGTGTGCAGCCAACAAAAACCACTGAGACCAAGCAACCCCAGCTTCTAGCTCCGCCTGCGATCGAAGCCTTAAGAGAGTCTCTGCAGAGTCCACACGCTGCAGAGGGCTGCCACCTGACTAAGCAAGGCGACACGCCAACGGCAACAGAACTCCTTGGGATCGATGTGATCAATCAAATAAGTTTCCAGATTTCTCTTACAATACACAGGGCCGAGTTTCTCAGAGGCGGTCAAGTCCCGTTGCACTGGAGTGTCCCTCCTGACCCCCCCCCCCCCCCCCCCCCCCCCCCCCCCCCCGAGGCACACAGCAGGAAGCCGAGCTTCACAGGAAGCACAGACGTTAGGGGGACTGCCAGTGGACTGACATTAGCGGGGGTCTCTGGGGAGCGGACTTAGCTCAATTACAACTGCAAAGCCGCCAGGGATTTTTAATTATTAAAAGGTAAGCCATATGTCAGAGTCATAGAAGACAACTCAGTAATCAAGAATGGCAAGAAATGGTAGTTCTTAATCTGTTTCTACTCTTCATTTTGATACTCAGAAAACCTTTCCTTAGCAGAAAAGGCTACATGCGAAATATAAATTTGAAAAAAAAAAAAAGCTAAACATGCCCCAGCAACCAATTCCTGTGTTTACAGATTTACTTAGATGAATATCTATATGATACAGATATGTATCATATGTATACATATATGAGATATATATACATATATTCATATATATGCATATATGAAATTTTAGATGAAGACTTAATAATACCAGCTTCGCTACTAATTTTACAAGCCACTCCTTTAGGTCTTGATTTCTTTAACCGTAAAAAAAACACAGGGTAATTGTATTTGTCATTAGATAATCAAAAGACTTAGAAATCCCTGAGACATGAGGAACTATTATTTATAATGATGCCAATTATCTTTGGCTTGATGGCTCTTACAGAAAGCATCCTGAGAAAAACGACATGGCCAGTGCTGGTGGGAGGAAGGCACAAGAGAGGTCATCAGTTAACAGCCACTGGCCGAAACCAACAAAAGACTCACATTCCCACTGTATGATGAAACTCTGAATCAACTTCCAAGCAGCTACTTCAGCTCTTATCTAAAAAAATTACTGACCGATAGATGCCACCACATCTTCCTGATGCATGCACCTTCCAAACTGTTATGCACAACCAATCCAAAAGCATCACGTACCTGCCCCAGAACTCGTCCTGCTTCACCTTCTCCCACCCCCAGAACGATGGACACATATGTCTTCTCCATCTCATCCTGCTGCTGATGGTTCAGACTGGACCCGGTCCTTTTTTCTGGCTGCTATATGGTTTAATAAACCCTTTCTTTTGAACAACTTTCACCCTCAAAGCTTTTAACAGGAAAAGGCACAATGAAGGCAGGCACGTTGGCCTTGTGGAAGGAGCAGTGAGAGGCCAAGGCCCCGAGTGTAAATATGCACACTTAGTGCTGCACCATATGTAACCACAGTGGTTATTTAAATGCCTGCTGTTATAGTAACTCCTAACGAGTACATTCATAATCTAGCCTGACTCGCTTAACTTGCCTCACTTTGGTTTCTTCACTTGGTACCTCAGGACACTGGACCTGATCAACCCCCAGATCAAGTTCTAAAACTCTAGAATTCTATAAGCATAACACATATTTTCTCTGGTTATTTCTAATGAGAGAGTGGTAGAAAATAGTAACTCCCTATGACATTTAATCTTTTAATTTTACTTTTTGGAAACAGACAATCCCATAGATCTTCAGCCTAAAAAGGCCCAAATATTTCTGGGTTATTATATTTTCAAAGAAGTCTCTAAATAAAAACAAAAGTTAAAACAAACCAACAACAGAAGAAAAAACAATCTCTGAGGGCTAAAATAAACCTAAAGGAAAAACAAAAACACGTCCCCCGCAACCTCACATCACTATCAGTAACTGTTAAATAACAATTTTAAAAAATGAATGTTCTGTTAAAATTTAAAAAGCCAAATACAGTTATAAAAAACCATCAGGTAAATAGTAAATACAAGTAGTAAGATATTTCTCTCAAGTTGTTTCTGAATCTCTTGCTTAACCAAATAAACTCAGGTTCAAGCTACAAGGATATGAAAAGCAAAACTTTCAGAATTCCTTGGACAAGAAACTAGCTTATCAGGAGTAGATACATCCCATCTCGTTAGCCTAACTTAAACTCTCCAACAGAGATTATACTGTACTTGAACTTTTACACAGGATTCCCACCCCTTTCGGTCAGCTTTATCACTCGATTCACATATGCAAAGTCTTTCAGAATAACTTTTGAGGTATTTTTTTTTTCTTTTGCCTTAAAGGCCTCTGACAGGCAGCTTTTGAGACCAAATCTTCAGTTTAGGTTCTCTTAGCTTCCAGTTTTAACTCTGGGCTCACCATGGTGCTGGCAGCTCGAAGGTGACAATAACTAGGGGTTACCAATGCTCAGATGTCACAAAGGCATACTGTGCAGCACTGTGACGGCTCTGAAAAGCATTTTCATAAAATGTGGGCGGGAAAAGGGATATTTTCTAGAAAATACCAACAAATAATTAAAATGAAGCTTTCCCACCTCTTCCCAAATCAAAATAAAAAATAAAAATACTTTATCAAAAGTGGGGCTAGGCTTCTTCATTCCATTATCACTAACTCTGGATTCAGCAGACCTCTCGTACCTTCTGATGCTTTGATCGTGTATCCCTTCTTTTCACCGGGAGGCACACCAAGCAGCTGCATAATTCTGTCCAGTAGCCCGTGGATTATCTCGAACCCAGGATTCTTGTTGTAATAAACAGCACAGAGATGCCTGTAGTTTCTTGCACCTACATCTGGAAAAAAAAAAAAAAAGACCACACTGACCATTACTTAAGAATATGGTCTACCCCAACACAAACTTGGGCAAAGACAACCAAAAAGAAGATTACTAACACATAGAGAACCATTGGGAATAAGATGGTTTTTCAACCCTCTGAGGTGTTTTTATTTGGGGGAGCTGTGGAAAACCCTCGATGCTGGCCCAGGAACAATAAGGCTTCACAGTGGTATGAACTGGTAAAACTCTTTGTAAATTATTCAGCCTTAAAACTTCTTTTATTCACAATACTATACAAAGAAAAAAAATCCTAAATACAAAAAAATGCTTCAAGTAGAAAGACGTTATTTCTGCATAAAGTATTTCCAATATTGAAATCAGAAACCAGCTAAACTGGGGAATGGCTACATAAAGTGCAGTACAATCACTCATCAGAATAATGGCTAAGAAGCAGCTTTATGAAGATTTGTTATAATAGAGCTAGAGCAAATACTTGAAATAGTAAACAAAAAAACAAGAGGTCACCAACTTCAGAAACAGTCAAAACTAATATTGTTTAAAGAACATACATAGGTTGGAAAAGTAGGAAGCAAAGAAGGGAATGACTATCACAGAAGTTAGAACAGTGCTTGATCTAGGTAAGGGGAAGGTGGTATGATGGGGAAGGGTCTTATCAGAAGCTTCAGGAATATTCCACTTTTTAATTTGGACACTTACATAGTGTGTGCTTTAGAGTAATCATATGTTATATACACTCTTCACAATTAAAACAGGGGGGAAAAAAAGCAGTATATAAAGATAAGAATCACAACTCTATAAAAAATATAACCATAAGCCAAAAAACTCCATAAACAGGTAAAAGATTGAAAAGAAATACACCTACATGTTAATAGAGGTTATGTTTGGGCAGGGATTTTTCCAAGTTTTATCTATTTTTCCATTTTTTTCTTGATTAATATATATTATTCTACTGTAAAATTCAGAACTTAGAAAACATAATATATATTTTTAAAGTTTCGACAATCCGAATGACCCCTGATGGGTGCCTGAATAAACTGTAGTTCATACACATAATGGAGTACTACTCAGCAGTAAAAAGGAACAAACCAATTGACAGACTTGACAATTTAATCTCGAGTGTGTTAGGCTGAATGAAAGAGGCCAGTCTCAAAAGGCTACATAAAACACGAGTCTGTTTGCATGAAATCCTAGAAAAAGCAGAACTGACACAACGAAAACAGAGAGTGGTTTGCCTAGGGTTAGATGAGGTGATGGGGTGGGGGACGGGAACGTGACCACTATGAGACTACATGGAGGGTTCTCTGGGTGACAGAACTATTTTGTTATCTTGGAGTGTGGCTACAAAAATCTAAACCTGCATTATAATTTAATTTTTTAAAAAAGCATGTAGTGGACACGGTTCCATAGTGTAGTGGTTAGCACGTCTGGTTTCCACACAGAAGGCCCTGGGTTCGCGCCCCAGTGGAGCCATGGTCTACGGCCACACCACCCTGAACAAGCCTGATGTCTGATCTCAGAAGCTAAGCAGGGTCGGGCTTGGTTAGTACTTGGATGGGAGACTACCTAGGAAGACCAGGTGCTGTAGGCATAAATAATAATAATAAAATAATGTATATAAAAAATTAAAAAGCATATAGCATATAAAGATATACTCAAATTCAATGGTGATTATTTAACTTTATACCAACATATACACTTGGAGCCCTTTAATAAATTCTGTAAGAGACTACTGCTGTAACACAAACACTGAATAAATGTTGACTGCATTTTGCTTTTCGAATTAGGAAAAGAGAAAGAACAAACTAATATCTATCTGGGGTAACTGAAATGAAAAGCTGCTTCACATTAGTAGGCACTGAGCAATTCTTCCACAGATTTATTCTGAGATGCCCTACATGACATTACAGCAGGCCGGGGAGGGTGGTCGGAAGAGATGAGAGGCTAATCAGGGAACAGCCAAAGAGCCAAACCGACAAATGACCACTTACATCCCTAAAGTACACTGAAGTTTTAAGTTAACTTTCAGGTGGCCATTTCCTCAGTTACCTAGGGAGAACAGCTGACCATCAGAAGTCTGGTTACGCATGAACTTTCCAGACTGCTGCTCACAACCAACCCAAAAACAGCAAATATACTTTGCTTATGGACCAGACACCTGTCCCAGAACTGTCCCCCGCTTCTCCTTTTCCACCCCTCCTTATTAGAGTCAACGTAAATCCTTTCAGAACAACTTACATCTTCCTTCTCCTACCTTACGGGTTAAGAGCCCCTCAGTGCTAGGATGGCAGACGTGGCTGTCTTCTCTACCTCCTCCTGCTACTGGGAGATGGGACCGCACGTCCCAGGACCCGGGCCTTCATCTGGCTATGGCTCAGTAAATCCTTCCTTTCAGAAAAACTGTTGGCCCCAAAGGTTTTTGATTAACAGTTCCCATTGCCATAATTGATGAAATATAAAATGCCTTTTACCTTCCAGATATCCAAATAAAACATGGGTATTTTAAGACACTGCACTTAACTACTAAAGTAACATAAAAGTAATATAATAGGATAAAAAGGAATAGGGAAACTGATTATCTACCATGGGTCAGGTACTTAGTATCTATCAATCTATCTGTAATCTTACTTAATTCTCAAAACAATCATGTAAGATAGGATTTATTATCCCTATAAAATAGAAAAGGAAAAATAAAATGGAGAAACAAAAGCTCAGAAAGATTTTGCCCAAAGTGAAGCCAACTGGCTGGAGCTAACAATAATTAATTACGTAGCTAATAAGTTACAAAACCTGGATTTAACCAGGATCATCTGACTCTAAAACCAATGCCCTTCCACCATACAGTGGAAATCTCTAAATGACTAAGGATTTAGATGAAAGCAAATAATATATAGCAAATTATATCTGGCTATATACCTACTTAATATAGCCAAAGATGGGAATTCTTGAAATGTTTTGATATAATAAACAGATGTCTGAATTTTCAAAAGTCTTCATATTTAAGAATTCTAGCTGAGCAACTGGAGTAAATTATTTTTGGAAGTCAGTTAACTAGTTTCCTAGCCATCAACAGTATTGTAACTTATGGAAAATGTTTTCTAAGTTAAATGCTTCCTGAATACATGTGAAGAAATAACTATTCTCTTACCATATAATATTTCTTAGTACCTTTGTCCAAGGCTCTACGTACTAGGTTTCCTTAGAGGGTAAAGGTCAAGGCCAGCCCAGGGCCTGCACAGACTAAACTCCCAACAATTATTTTCTGAATAAATGAATAAGGCCTGAAAAGGGAGGTAAACACAAATTACTATTTAACAAGGCCAGGCCAGTCCGTGAAGCACATTCTAAGTCAGCACAAGAGTCAGCTGATGTAGGAAAATAAGTACTGACTACTGTCACTCTCTACATTTCCATTTACAAGGAGAAAGAAATTTAGTATCTAAAAGCTTTAACTGATGGTGTAAGAATAAAGATTAATATTAAAATCAGGCAAGCATAAAAACCTCACTAAAGCACCACATGCATAAACTAGAATGAGGGCCTGACTCCTCGTCTGTGGGACCGAACACACACACACACTCTCTCTCTCACACACTCTCTCTCACTCACTCTCTCTCTCTCTCTCTCTCTCTCTCTCTCACACACACACACACACACACACACACACACACACACACACACACACTCCAACTCTCCCTCTCTCTTTCCCCTCTCCACTCCCTGAAGGGAAAAAAATGAAATGAAACAGAACTAAATTATCCCTTTCATAATACGGACTTGCTCCTGGGCATCTCTGCCATGTGGTACCCATTTGTTGGTGTCACATGCTTCCACTTTAACACACAGACGTGTACTGAAACTCCTTTGTTGTTGCATTTTTTGCTGTGAGAGAAGAGCCCAAGAGTAATGCTACCATTCAGAGAGCTTAGCAACATAAACTGGAAGCTTTATTTTGGTAACCTTTGCCTTGGAATACTTATTTCCTGATCTCTAAATTATGTAAAACTTACCTTTCTGATAAGAGGAGCAACATCTGGTTTAAAGACTTAGAATTAAAAAAAAAAAAAATTTACGTGATTTTGATGATTGGGATAATAAAATTACAATTAAAAAATACAGGACTTAAAAAAAATTATTTTCCAAGAAAAGTTTCAGGATGTCTCTCTCTCTCTCTCTCTCTCTCTCTCACACACACACACACACACACACACACACACACGATAATAAGCTATATATTTTTATATTCAATTTTGCAATTTTTTTTTTAAAGCCACTGACTTTCAGGGTTTTGTACTAAACCCGCCACAAGAATCAGATTAAAGTCAGTCATTACTTGGGCAGCCCCTCCCGACTGCCACCGCTGAGTGGCTGGTGTTTGCCTTCCCCAATCACTACTGCTCCCTTCAGACTCTGCTTCCTCATTTTTGCAAAGCTATTCCCTCTAAGGTGGCCAAATCAGAAAAAAAAAAGAAAAAAACTACACACTCAGTTCCGCCCATTCCTTCCTGGAGAAACTACTAGGTATAGTAAAATTGCCATTTCTTAGTATTTTGCACTGAGGGACCAAATTACATCACAAAGTTCACTGACTGCACACCACAAAATAAGAACTATTTCAATTTCATGCCAAAACTAGAGTTTGCTGGAAATGACTCAGTTCTTTATAACTCAGTTAACAGACCTCTTGTGTCATGCCATCAAACAATTCTGCTTTTTGAATGGGCCTGCCAAGTATGTCAGCCTAAATTACCAATGTACTTCCCAGACTTCAAAGTACTGCCTCGAGAAGCTGATCTAAACCACCCCAATGAAGGGCGGCTGGCTACGATTCTGTAAGCGGAAAGAACATGCCAAATGGTTTTTTTAAAGAAGAGAAAGAGAAAAAGAATAGTACATACTGTCCCTTAGTAGATGACTATGGCATACAACTCACATTTTTAGAAGAGGCTCTTGCTTGGTGTCGATTCTCTTTCACCAAAGTAACGATGATTACAAGCAGATTAGACTGTTAGGTTATGCTGTCATAGATGGCACAGTCTAGAAAAGGGCGGAATCTCCAACCTGTCCCTCTCTGTTCTCACAAACGAAGATGCTGGAGAAAGCCCACTGGGAAATGAAAAAGGCTTCCAGGGTGTAAGTGGCTGACGGACATGGAGCCTGAGATTAACAGTCTGGCCGAGCTCGGAAAATGAAACAAGGCACCCTGATTTCTAGTCTCTTCCTGCCAATAACTGTCTTTCATATTGGTCCCCAGGAGACTGAAGCTTTACAATCTCCTGAACAACTCCAGGGTATTAAATGATTCACAAAACCTATAGGAAACCTGTGAAGATATAAACCTTTAAAAAATTATATCTAATATGGGAAAACAGGAAACCTACACACTCTTGGTAAGACTGCAAATTTGTAAAATAAGTCCTTTTTGGAAGAGAATTTGACAAGATAGCAAACATTTAATGTGCATACCTATGGCCTGACCAAGTCTTTTTCTAAAAATATGTATTTGTATAAGAGTATGAGGATAGTTATTGCAACAGACATATTTTAGCAAAAACCTGGTAGCAACCTAAATATTCATCATGAACAATTTGAATAAATTATAGTGCATCCATACAATGGAATATTATGCAGCCATTAAAAAGAATGGGGTAGACAGAATGTGTTCATAGGAAAAAGCAAAAAGAGTAAATCGTAATTCCATTGGTATAAACCAAAAAAGGATTTATCCGTATCTATGGCTATATAAAGGAATGTAAAACATACAGATGGACATGCATAGAAAATGTCTGGCAACTAATTAAGAGTAGGATTAGGGAGAAGTTGGATATGTGGGTTTTTTTATTTTTAATATCAAGGGAACAGACTTAGTTTTAAATTAGAAATATATATTTGATAAAAGTTTTTAAGAATATTACAAATATATTTTCAATTTTGAAAATAAGAATATTTATACTTAAAAAGCAAATATAGTATAGTACCAAAATACAGATTTTTTTTTTTTAAATAATGCCGCAAGCCAAGAAAAAAAATGTGAGGAAAAATCTATAACCTTCTCAATGCATGAAGGAAAATGTTATATCCTTGTGGGTTGGCTTTTATTTAGTTAACATAAACCTGGAATAGATTTTTATCTATTAAAAAAATATAATATGCAACGCATGACAGAGCACATTATACTCACGTTAACAGATCCTACTATGTGGAACCAAACATACTAAAATAACTTTCTATATTAAAAATGATGTTATTTACACAGTTAAGATGCCATCACATATGCGAATGATGCTACTTCAGATATTGTTAATGTCAATGTTCCTTACACCCAGATTTTTTGAATTATTAATTGGAAATTCTACATGCCAAAAATATGAAGTAGTAAAATTCAATTAATCCAGACTGATGACATAAGCTCTCTCCAAAAAACCACATTCCACATGTGGATGCTAGGTAAGCTTCCATTATTTGATGGCTGCAGAATCAATGGACAATTTCTCAGGGCTGAAGTATTTCACAAGCTCATAATGAAAACACTTTTATTTATAAATTCTTTATCAAGCAAAGAATTGTAGAAAAACTATAAAAATCTGGCTCCACTATTTTAGTTGGTCACAATATAAGAAATACACGAATGGTACAAACCGACAGCCAAACCCAATCATAACCTAATAGTGAAATTAGTTCTGTTCCATGCAGCCAGTGGCCCAGGGAGGAGAAAGAAACAAGAATCTTAACTATATATTGCGATTAAAGTTAAAAAAGATAACTTCTGGGACTTCATATCCAAACGAGTTGAGGTAAGAAGTGGCTCATTTTCTGATTTAGAACAACTTCAGAGAGAACACGAAATTTTAGGAACAGTGATTTGGGAAGCAGATGACATGCAGCCTGTATACACCAGGACTCCAGCAATGCTTTGGAGGAAGTAGGAACGGTCTGAGCAGGAAGTGAAGGCCTGGAGTGGGTGTGCTTGCTAAGGCGAGTAAGGCAACTGAGGCCCTCTGAGTGGTCAAGGGTCTTTAACCTATCCCACCTACTAGAATAATTACTAAAACTCCAAATTCTTTAAACGCAGTGTTGAAACTAAAGTGTATGGCTATTTGATGATCAGAGTTCTCCACAGATGTACATCAAATTGACAACGGGATGGCTGTTTTGTGCTAAATCTACATCACCCTATACACTATATGAAGCCAAACTAAGTCATTTTCTCAGGCTACGGTTCCTTTTAAACTTAAACTCAACCCACAGATGTGTTTTCTTCCACCATTTCAGTGAGCTTCCTGGCACACTGGCAGCTTCAGTGACCATAATGGGATAAACTGTGATGGCAGAATTCAATCTGCATTTAATAAAAAGCCAGATTTTTGGACTTTGCAAATATAGTTAGGCATAAAAATTAGCAATTCACAGTTAGATCCTCTGCTTTGCTAAGTAATTTTTTACTATTTTGTTTATAGTTCAGTTATCCTTGATGTCGAACAGAAAAAAACGAAAGTATTAACCACTGGAACCAATCACTGACTCACACAGCAGCCCGATTTGATAGCTTAGGCACTGCGTCTATTGGCCTCCCCATGAAGGAGCCGAGCGTCGCCCCCAACAGTCTGCCTTAACTTCTCGTTCCAAGGACGCATGCCCAGCAAAAGGGATAAATCAGCTTAGGCCCTTCAGTCATGACTAATTTTTTAAAATGTTGTAGCAACGTTGGATCTTAAGACTCAATAAATCCAGTGGCTGGCTCGGCCTCAAAGACCCGGAGTGTGTGTGAGTCAGAGAGTGCAAGTCTTACCACTGGGGAAGCGGGCCTGACTGTGCCAGGGGACAGGCAGCCAGCCGAGCACCTCGCAGCACGGTCAGAAAGTCCACACGGCACCGGAAACTGTTCCATGAGGTCAAGACGGGGGCTAGCAGTCTTTCTACTCTTACAGGAATGCGCGTCAGACACATCTGTGGGGGGCGCACTGAAATCCAGCACAGATTCCTTTTTCGTTTCCATTGTGGAAGGTACACTTGTCAACACAGAACTGACGTGAGGCTAGCAGTGCCGGCTGCTTCATAAGTATTACGAAACAACTTAGTGACAATTGTCATTCCCTTCCTGAACTATCAGGCTAACCTGCACATTCCCTCAGAGCACTATCTGTAAAAATGTTTCCCCTGGTCTGTCTCCCTCAAGACTGTCTCTTACATTTCAAGCAGTCCCTAGCAAAAAACAAAACAAAACAAAACAAAACAAAACAAAAAAAACAAAAAACAAAAAACAAAAACACTAAAAAATACTTTTCTACGAGTGCAACAAATGAGATTGTCTTGCTTGTTCTTGTCACATATTTTGACCCCTGTTAAGCCAGTAGTTTGGGTATTGCCCCAACTAATGAAAATTTGGGACATTTTCATATTAAGTGGAAAATCCTCTATGGATGGTCAAGATTTTTTTTCTTCAAAATAGTTTCATTATTTAGGAAAAAATGGCTAATGAAAAATCCAACAGAGAAATGCTTACTGGTTTGAAGGGCAGTAAAAACATACATACTTGATTCATTAAAAAGAAGTGGTAATGAATTACTGAAGAAAAAAAGAATTTTTGTTTTTCTTAAGTAAATTCTCACATTAGTACATTTTGATTTTCCTGTCCTAAAAAAAAAAAAAAAAAAATTACTGTGCAAAAGAAGAAAAACAAATTAAGTCAAAGATTAGGACAAAAATGAGCCCCACAAGGTAACCCTAATTCTTGAATGACCAGCAAAGGTTTCCAAGTCATCCTCACAGACTATTATCAGCCCGGATGCTAGGTTTCTAGCGTTAGGGGATGCTAATACCCTAATCGTAAAAGCAGACACTAAATGTTGCCTATTATGTGGCCAGAACTTTTCCAAATGCAGTTTCATTTAATCCTTATAATGAATCTAATGAATAAGTGCAATCATTATCCTCATGGTACAGATGAAAAAACTAAGGCACAGTGAGGCTGAATAAACTATAAAAACTTAGGCAGCTGGTGAGTGGCAGACTCAAACCCAGGCCCTCTGCCTGCACAGTCTCTCTGACATGCTCTGCTCTGCTGCCTTTCCTAGAGTCCTCTACATACACCGGATGACAAGTGGGGAGTCTACAAGTCCATATTTAAAATAATCCATCAGAAAAGCTACTTTTGTTATGAAATAAAATCCAGGCCTACCTAAAGAGGAAACATACTCCAAATAAATTAAAGCGAACCTATGTTTTCAAGATGGTAAACTTACTGAGCAGATGAACCTCCTTTCATTCCTCAAACCCCTGAATATGGTAGAAAATTCTAAAGAAAAATAAACCGTAATGGTGTAAGACAACAGGCAAAAGTAATTATCAGATGGAAATGACTCAATGGGGAAAACAGAGCAGAATAATCACAACTAAACACAGGAATAAACGAGGTCTGCTACAGAGATGGGAACTATTCTTCTCGATGAAACAAAGTGCAGCGGAAATGCAAAATCTCTGAATTAAAAAGTATGCAGACTGGGTTTCTGGGGTTATCGCCAGGGTGACTTATTAGGCGATGCCTACAGCACTTGTCCCTAAGACTAGCTCTCTCTCAGCAGGGTAAATTATTATCCCCAAGAGTGAAGTCTATGTCTGCGCCTTCCCAAGAAACACAGAGAAAAGAGAAACGGTAAAGACGCCTCTACCCAGGACTGCAATACCCTATAGTGCTCCAAAGTGCTGCACGCCAATAGGGAAACCTTCTTAGTGGCAACTGTGGGGACCCCAGCTTGTTCCTCACCCTGCAGACTCAGCTGCCTGCTTGCAAGCATGCTCAGCCCTGCACGGCCCTGGAGGGAAACCATGCAATTAGGCCTACGGCTGAAACAGAATTCCAAATCTTTTGAGGAAATTTCGTGTAATTAACCTAATTCTATATTTATAAATATGTTTGAATCACCAAGGAGTAAAACAACATAAAACTAAGAACTAAGATGAAAGAAAACAAATCAGTTAACAGAAAAATCTGACGGTGAATTGATAACAAATGTTTAATTATCTATACCAATGGAGGGTCTGAGGCACAAGAACCCGAAAAACTACAGCTGGCACTGAAATGTTCAGATTTCTATTATAGCACATTTACCAACCAAAGAAAATTCTGCACAGACTGATATTAAAATGAAGTTTTATTCTCTAAGGAAAAATGCACTAAGACCAAAAATCTGACCCTAGTTATAAGTCTAAATTATGCAGCCTTGCTTGGGCAAATAACTTCTTTTCTGTCTTAATTTTCTTTTATATTAAAAGAAGATGAATCTTTTTTATCCCATCTGCCTCAAAAAGATGGTTTAACAATCAAAAGGGAAAAGGTACATTTAAAAAAAATTTTTTTTAAGTAAAAGGCACCAAATGAAAGGTGATGCTGTTAACCGCAAACAGACTGCATACCAGGGAGTGGGTGGGGTCCAGCCTTGGCTGGAGAGTTTGCTGTGGATGGTCCACACAGAGATAGTCAGGTGGATGTCTCACTGTGATACCTATTTCCTAAGACACGTCGGTTTATAGCCAATAGTTCTTGACTACTTTTGATACTTGGAATCATGCCATATTAGCCTCTTCAGAAGTAATTAAGAAAAAGGCCTCTGCTTCTGCCTATTGATTCAAAAGAATACACTCTGAATTCTGCAGTCTGGAGTGAGACTCACTGGATACGCGCTGCTAAGAGCCCAATTGTTACACTCAGAGAACCAAAGGAATGATGCGAGCAACTTAGTCACCTGAGGGCACCGCTCACCATGGGATGGCTTCATACACAGCTTGAAACAGTCAGACTTGTGTAAGTCTGAAGGCATAGAAGTCAGAGTAAGACACGGAAGCCTGAATAAGATAGACATCCTTGGCAATCAGGTATAAGTACTTACTAAACGTATATTTATTAAATAACCACTGCGTTCCAAATGTTGGACCAAGCAACTTGCTCTACTAAACAAGTCTAGAACATACTCAAAAGAGACAAAAACTGGTTAAACGATTTACAATCACTAGGACAACAGTGGTGGTAAGTAGTCACTGACAAACTAGAATGACAATATATCAAGTACCTTAAAATTATATGCACATAAATCACGTGATAAAAGACAAAAAGAAAGGCTCCACAGTGCTTTTCAATTTAAGGTTTTAATAGAGTTCTTCAAAAATGTTACAAAATCCTTTGTTAAATTTTGCTTTCTATTAAGAGAAAAAAGATATAGTAACCAAATATCTGGACCTTGCTTGAATCGATTCAAATAAATCAATCATGAAAATTAAATTTATGAAACAACTGGGAAAATATAAACACTGGCTAGAAAGTTGATAACCAGATAGAATAACAGTGTTGAGTTATTTTTAAAAACCAAAATGGTAGTCTTTATCTTTTAGAAATACATACCAGAATGGTTGTTGATGAAATATGATGTCTAGGAATTATATTAAAATAACAGAGAGGAGTGTGCTGGAGTTTAGATGAAAGGAGCCTCACCATGCGCTAATAATTAATGAAGGTGGAAGCTAGATTCACAAGGGTAATTACACTATTTTCTATACTTTTATATACAGTTGAAATTTTCATAATTATACAAATCAAAAGTGACTCATTCTTACCTCTGCTAGGATCTTTTACCACAATGTCAGAGATTTCAAACAGTTTCAGAGGAAGGGGCATCTTCCGATTTGCTGCTATGGTCTTTAGGAGGCCTGGAAGAAGGGTAGTGCGCGCCACCTACAGGACAAGACATGAAACTGCACTGACCAAAGGAGAGCCAGACAGACAGACATCCATCCGGCAGTGCCTCCTCACCTGTGGAGGATAAGTTCCAAGACCCCCAGTGGATGCCTAAAACCGTGGATAGTACCAACCCCTATATATGCTATATGTGTTCCATACATACATACATATGATAAAGTTTACAGCTTCTCTTTTGCATATCTGAATTTCCAGCATCACTACTCTTGCACTCTAGAGACATTACTGAGTAAAATAAGGGTTATTGAACACAAGCACTGGTGTACTGCTCAGTCAGTCTGATAACCTAGTCAGTCAGTAGGTTGCTAAGTAACTAACAGGCAGGTGGCATATACAATGTGGAAACACTGGACAAAGACGATTCACATCCTAGGCAGAATGGAGTAGGATGGCATGAGATTTCATCATTTTACTCAGAAAAGCATGTTTATTATTTAAAACTGAAGAACATTTATTACTATCAGAAAATGCCCAAAGTTAGCTCTTGCAGGAGAAAGAATGACTTAAACGACAGAGTTATACGATCACAAGCAAGTTCACATTTAACTCAGCCATAAATACACATAAACCTGTTAGCCACATTAGCAATGGTAGGACATATCCGTTGGTAAAGCAGGAATAAAATACAGAATCTGTCAAGTCTAAAAGACAGACTCACTTTCATCTCTAACATATTTTATGCAGAAATATTGATTCTTAAGTGTGCTAAGCCACATCTATTTACAGTAACATTTAATGTGTTTCTGATTTATTGTCCTTTTCCTTATCCACAGTAGATTAAGACAGGATGTAAACCCTAAAGAACATAACATTACCACATCTTAAGAAATCTATCAAGCTTGATAAATGAAACTGGGAGAATAGAAAAATTAGGAATAAACTTGCATAAAAATCCATTACAATTTACTGAAAGCTGGCTCTATGCAAATGAATTTGAATGTCTCTTATTAAAAGGAACCACAGGCATCATTCAAAAGCAGTAAAAAAGATAGTGGACCTCAGAAAACAAAACATAAAAACTCATTATCACAACCCCTCTAAACTAGTGTAAAGATTCTTCAAAGTTCTGACATTGAGTGGAGAGAAAGAATTCATGTACTTGATGCATATTATTACCAATTAGTTCTTTAAGTAGTCCAACTCTAACCTGCCACATTAGTAGATAGTTCTACAGATTGTAAAATTTAAATTTTGTTTAAGTTACATCTTCAGGGAGGTACTTAGAAAAGGTGTTGATTTATTTATTACAAATGAACAGAAAGGAGATGAAATAGAAAAATAGCATGAAAAAATCAATTATGAAATGGAAAGTTTGGACTGAGCTAGATAGCACAAAGCAAGTAAGAACCAGCTAGAATCAAGAAGAGATTATAAGAAGTTTTAAGAATTTCTGTCAGCAAAGTATGTAAGAACCAACTATAAAACTTATCCGAGAAGAGATTTTTAAAAAGCCTTAAGATTTTTGTCATCTGAGTGTAATCACTGAAGAGACATTATATAACTCATGTATTGCCTCTCGGTTTTTACCCAAATTCTTATCTAGTTAAAATTCTTACCTGAAATTCAGCTGTCTTAGGATTACTGATGTGAACTGCCTTGGTTGCAGAGATATCCATACCAAGTTTATCGGCAATATCTTCTTGAGAGCACTAAGAAATACATACAAAATAGGTCAATATGGAAAAGAAATGACCAAATTTAATATAAAAAGACCTAATGCTGTAAGTCAAACGAAGGTCTCATAGCAATGATGATTCTCTGTACAAATCAGTGAGATAAGAATAAACTAAGAATAAACATGCACAATTAACCAGGCCCACAGCAGATGCAATTCAACATCATTATCTTACGATGAGTTCTAGCCATGATCCAGAGCTGGAGTAAATTCTTCACATGAAGATGGTGGTACAATCTATTTATACCCAGGGCCTTTCTAAATTCTTCCCGCTTACCTTACCAGACTAATCTACAACCCCCTGCGGTTCCCTGAACCCTATACTTTCCCCTGCCTTTCCGGACAGATGCTCCTGCCCTAGTTGCTGCCATCCCACTACTGCTCTAATTAAAAGACATCTCCTCCTTCTCTTCTGTTAAAATATCCCTTCACAACTTCCCCTTTGGTATTCTCTCCCTCTTCGGTGCTCCCACGGCTTTCTGTTTTGACCACCATTGTAATTTCTGCTAAATCCACACTGCCTGTGGCAGAATGGTAGTACAGAGAACAGAAGTCAAGTGGCCTGAACTCTGCCCAATGTTCTTTCCACTACATCATTTAACTTCTGTACACACGTGCTCAATAAAGCTCTGGGTAATGAATATACTGCTAAGCACTCATCCACCAAAACGAGAGAGACACTTATCTCCCTCAAAAACCAGGTGGCAAGTCTAATAACAGATAATGCAAATAAAGTGCTTGGCACAAACTAAATGATCAAAAAAATATGATAGTTCATAAATCATTACTAAGAACAAACAACTGTCACATATAATAATGCTAACTTCTCAAAAAAGAGTTTAAAACTTAACATGAAAACTGATGTACCATCTGAGTCCTGTACAACCTTCCAACACGAAGTGATAGTGCTCACTGCACTGTTCTACGAAAGGGTCAAACTATCTGGCCTGTATGTCATTCAGAAAAAAAAAGGGGTTTAGATTCACTTTATGCCAATGCCAGTTTTAAGGACTTCCGCCGTGCTTTCTTGGGAAGGATGCTGAAGCCACACCCTGGTACAGCAGGAAATAATGCCCGGATGTGCCATGGCTCAGAGGTGGAGAATGGCGGCATAGAGGAGTTTTTACAGCAATATTTAGATATGTATCAATTAGGAAAGGCAATCTATTTTTAAACAGAACTAGTACCGTCTATATTTAAAAGGCTCCAGACACATGGCAAGATAGCTACGTATATGAGTGACCTACTTTATCGTGACAATGGATAATAAAGGACAGAGTTAAGTAGCTGTTTAAATCAACATATCCTGAAGTGGTCGTGGCTGGTATTCAGGAAGAAGTGTTTTTTAAATTTTTATATATATGTGTTTATTTTAGTGTTAGGAAAAAAATAACAAATGAAGCCTATAATTTTTACAAATATTTCTGTAATAAGGCTAACATATGTATGTTGTTATAAAAGAGAGCTAATTTAAAAGAAAATACTACAACCAGTATGTGGATATAGCAGAAATCATACTGCCGAGATGTGAATTACACTTGGGAAGTCAAGGGCTGGCTTAGGAAGAGCTGTTACTCTAGTTCTGAAGGAGACGTAAGGCTCGGAGATGTCTAGCTTTGCTTAGACAGCATGGAACTTTATAAATACTTATAATGTTGAAATTCCTAAAGGAAAACTGCTATTACACATCTGAAACTCTCCAACACCTCCCACCTTCACCCCTGGTGATAAACAACGTGCTGACGACGTGACTAGGGACAGCTGAACAGACTGGCACTTTTGGTGGGACAGTTCAGGCACCTGCCTTGGGTAAAGACAGACTTGGGCTGAAATGCCTGGTCCACAGCCGACTTGCTGAGTGGAGTGGGTATGTTCCCCAAATTAACTGCTGCATGAGACAGGACACCTACTTCACAGGGCTGCACCGAGAGATGAAATCATAAAACCCCCAGCACAGGATAAACTCTGCATGGCGGCTACGAGCCAGGAGGCAGAGTGTGAGCTCCCTTGAGATGCCTGGGGACCTACAGCTACAAAAGCAAATTCTGTATCACTTAAAAAACAAAATACATTTCTCAATGCTGTTTTTGGTACTTCGTTTTACATGACCTCACTGGTGCTCACAACTGCATACGTCTGAGTGTATGCACATGACGCCATTGGCCTACAAGCCAGGCACACACAGGATGGGATAATATAAGTCACAAGGCCAAGATTCTGCTCATGGCTCTCCTGCCGTCTGGGGAAACGCTGTTAGGTACCTGTCATCTTTTCTTGGCCTCAGGCTCCCTCATTGGTACAGCGCCCGGCATGCAACAGAGGTACCATAAACGTTGGTGAACAAATGAAGTTGAACTAGACCTGTAAGGTCCCTTCTGGTGTTGCCGGCCTATGCATTACAAATGCTTAATACAGTAACTGCGAGAGACTCATCTCCTTAACAACCCTCCATGTACTGGGAGCGATTCTCACTAGTGCCTTCTGTGCATCCTCTCAAAGATTGAGAATTTCGGGCTAGAACTGGGTTGAGGGGAAAAGAAAAGTAGACGTTTCGGTTGTCTTTGGTTTGGCTTTTGCCCTATGTTGTTAAGTGGAAACTTACTTGAAATCTTAAGAGCTACTCTGTCGGCACCACAGCAATGCTCAGCAAGAGAGGAAAGAGAATGACGAACTGCATGCACATTTTACACTTTTCAAATGGTCAGTCTGGTGGGGGCGGGGGGGATTTTATTCTGATTTTGTAATAAAGTTCATTTTCTGATTTAGGCCTTTTATGTCAGCTTTTCAACTCAAAGCAAATGTTTGTGAACACATTCAAAGATAAAGACACAAGTTTATTGTGGAAATAAGTTAACGGTCCCCAAGCCCGTAACCAAGGCAGCATCTAGTGGACACAGCCATGACTAAAGAAAGACTAGCAATTCTAACATAATAAAGTTGCTTGTGAAATTCATTGTGAACCCTCAACATTTACATGAAACTATAAAATATGTTGTCATCTGTCATTTAAGACACTTTTTTAGTCCTTCATGTTTTTCTGAGACTTAAAAAATCTTCCAACATTTCTTTACTAGAAATAGTACAATCTCAAAAAATAAAGTTATTCTTCTAGAACCTGGAAATTTAAGCAGTCTGGGTTTTATCAAATAATTCATATAAGGAATCACAGGACAAATAATTCAGAGATTCCAAGTAAACAATCAGCTAAGCAGAGACAGCATACCAGAGCAAAGGTGAGCGCTTCTGTGAATCCAGAGGCTGCCATTTCGTGTCTCAGAAGTTCTGTGAGCTTATTAAGGGGAAACTGGAAAAAAAATTTTCTCATTTATTTCACTGCAATAAAATTTCTTGCTTTCAAAAAAGAGATTTATACAGAACATGTCAAAAGCAAACCACCCTGCCTTCCTCAGCAATATCCTGTTGATGCCACCCTTTCCTACCCATCCCACACCCTCCCACCACCCCACTACCCAATACTCCTAGCCATACCACCCACACCCTCCCAGCACCTCACCACCCCAACACTCCTAGACGTACTACCCCCCACCTTCACCTCTCCTGCACACAGCTTCTGCCTCCAGGTCTAGGTTAAGAGAATAAATCTCCCAGTTAGAAATTCAACAAGGGCTCCACACTCAAAACCTGCTTTTCTTCACAGAAGAAAAGTCATCACAGGTTTGCGACTCACTCTAATCAACTGGGCATCTGTTTTGTATCCTCTCCACAGCAAATACCTCTCACAGCAGAGCATGTCCAAATAGTTCCTAATTCCTATGTTCTGGTTTTCTCAAAACCTTCCTGGCATCCAACAATCCGTTTCTAACAATAAGGCGTGTTTACTTAAGGGTGCAACCTTACTTGATTAGCTATGGTGTATGTTTTCGGGAGAGTCATCTGAATGTTGTTATATCCGTAAGCAATAGCTGCATCTTCCACAATATCACATGCATGGATAATGTCAGCTCTGGTTGGAGGGATTTCGATCTCAATCTGATTCCCATCGCCGATGACTTCTGACTTCAAGTACATCCTGGTCAGAAGCTTAGCAAGATTCTCTGGAGTTTCTCTGAAATAGGAATACACAAACTATAAACTTCACTGCATTATTTAAAACATGTTTATATTTCGTTTTAAAATATGCAACTACCTGAAATAATAACCTTTCTTTTTGAATTCCCTTAGACACCAGACATCTTGATACTCTATTGTCACTTAACTTACTCTAAGGGGATATCAAAACCCTCTCCATGCATTCTTTCAGGAAAAATTAAATAGTCTTGTGTGCACTTCATCCTTGAATTATCTCCAACTGTAAATAAATAAATCAAGTTTCCAGAGCATACCTGATTCCAACTTTTTTGTTAATTAGATCTGCTCTCACCATCTCCTTTCGGTAAGCCAGTTCCTTAAGAGAAAGAGTTTGAGAAGCTTAAATCATTCCCATCAGATACAGCGTTAGACTCTTTCTATTTGAACTCACCACAGTTTCATTACCCTTATACATTGAAAATAAACTTGGTTTCAAAACAATATTATAGAGGAATATATTTACTACATTATATTCATCTATGAACATTCTACTTGCTAGACAATTGAACTGTCCAGAAATAATACAAAAATGCCAAACATTCTTCTCTTTTAGATGGTCAGTCACCATTCTCTTCAATAAAACACTGATATATTACATCATTTCTAAAATGCTTGTGAATCCTGCTGAAAATTTTTAGCATCATCTCATGGAAGCAGGTGTTTATGAATAAAATATAATAATGCATGTCACAAGGTACTATCCACCATACTAAGTCCAGAAGTATTATGAAAACATTGCTTTCATTTTTCCAGGTGGGGAGATTCAAACACACTCCCAGTCGTAGCTGTCAAGCTGCTCCAGGAGACGGCACTGCTGGAAGCATCTCATGAAGTGGTACTAACAGGCCTCTGAACAATATGTAACTCTACCATGTTAGGCAGGAACAAACTCACATAAAATCCAGACTTTTCAGCACTTTTAGAGCATTTGTATGAATATTTCTTATTGCTAATTATTCTCAAAAATATAACTGCTACTAGCAAAAGGCTATAAATTTAAAAACCTG
Organism: Macroglossus sobrinus; assembly: GCA_004027375.1. NCBI lineage: Eukaryota > Metazoa > Chordata > Mammalia > Chiroptera > Pteropodidae > Macroglossus > Macroglossus sobrinus. The sequence continues at coordinate 89,547 of PVKZ01001177.1, forward strand.
TTTGGACTCAGGTAAAAATGATGATTCAGAGCCTTGCTATTCAAAATGCAATTCTCAGGCAGAAGTGTCCTTGCCTCCCTAGTGTTTGTTAGAGATGCAGACTCTCAGGCCTTCATAGCTAGCTGCAGTTACACCAGACCCACCGAATCTGAAACTGAATGTTATCTTAATAACATTCAAGGTGATGTGAATGCACATTAGAGTTTGGAAAGCTCGGGGCTGGGTGCTAATGCTTGGGACAGTAATAGCAAACTTTTAATAAATAGCTATTATGACCTAAATAGCACGAGGCACTTTTAAGATGATCTTAACCCTCATAACAGATATTATTAGTAGTCTCAATTTATAAATAAGGAATCTGAGTTTTAGCTTAATAATGAGTTCCAGATCACAATGATAGTAAGCTGCTTAACTCTAGTGCTGTTGTATTCCCAGTGCTTGGAAAAATGCTTTTTAGATAATAAGCACTTGGTATATAGTTAATGAACATAAGCATTCATGAAGCAACAAATGAATGAATTAATGAATAAACAAGTTCAGGTAGCTTAATTTCAAAGCTCACACCATTAACCATGACACTCTCTGACTACCTAACACTTTCTCCTCTTCTAGTTCTCTTATTCCAAACTCTATTCTTTTATATGAAATAACAGAAGGCTAGGAAAGAACTTTCGAAGTATTTGGAAAAACATGCTATTTCACGTGAGAAAGAATCAATTTCCCCCAAAGATCATTCTTTCTTGAGAGGATAATCTATGAGCTGTTCTAGTCTAAACTTAGAAAGAAAGAAGTTAACAAATGGTCAAACACTGGTATAGTATTCCTTTACAGAAAGCCCAAATTTATAAAAGCTTTTTACAATATTAACGATTTCAAAAAATTATCTACATGAGAACTAAATTTTAACATATGTTTCTATTTCTTCTCAAAAGCACATATTTCACTTTTAACACCTGACAATTCTTCATATTAAAAAGAAACTTTTTCAAATCAGACATTATTTTAAAACAGACCAAAAAGCTATCTCTGGCTAATCCCATTTACATGGTAGTAAATTGTATAAATGGTCACAAATTCTTCCCGTCTCTGTGCCCATGGTCTTGGATTCTATTTCTCCTCAATCTAGCAAAATTACTGGCTTTGGCCACCAAGATATCTTGCTTAAAAGCACTAGAGCATTAGACATGCTCTCTTGCTGTTGGGAATCTTGCAACCACCATCATGTAATGAAAACCAAGCTAGGCTGATGATGAGAAACCCTTGACTGTCAGCCCCGTGGCTGGGAAGCAGACACGTGAGCGAGACTATTCCAGGTCATACAGATGCCAGCCTACAAACGGGCTGACTACACAGGAGTGAGCCCAGTAGAGGTCAGCCAAGCCAGCCCAGACCAGAGGAACCAGGTGACCATCAGAATCATGAAATAAACAAATCACTGTTATTTTATGTCATTCATTCTTGGGGTAGTTTGTTACATAGCAAAAGCTAACTGATAATAGCCACTAAAATCAATTTTTAAAAAAATGATAGTGTTCATAATTTTAGTCATGCTTTCTACAGTTATACATTTATTTTAGATTATAATTAATACTCCAGGATAGAATATGATGCTAAATGCTAATGTTATCAGCAAAGGGAAGGTTTTGATCTTGGAAGGTTTTATCTACTTTAAAAGCTATTTGAATAATAAGACTATTCTAGGCTCTGAGTCACTTTATAAATAACAGGAATAGTGAAAAGTTCAAAGAAAAAGAGCTCATCAAAAAATAGCATCACTGAATCAGAACCATAACCAAATGACTGGAATACTGTCATATATTAAAACGGCCATCTTCATATTCATAAAGCCATCTTGAGGAAAAAAGCACAAATAATGCTCGTTTAGATTTTTTGCCAAGATTCTATATCTTCAAGATCCTATATAATTGTACTTACCACTAAATCAGTTCTGGTAATACATTTGGAGTTATTAGTTACAGTGATGGCCCTTAGCAACTATTAATTCAAATGTGGACACACTCATTAGGTTTGGGGGGCTGAGCCATCTTAAAAGGGGTAAGACTGTAAATTACCAGTCAACTAGTTAATGAGAGAATAAATCTCATAAATCATGACCACTGCGGTATAATGCAGTGTGTTGGGAGCTGAAGCTGAACTCTCAGTCAGGGCTTAAATCCTAAGTGTACCATTTAATACTAATAGGCAAGCTATTTAACATCTCAAGCTCTCCATATCCCCATCTAGGAAAGGGCATAATAAAAGCACCCACCTTCACAGGGTTAATGTGAAGATTAAATCCATATAAATATAATGCATATCTAAGGCTTGGCATGTGGGTGGATGGATGGACTGACAGACAATAAGCACTCTAAAGTCACTATTATTATTATTATTATTATTATTATTATTATTATTATTATTGTCATCATCATCATCAAATCACTTCTTAAATACTTACTGGAAAGGTATACGATTTTCCATTAGGAAAAACTACCTCAGCTGCTTCAACCCTGAAAAAATAAAAAAAGGGTCCATAAATTCTAGAAATGTGTATGGTTAACAAATTTTTCACTTGTTCTGCAACTGTAGCCTCAACACTCCAAACTATTCACATTCCAACAGTGCTGCTTGGATTAATCCCTCTAAATACATTACCATTCCTTCGTCTATGGCTCCCATGTCCCTTTGGGTAGCACCCACCTGATACAGTTATTTCCCAATACTGCAAATTGTGCATCCTCTCCACGGACTCCTCACCAAGTGATAAACACAGTCCAGGCTTTAGCAGAGTGGTGTGTTACACAACAAAAACTGACCAACACAACCACTAAAGCACAAATCAAAGAAAAAAGAAGCAACCGATATTGCCCATAAAATTTGTCCCACTTTCTACAGTAATACATGTATTTTAAATTATAATTAATATTGTAGAATAAACTATGATGCTGGTATACAGCAAGGTCTGTTAAATAAATTTTGTAAAATTATAATCATCTTACTGCTATATAAATGGGATCCTTGCTCTTACATATGCTTCTCTACCCTTGTTTAGCTCTTCCTTTTGCTGTTCCTCCATGTTTACATCCTCAAATTCAATGATCCTTAAACACAACTTAAATGTCACTGCCTCCATGAGACCTGCCTAGATTGCCTAAGGAGGCAGTAATTTGCCCTTACAAACAGCCAGAACATCACTGAAACTTTTAGAGCACTTATCACTTTTTATTTTATACATTATTTATGTACATGTCTTAGCTCCTTAAAGAGACTAAACTTTCTAGTTACAGGAAAACCATTTTCATCTTTATATTTAGCTCTGCCTTCAGAATAACAGGGCATCAATAAAGATGCCAAATGAACTTACGTAAATTGATTCTCACAATATTCACTGAATGTGGTGACAATAATATCAAGAACTATTTTTGCCTGCAATGGAAAAAGACAAATATTATGCTAATCTATAAATATGCATATTATCTCTTTACTCAGATGGAAATGAATAATATTTAATATAGTCTCTAAACATCTAAAAATGGACCTTTATATAATTCTAAAAAAGAGACTGGAATAAACATAGGCTACTGTAGGCCTGCCCTTATTTTCAGGTGTTCTGCATTTATTCGGTTCTCCTACAGCTACAATACATGACTGAGACAAATTAGTTACTTCCCCCACACCCACCCCCTGGGGTTCACCAAGTTTTTTAGAGAGACATATGGCTAACTAGGGCAGTAAACCTTATCAATCTCACGAGTCTCTGCAGACAGATCTGACTCGTGGCTCAGCCCCATACCAGCAGTCTGACTCTGCAAATTACCTCCTGTCTTTGAACCTTAGTTTCATCTGTTAAGAGGAGGTAATAAAGTTCCTATCATATTTAGTTATTATGAGGATTATACATGCATCTGTGTGTACGTGTACATGTGTGTATACATGTAACGAACAATGCCTGACACATAATGAAGGCCACAAGATTTGTTAAATTTTAATTGAAAAAAATTGCGTAGAAAAAAAAAACAATAGCCTTCTTGGGATATATGCTTTGCTTTTATATATACCTCACTCTATATACAAGCTTCAAGAAGACTTCCAAGGCCTGCTAATGTACGAATTAAAGAAAAAAGTTTTTAATAGGAACGTTAACCTGACAATATTTTTCAAGGCAAATACAGTATGTAAAGTTATAAATAAAACACCTAACAATGGACGCCAATTCTGTAAGGTATCTGTGAATGTCATTATTGGTCTTATTTTTATATTCCAGCCTTCTCCTGCACTTCAAGTTTACCTTTCTTAATCTGCTCTATGACTTCCTTACTTAACATGTATAAAGAAATTACATGCCACAGAAAAAACTTCCATACCAATCCAATCTGCGTTGTGGCTAAAAGTGAGTGAACAACTAGTACTCTCCATATTCTAGATATCATTGTGTACATAAACACTATATCAATTTGCTAAATAAAATTTCCTTATAGACAGTTTGTTTTAAAAAAATTTTTGACCAAGTACACAAAGGTACCGAATGATTCAGCACTTATATTAAGCCAACAAAGATAAATAATTGATACAGATCACAATTACAATACTTATCCCATTCTGTTTTACAGTTAGGGCATATGGCTAATTCTCCCACTAGACTATGAGTTCCTTGAAGTCAAGAAACATGTTCATTATTAAATTCACAGCACAAGGAAGACAGTAGGTATTCATTAAACATTTGTTGATTGAATGACAAAATACAGAACACCTATATCTAATTTTCTAAATTTCCTACCTTCAAAATAAACATTTTAAAGTTTGGCCACATAGTCTTGATCCAGAAGTAAAATCTATCTCATCTGACAGCACAAAAAAAAGAAAAAAAGTTTTACTTACCTTAGTAAAGTCAGTTCCTGTGCATTCGATAAATACATTTCTAGTATTTACTGTTATTTTGGAATGATTTCCTACAACAAACATAAAACAACAATAACAAAACAATCAGTTTCACAAATATAAGTGTACTAAAAAGCTCTAAAAACAAAGTACATTTTAATTTAAAATACAATATAAACTAACATCTCAAAGTAAAGTTTTAGAAAATAAAAATAAAATAATAACAAGCCTTACTGAACGTATATAGTATTCCAGGTGCTATGCCAAGCTATTAACAGAGGTTGCTTCATCTCATCTTCACCACAACTCTGTGACAGAGCTGTCGGCAGGACAACTAAGATGCAGAGATCACACTCACTGACCATGATCACAAGTATTAAGCGGCAGGGCTAATAAGACTTGGACCTGGATCTGGCTAACTCTGAAGCCCAGATTTTTCGCCACTGTAGCTGCTGAAGTCTAAGATCTCGGGACGGCAAAGATTCTCCTTCCAATCGTGAATCAACTAACCCCCCTTCTCACCTCCAGAAAAGCAAATACCTACGGCTTCAACATCATTAAATCGTATAAACACATTCACGTTTCTTTATCAAAAAGACTTCAGAAAGGAATTAAGAGGGTACAATTCAGTTTGAAAGCTTTAGTTTAACTATAAAACAGCAGGCAAAAGAGAATTTGACTTTAACCAAGTGAATTACCTGCTAAAATCTAAACATCAACACCCTTTGGAAGAATATAACAGAATCCAGAGAACAGCATCAGAAAGTATTTATAAACTTATACATATTTACGCATTTATAAATTGTAAAAAATATCCCAAGTAAAATGTTGTTAAATAAATGAATAAAAAGAACCATTACAATAAAATCTACAAAAGACTTGAAATTCTCAGATTGAGTTATTTAATTCAGCTAAGTCTATTGAGAATTCTACAGAAATGCTGAAGAATGAAAAGAGACAGCAAAAAATCTGATGCTTAAGCAATAACTCACCATTGATGATTGGAGGCATTGAAAGGATAACACCATTGCTATCACAGATAACTGGGTACAGGGGTTTATTTTCAATGATATGTAAGTAATGTTTAAGGTGATTGTCATTCTGAAAGAAATTAAATCAAACAAAATTATTTATTACTATCAATGTAATTAGTTTACCTAGTATTAAAAAAATGGGAGAGGGGTCAGAAAACCAAACAGCTCCAAATTATAGAAAGTTGTAAGTTTATAAGTTTCTAATATGAATTAATATCTCAATATCCTCATACAGTCTCATCTCCTACTAGAGAGAGATGAGAACACAATTTAGCTATGTTTTAAAAGTGAAAATAAATTTGCACTGGTAGGGCCAAATCATCTCAAAGAAAACACACCATCACAAAAACTATTCAGATAAATCAGAAGAAATCACTGGCAAAGGCCAAGGACAACAGCTGCTTTTTTCAAACGCTACCTACTACTTTTATTTATTATGTGCAATTTAAAGTGACTACTGAATTCATTTTCACTGCTGAACTCTAAAATGATAATAATGGGAGGTAGGCACTCTATAACAGATCCCCTCCCACAAAACTGGCTAAACTTATTGTTCCTTATCCTTGCATTATACCCATATAAATATTACAATGTAGTATGGTCTACTTCAGTGGGTCTCAATCCTGGCTGTACATTAAAATCATCAATGAGGATAAAAACGTAATAATAAACAAAACAAAACTACTCCCAGCCTCTCTTTAGATCAAATAATCATTATCTCTGGGATGAAGCTCAGACACTGCTATTTTTTTTTTTTAAAGCATTCATTACATATCTCTAATTCCAAGATCAGACTTTGAAGAAATTTCATGGTTTATGTAGAGCTACTGCATGACATAAAAGAACACTTACCTTGTATATGTTCATCAGTTCACAGGCTGTATACTCCTTCGTCTTATTTAGAGGCTTAAATTTGATATCTGAAGGTCGCTTCACAGTGTAAGTAAATGGGCCTGACAAAGTGTCCAGATCATGGGTACCAATAGCAACCAATGCTCTTTTCCTAAATGATGAGAGGGGGAGAGAGACACAGAAAAGATTTGACTATTCCAAAGCAGAAATTCTAAAAATAACACAGACAATAGGTTTTTAAAAATTGTTTTTAGACACTTCCCTAAAATTATCTGTTGCTGTATGACAACTTGAGGGGAGTATAAGCAACATATTCTCACAACCATTAAAAGCAATGAAAAATTACAAAGCTACTAAAAACATTATTTCAGTAGCTGAAGTGTATTCCTTCCACTATGCTTTCCTAGGTAATGTTACTTAATGTTTTCAAGGTCAACATCCCCTCTACCTTTTTCTAACCTTATTTCCCCGTAGTGTCCTCAAGTAAATAAACTTTTTATTAAAATACCAAACTGCTTAATTTTTTGGCTTTTCTGTATTTTCCTAAATTTTATGACACATAGCTGTATTACCTTAATAATGGAGAAAAATTACTTTTAAGAACTGTGAATTACATTTAAAGTTTAATGTGCAGAGAAAGTTCAAAAGCTATTAATGTCATTCATTCTGTACTTTATCTGCAAAGGATTTAAGGTATTTTAGGAATTTACAGCAAGTTACAAATTAAGAGAGAAAGAAATAGAAGTAGGGGTGTAAAACAGAGCCAGGAATGATGTTAATACTCAATTAGAATCTAAAGGTCCACAATCTTATAGAAGTTCACAAATTAGGCTCTAAACTTTCCATCAGACAATTCGAAAAGAGAAACTTGCTCAGAATTTAATGTTCTAAAGATGTGCTAAATTGGTTTTAGGTGTATGTGCCCATACATTTGCATATTTATACATAACACATATACATACCAAACAAATAAATTGTAATAGTAATTAAAAATGTTATTAAAGTCTGTTATATGAACTATGAAATAGTTTTTAAAATTTGTAGGAAAGCAATATTGGTCAACCTCCAGGGCCAGTGACTAAATCTTTAATATAGTTGAATTGAATAATATTGTTGACAAGAATCAGATAAAAAGTGTTACTTTACTCAGTGAGTTACAGGCTTATGGAAGGTAACCCCAGAACTACCACAGGTTGAAAAATATACATGGTTTGATAAGTTTAGATAAATTAACAAAGGACAAATCCATGGGTAAGAAAGTCTGTGCTTCCTTAGGTATTAATATTGGTCCCTTAATCCTAAAACAGTACCTCAAAATATCACTAAATTTCAACTTCAAACCAATCGCCAAAAAAAACCCCCAGATGAATCAAAGAGCTATGCACTTTGAAAAACAAGAGACAAACATACACACACACAAAAGAAACAATAAAAATTATTCGAAGAAAATATAAGATAACAATGCTTAAAGCTCTGGAATAAGATACCCCTTCTTAAGCTAGACACAAAACAAAGTTCGCATAAGAAGACTGATAGATGATAAATGTGACTAGCCAAATTGAAAACATATATCCAAAAGACCCCCGACGCCAAAAGACACACTGATAGAAAAGCTTTACAATATATGTATAGAAAAAGGATTGCTATCTCAAATATGTGTATAGCTATGAAAACTAAAAACAGTTAAAATCAAGATTTACTTATTACACTGACAAAAAATTTAAAGTACTGCTCTGAAAGGAAGCAGGTGAAAACTGAAAGGACTGCTAGCAAATTCAGGGGCTGCCACCAGCAGAGGGCTCATCCAGCCAAATCCCCAAGCTTTTGCCTGCAAGAACATGACCACGCCTCTGAGAAACAACAAAATCAGGAGCATCTTCTATAACACAGTTTTTTATATGCCGTCAAAAAGCAGTGGACATGAGAAGAAATAGAGATGTGATTCATACTCCAAACAAAACCTGTACACAAAAATCAGTAATAAGGTCACCCAGATTGGGTCTGAAAGGTTTTGGGGAAAAAAAAAAAAAAAACTGTATACAAAGAAAGGAAGAAGGGAGGGAAACAGGAAGGGGAAAAAAAAGGAGAGACAAAGCAAAGGGATGGGAGGCGGTGGGGTAGGGGGAAGGCAAGGAGAAAAAAAGATGCAACCACAAACCTGCAAATGTTCTGATGTAATTTCTCTTGAAGTTCAATGAAGCTTTCGTATCGATCTTTAGTAAACTTTATATTTCGGAGAACTGCTGCTACAGCATAAGGGCGTATTTTAGCTGTCTAAAATTCATGTCATTAGAGATAGCAAATATTAAGGCTTTTCTTTGAAATAATATCTTGTAATAGAAAGTTAGTTGCACTCGATACTGTCACACATTTTCATTCAAACAAGTATATATTCATTCATCCAACAAGTAATGAAATACAGTGGTGATAAGAGACAAAGTCACTGTCCTAATGGAATTTATATTTCAGTAAGATATCTGAAAATTTACTAAATTACTGAGAAAAAATTAATCTTTAAGTAGTTTGCTTATACTTGATATTTTAACCAAAATAACATCCCCTTATAGTTTTCTTCTCAATTCTATTACTAAACCACAATTGTATCTCAAATGTATTTTAAATAAACATTTGGATGTTATTTTCTAAAATTATTCATCTAAAACAGATGCCTTTGTTCTCTTTCATTTCTTGGTAAAAACAAACTGACAATTTTTAAGAGCTGGAGGTTAAATATACATCCATTTTAGCAAACAATCAAAGAAATTACACTGGGTCAGCTTTGTTCTTTTTTTCCTCCCCACCTTATAGACATATACAAAAGAGATTGTTTTCAAAAGGAAAATGAGATTTCATCCTTATTACCTCTTCTGTGATGATCAATTTCTGGATTTCTCCAACAGGCATTACCCGTTTATACACTGGAGCCTTTATCCTACAACAATATTAAAACAAATGTGCTCGTTATTAACCAAAACATTTGATTAACTATATTCTCTTCTGGGTATAGAAAGTTAAAAAAAAAAAAAAGAACAGAACTAAAACAATCAATTGAAGTTACACCAAATCAAATTTAAACTGAGTATAAAAAAAAAACAAGAACTAACTTTCTAACATTTAAAGTTGCCCCCAAACAGTACAGAATGTCTCAGGAAATGAGAGTCCTATCACTCAGCAGAAGCTAGAAAACCATTAACTACGCAACTGTATGAGGAGCACTGAAATATTAGCTGAGGTTTAAACAATAGTAAAGTTTTATTCCAAGCACAAGATTCTGAACTCCTAAGAAAAAAGGGGTTAAAAATACAGATCTGGACCCACTGAATCAGGATACTCAAGGGAAAGGCTTGGTAAATGTACAGCTTGAAGGCATAGCCCAGATAATCCTTATGAGGAGTCGAGATACTGTTTTAAGTCAGTGTTTCTCAAACTTCAATGTGCTTAAAATCGATGAGGGAAGACGTTAAGCCACAAATCCTGATTTAATAAGTCTTGGGTAGAAGCCGAGATCTACACTGCTGACAAGCTCCCAGGTAAAGCAGATGATGCTGGTCCTTGGACTATACTTTGAATAGGAAAGGTTTTAAGTCACTTCCCTAATTGTCTGATCATAAAAGTCACATGACATGTGTGTTAGAAGTTTTAATCAGGCAGCTTTGGAAACACTCTAAGGGACTGTCTTTAAACCTCGATTATATTATACCAACTGATTATTACACCAACTCAGTCAACCCTCCAAATTTTAACCACCTTAACCACTTATTCACTTTAATATATTCATTACTTTCCATATTTATTACATGAAGGGTTAGAAGCAAACTTAAAATCTTCATTATAAATTAAGAAAATGAAACTAGAAAGGCCAATGAACTTGACCAAGATTAAACGACCATCATTAAGATCTTCAGTTTTCTGATGAGAAAGTTCCACCCAAACGTCCTTAGAAATCTTAAGAAAAAAGTGTATAAAGTTTTGTCACCTCCACTTTTCCTCCCAAACTTTAATTAATCCAATGAACCACCTATTCCAATTGGGTTACTGAGGGAACTCTCATGAACCCATTAAAGAATTTTTTTAAATCATAAAATCATTAACCACTTCATTTAAAAATATGCTCCCAAAATGAAAGGCTATGAGTCAATACTCTAAGTTTCAAATAGCTACATTCTACATGAATCTCGCCCTCTAATCACCCCTCTGTGCAGGCCAGAGCTGTGCATCTGTCCAACGAGGTTCCTTCTAGAAATTTAAAGAGAGTTGCTGAAGAAATCTAACTTGGCAGAGTACTTAATAAATATATTACCTTACCTTTCTTTAAAGACTTGAAGTCCTCGAACCAATCCTTCCAGACACAGGAGATCATATCTATTGGCGGGGACGTCAATTTTGTAAAGAACAACATCAGATGCCCCCTGTGCCTTTTCATTACCTTGCTCCTTACTTATAATCTCCTTCTCAGAAGTCTAAAACAAGCACAAAAAATAAAGTAAAACCAAACAAATTCTTTTGAAAAAGTAGTGGTCAGTCCTATAAAGCGGTAACTACATTATACGTGTTCTTTTCTGCAAAGGAACACAAGTTTATTATATCTACAAGAAAAATAACAGAAATGACTTTTACCGAGTTCAGACAGCTAGGATCTTCATTCATTCCAGAACACCACAAATCCTTCTAAAGCAAGGGTCAGCAAAGGATGGCCCATGGCCAAAGCATGCCTGCCACTTGCTTTTGGAAATAAAGTTTTACTGGAACATCGCCAGGCCCATCCGTTTATATATTATCTTTTGTTACTTACACATTGCAACGGCTGAGTTGTAACAGAGACTATATACCTACAAAGCGTATTATCTGGCCCGTTTAGTAGTCTGCCCACCCCTGATATAGAAGGAAATGAAACCACCACTAAAAACATAGGGCAACAACAATAAAACAAAAGTGTCACCGAGGCAAAGTAAAGATGATTCACCAAATAAAAGAAATACAACTTCTTATAAGGCAATGACTCTGAAAGCTCATTGCTGTAGGGACCCAAGCGTAGAAGCAACATGAGAATGAAAACGACCATATAAAAACAAAAATATCTAAGGAGATCGTAAGCTCTGGTGTAAATCAGAAGGGATTACTGGTGTAATGGGAAGCAATCTGGTGACAGCAAAGGTATAGAGCAGCAAGAATGAAGGCAACTGAGAAATATTACTAAAGTAATAATTTTTAATACAGTAGCAAAAGGCTTTGAATATTGGAATCACCACATTATAGCAGAGAATAATAACATTTTCTTAACGATAACTATGAAGTTAAAGTCTGTTTCCTATGTTTACCACAGCAGGGGACTAAAAATATATTTAAATTTTTTTCAGTCCAAATGCTCAAAAGTTATATTCCAATTGTTAATGCTACAATTAATTAATGTTACCAATTAATTGTCTAGAAACTTATGCAGAACTCCCACTATTTCTATCACCGATAACCTGCTAAAATAACTGATGGAGTTCTATCAAAATATGTTATGGCTTTTGTTTTACATGATGCCCTCCCACTGCCACAATATGAGCAGTTCAAATTATTGCCCAAAGAAAGAATTATAGTCAACACTTGCACAGAAAATTCATTTTGGTCAGTGAGCATTATGCACCCAAGTCATCCCTAAGGAACCACAAAGGTCCAGACGAGGCTGGGACTGTGCAAGGCTGTGCCGGGCTCCAAGAAACATCTATGCTGGGCTTCTCAAACTGGGGAGGCATATTTTTAAAATTACAGAAGATGAAAAAAAGAAAAGAAAAAGAACAGAATGAGAAAGAGGTGAAGGAGAAAGGAGAGGGACCAGGAGGGAAGAAAAGAGATGGGGGAATGAGAGAATGACATGAGAGGAGGAAGAAGCATTAGAATTTAGAGTTCAGTTAAAGGGGTCAATAAAATCGCTATTCTTTAACAAAGAAAGATGAGTCACTGCATAGAGGATGCTGGATTCCAGGAGGGACCCCTAAAAGAAGGGGAGAAAATGTGGTAACCAGAGAAATGAAGGCAGCTGAATAGAAAATGGCTAATTCCTTTGCAAAAAAGACACTGAATGGGTTTGTCAGGCCGGTGCTGTGGAGACAGGTAGACCTTGAGGTGGCTGCACACAGAATGAGGTATGAACTCCTTTTGAGATTTTCAGCAAAGCAACAGACACTCTCAGAACCAGAGTTTAGGCCCTTAGCACAGAGAACACAGAAATCCCCATGGCCCACAAGTGTTTCACCTTTAACTATGATGTAACAAAGATAAACTATATAGTAAATCTCTAAAAAATGTGTTTATATGCAGAATATTTGAAAAATAAATATACAATACATACGATTTCATCAAGTTCCAGACCAAATTCAAAACACAGTTCATCAAATTCTTCGTCAGCTAGAAAAAAAGAGATTGCTAATTTTAATCTCATGAGCATAAATATGTATATAAATTGCAGTTTCTTATTGCCTTGCCCCCAAGAAATCTAAATATCAGCCATCCAGTACCACCATTATAAACAAAAAAGCTGGAACAAAAAAGTGAAATAAGAAAAAAAACCCACAAAATTATTAAAGGGCTAATATATCTAGTATCAACTACAGAATTAGATTACCTATACTGGGAAGTTTATATTTACTTAGAAGAAAAACAACTTATTAAGCAGGGATCAAATGTAAAGTAAGCTCCAAATCACAGATCCAACACAATGAAATAACGTCATGTATATCCTATTACTTGAAATTCTCTGAGGTGGCTTTGGAGCCAGGCCAATGAGAGTTTGAATTCTGACTATGCCACTTACAAGTTCTGAGAGGTTGGCATTTCATGTAAACTTTCTAATTCTTATGCCTCATCCATAAAGTGAATCAAAATTCCTCATCCACAAAGTAACATTTTACAGCCATTTATTTATATAGCACACCAACTGTTGGAAAGTTTTAAATGATTTCATACAAATAATGGGCTTAGTGCTTCGAAAAGTAGTAGGTCTGCAATAATAAACAGTTCTCTTCCCCGTTTTTAAATTTTGTTCTACTTTGCTTCGCTACTCAATACAGTATTTTCAGGATCTTCTCAATACTAAAAATCAAACACAAACCATCACTACCAGTATAGTCAAGTGAAAAGCTGGTCTTAAGATTCCTGATCCCGACACTGACTTCAATTTAACAAACATTTGTTGAACACCTACTATATTTGTTGAACACCTACTATATGCCTACTATACTGCACTATGTGCCAGGGCTGCAAAGATAAATAAAACACAATTCCTGCGTTAACTACTTCCTACTCTAATAAAGAAACCAGATGTGTAAATATAGTTGAGTGCAAGGTACAGAGGTGGCACAAAGAAAGTAATCAGGTCCACTTGGGATCAACTAAATCCTCATGGAAAGGATGAGTTCATTAGTCAGAGATCATGGGGAGTGAGATAACAGTATGGCACAGTATGTGGAAAGTTCAACATGGATGAAACATTAAAGTTCACGTTATGAATAGATACAAGGAACAAGGAGACAGAAGTCAAGTCATGACAAGCCAAGGGATTTGCCCTCTTTCCTGCCTGCAAGCAATGGGCAGTTAAACTGAAGGATTTTCAGTTGAGCAAAAAGCATGATTACATCTGCATTTTAAAGAATGGTGGCAGGGTATATGTCTAATCACTATTGTTGTACACCTGAAACTAATATAATATTGTATGTTAACTGTAATTGAACAAAAATTTTTTAAAAAGGGATCGTGGCAAGGTGGTGGATGTACTGCACCAAGGATCTACTCCAACAAGTAAACATACTGAAGACTTGGTTAAAGCAGCAGCAGTATAATGCAGGAAGAATCTATAAGACTCAGTGACTGAATGGGAGCTGGGCACCGTGAGTGAGCAGGAGCCTAAATGAGTCCTAGGTCTCTGGTGGGGGTACCCCTGACTGAGGCAGGAAATAAGAGGCCCCAGGAATCCCCGCCTCCTGGCATTCATATCCTTGTGTGAACTGAGGCCTGAAGCAACCACATGAATGAGCTGGGAGCACATTCCCCAGCAAAGCCTTGAGCCCAGCTGACAGCTCGACTACAACACGGTGACAGACTCGAGCCAGAACCACCCAGCTAAGCCACCTCTTGATTCCTACCTCTCAAAAACTGCGTGAAATAACAAAGGCCTGTTTGTCTCACACGCCTAAGTGCTGGAGTAATTTGTTATACGGCAACAGATAATACAGACTTTGGTCCCTGGAAGTGGAGAGCTGCCATAGCAAAACATGGAAACACGGGAATAGCTTTGGGAATAGGAAGTGGTCTTTGAGAGGGTAGATGAAAACCGCAGTTCTCATACTGTTCTTATTACATTCAACCAGTTACACTCAGGAAGCAATCCAAGGCTCCATCCTTAATCTGTCCCCTGGCATCAGGCTCGCCGTAAGCGCTCCATGCGAGATCGCTGAACGAACTACAGGGCAAGCCAGGCACGTGCAGTGATGCAAAGGCTGCCGCAGGGAGACCGGTCCCTAGAGGCTACGTTTATCAGCCCAGGCCAGCCACTCCCGGCGTCAGCACCCTCCCTTCCCGACCGCCGAGGCCAAAACATGTCGGGCTGCATGATCGTTGCCACGATCCCCTTTTCGGAGGTGGCGGGGGAGGGGCAGTCCCAGCCTCCGACGAGAGCCACAGTGCTCTCAGGCTATGCGGCCGACACTCACTGTAGGTCCGACCCAGGGCTTGGAAGAGCAGATCGCGCTTCACGCTGACAGTCGGCATGGCGAGTCGGGCCCACTGCGCCTGCGCGGCGACTGGGCCACGGCTCAGAGATAGGAGACTTACAGGACCCGGCCCTTCCCGTCTAGGCTGTCTTGAATATTGCCAGTCTGCTTCCAACCGCCTCTTTCTTTGTTTTGCATCTGAACGCAAGTAACTTCTACTATTAAGGTTAGTACATCTAACTGCATTGGGTGAATAACCTACAGGCTGGTAAAGGAAACAGAATTTAATAGTATATACTATTAAATTTAATGGTCAATGGGATGGACAGACCACGAAGGCTCCGGTGTCTCTGACGCACTACAGGCAGATGACGAAAAACTAGTGGGCGGGGCAAGAGGGGCGGGGACGTAGGAGGAGGCGGGACCTCAAGGTGACGAACCCTGGCGGAGCAGTGGTGAGAATGCGAGTGGGCGGGTTCCGAGGCTGCCAGGAGACAAACCTGTAGAAGTGTAATAGTGGAAGCAGGAAAAACTGTTAACAAACCGCGGGTGTTACTTCATTCTTACATACAGTCTCCGTCCTACACTTCTAAGTGCTGTACCTGTGGTTTGTTTGAACCTTACAGCAGCCCTATAAGGGAGGCTTGATAAAAGACTTCTTTTTAGAAGAGGAAACAGAAGTCTTTACTAAGTGCTCTCTGCTGGCAGATGCTATGCTCAATCATCTGCCAGCATTAGCAGATTTTCTCCTTATAACAACCCTGAGTGTAATAGTCTGAATAAGTCCCTCGCCCACCTCAAAGATATCAGGCCCTAATCCCTGAAATCTAAATTTTATCATAAGGGGAAACATGTTTTTGCAGGGTAAGGATTTCAAGATGGAGAGAGTACCCTGGATTATCGGAATGGGCCCTAAATGCAATCACATGTGTCCTTATAAGAAGGAGACAGAGGGAGATTTGAAAAACAGGGCAGACAATGTAACCACGGAGGCAGATATACAAGTGATCCACCCACAAATCAAGGAATGTCGGCAGCCACCAGAATCAAGCAGCAAGGAAGGATTCTCTCCTAGCCCTCTGGAGCAGGCCTATAGTGTCTATAGAGACATTGATTTTGGCCCAGTTGAATTGATTTTGGACTTAAGACCTGTAGAACTATGAGAATAAATGTCTTTGTTTTTAAGTCATCAAGTTTGTGGTAATTTGTTACAGCAGCCATGGAGAACTTCTTCATTTGGGTAGGTGGTACCATTTCACAGATGAAGAAACTGAGGCACATACTATCTGAATCCCCAACTCCCTAGGCAGAGCTGAGGCAGTTCTGTGAGAGAGCCTTGCCCTTATTTTTTCTACTACACAGTGAATAAAGGCCTCTAAAGCCATTTAGGTGAGGACAGTAGCTAGGTTGGATTAGGCCTCCCTTTATGCCAGTCAAGCATTTTTTCATTATATTAGCTTCTCTCTGTGGCTAAAGAAAGTCACTTCCCAGTGCCCAACTAATATATCAGCAGAGTCCCCATTAATGGCAAACATCTTCAATGTCAAATAAAACTCTTTTCACAAACTGGTATTCAGTATTCAGTTAATGAATAAAGGATTTCCTGAATTATTACAAGCTGACCTGCTCTCCTCTGAGCATTCCAAAGAGTCAGTGGCCTCTGAACCACAATTTCCTCGTCTATAAAAGATAATACACACCTTAGAGAATTATTGTAAGGATTAGAAATAGTACTCTAAATGACTAGTATAGTTCTTCGTCATCAATCTTGAAAACTAGGAAGCTGTAATTATTATCTATCCCCTTATTGGGCCTCCTGACTATTCCTGAACCAGCTATTCTCAGACCATCCAGGGGCATACTGTTCTCCTCCCCCACTCGCTCCAACTCATCCATCCTGCTTTTCACCTTTGCACACACACCTTTGTACCTTCTCTATGACTAGCTAAGCTGTTAGAAGATTCTAATGAATAAGAGAAACTAGGCCATGGGTGCTCATCACAAATGACATTGGATGATGGATGGGAAAGATACTTGGAAACCCTTAAGATACCATATCATAAAATGTAGGTAGGTGCTTCTCTTGTCTAATTTTAGGGCTAGCCTGAGAGCAAGAATAAGGTGGCAGCATTTCCTAGAAATGAAAAACGGGCTGGCTAATAAACATAAAAAAAATTCTCCACTCATTAGAAATTAAGGAGATGCAAATTAAAATTATAATGAAATATATTTTCATAGCCACTGGGTTGGTAAAAATGTGATAATCTGACAAAATCAGATATTGGCAAGGAAGTGAGAGTATAAACTGATAGAATCATTTGAGAAATATGGCCCGCTCTAGAAAAACAGAACATGTGCATACCCTACTGCCCAGCAATTACTGGCCCAGAAATATTCTTCAGGGAATCTCATACCCATGTGCACCAAAATAAGAATGTTTATAGTTACATCGTTCATTACAATAAAAAGTGGGAAACATTCCAATGTCCGTCAATATTAGAATGGATAAACCATTATGATGAATGTATGCAATGCAGCACATACAGCTATGCAATTAAGTGAACTTCAGCTGTATATGTAAACTTGGATAAAAAAGTAAATTATAGAAGTATATATACCGCATGGTGCCATTTATATAAAAAAGAAAAACAAGCTAACCTAAAGAGAATATTGTTTAGGCATACATAAATAAATATCACGACTAAAAGGAAAGGGATAATAGACACAAAATCTCCAAGGAGGGAGTTCTAAGTGAGATTGAAAGGATACAACCTAGGAAGTTGGGATACTATTGAAAGGGTTTCAAAAACATTGGTAATGTTCTATTTTACCTGGTATATCTTCACGGATGTATTATAAGAAAGTAAAGATGAAGGTGAGAAACAAGAGATGAATGTGACATTCTTTTTTTGGGAGTGAGGTAAACAATGGCCTATAGCTGAGTAGAAACACAATAGAAATACTTAATATATGATTTTCAGGTTTTCTTCATAAAAAGCTTTTTTTCATGGTTTTAGTCTAATTTGTAATTGTCTTTCTTCATAGATTCTGGGTGTTGGATTATATTTTAAAAAGTCTTTCGCCACCCTAGGATTGTTTTTTAGAATCATGTATACCTCTGAAAGGACTTGAATGGATTCTTCCCCCAACCACTAGATTTAAATCTCAGCCCTTTCTGAAATTTGTTTCAGTTTTGGAGCAAGTGAATGAATCAGCTTTATTTTGTTTTCAAACAGTGATCCAATTAGAACAGCATAATTTATTAAACAAGTTTCTTTTTTCTCACAGATGTGAAATACCTTCTGCAGGGTACTTGAAATTCCGTATATATTTGGGTCCATTGCTGAAAATGATTCCATTGCCAATACCAAACTACTTTTGATTATTATGTAGCATACATTTTAATATTTGGAAGAGTTAGTGGACTTTTAATAATTTCTTTTTCAAAAATATCCTGACTATTCTCACATGTTATTTTTTCTTGATTAGAATTTTGTCAAGTTTTGAAAAACATTCTTTTGATACTTTATTAAGAATCATATTAATTTATGAGTTAGTTTAGTCATCTTTCTATCCAAGAACCACAGCCCCTATGCAAGTTTTTTAACATACCAGGCAATGACCCATTTTGGAGTCTTTGAACCAGCAGTTCTAGAATGTTCCTGCCCCCAGACGCATACAGGGCCAGCTCCCTCAGCTCCTACAAGTGTTCTCAGAAACACCTATTCCTGACCACACTATTGATTATGGTTATTAGACATTAATGTCTCTAACCTGCTAAAACATAAGTCCCATGGGGCAGAGATTTTTGTGTGTTTTGTTCACTAATATATGCCAAGAACCTCAAACAGTGACTGGCACAGAGCAAACAAACCCTCGATAAATATTTGAAATTTTCTTTTAATGATAGGAATACTTGGTATATTATCTTTTGTTTTTTAAAATATATACTGCAACAAAAAAAAATGGACAAAGGAAATGAACAAATAATTCATTAAATAGAAGCAGAAAAGAAAAAGTGAGGAGGAGAGAAGAAATGTAAATCAAAACAATAATAGCAGAGATATTTTCTCCAGGGAGACTGCCAGAGACTAATGAGACAAAGATACTATTTTGTGTTGGCAGTGATTTAGGAAGTTGGCACTCTTAGACACACCTGTCATGAATATAAATAGCAGTTTGACAATATGAATCAAAAACTTAAATATGTATTTTCTTTGAAGGACCGGATAGTTGCCATGTGGGAAGGGAATGCGGGGAACTAGGTGAAAGGGCTTACGAAGTAAATATTGGCAGTTATAAAATAGTCATGGGGGTGTAAAGTACAGAATAGGGAACATAGTCAATGATATTGTATCAACTATGGTGCCAGGTGGGTACTAAACTTATTGGGGTGATTCCTTCATAAGTTTTAAAATGTCTAACCACTATGCTATACACCTGAAACTAATATATTAAATGTTAACCATAACTGAAAATTTTGGTTTTTAATTTTAAAAACTATGAATTCTCTTTGACCCTGAGATCTCACTCTTGGAATTATTCTAAGAAAATAATCAAGGAAGCATTTTTCTGTTTGTAATACAGAAAATTTGGAAACAATCTAAATGTCCAACGATATGGGGCTTGATTAAATAAAGTCTGATACTTTCATACAATAGAATATTATGCAAATATTAAAATGATACTTGAGAATTACATTTTTAGCATGGAAAAAAAGAGTCCACAACATATTATGTGAAAACAAGTTACTGAACAATAAACTTAAAATACCTGATTTTTAAAAAATACATGTGTACATGTGAGTGTGAACAAAAATAAAACAGCTGGTATGACATGTACCAAAGTGTTAACAATTGTTATGAGAAAAAAAAAAAAAACAATCATGCTGAGTTCTCCTCCTTGCCTATCAGACATTGAGAGACAATCCAACTCTTTCATCCACATACGATCAGAGACTGCATAGATCCATATGATTATGATCAATTTTGCCTGCAAGACATGTAGCAAGGAAAAAGTGTCTGAAATAATTGTGCCACTTTCCTGTCACACTTATAGTTTGGGCAGTAATTGAGAAAGAAATGTCGTCAGGTCTGAAATCCTTCCTACGTATTTTAGGTCCTAAAAACACAGTACTGTGTCTAATGACCTTTTACACTGGAGCAGGAGAGAGTTTAAAAGGGTATGCTAGAGTTATGTGTAGTGCTTTCCTCTCCAAAAACAGACATTGTCCACTTCCAGCTTCGTAAAATGGAGTAGGACCTTGTCAGATGGTTGCAGGGATAGTGTAGGTGGGAACAATGTGAAACCTGCAAAAGGTCCTTCAAATATTAGATAGACTCAAGGTATATCTAATACTCAAATAGTGTTTACACTCAAGGTAACGACCTAAGTGATCCAAGACTGTAAATTCTCCCTGGTATTAAGCTTAGCAAAACTTAGGTTGCTGTCTCCAGGAGGGTGAGGCAGGACTATAAACTCAAGTAGTAAATATACAACTTACTACAACTGGCTTTGTTTTAATTGCTGTGTGTCCAAAACTGGTTCTGTTCTGGTTAAAACCTGATATGCCTTTGCTCTACATTTCCCAAGCCCCTTGTAGATTTCCCTGAAACTCTTAGCACATGACCAAAGTCCCTCTGTTGATGGATCTATCTGGAACCAAGGTCTGCTAGACCCATTGAAAATCAGGTCGATCTGTACTGACTTCCTAATTGTCAAACTGATGGTTGTTTTAAATTCGGTTTTAAAAATAAACTTGTTAGATGTTACATATCATTGACCATTTTCTCATTCTTGAAATTCCCCTTTCTCGGTTTTCCCGACCTGAGACTCCTCTCTGGATTTTGCCGCTGTCACTATGTGAGAGGCAATACAATGAAATGTTAAAAAAATTAGTCACAGATTAAAGTAGTCGCTGATTAAAATCCTGTATCTACAGCTTATTGACTGAGAGCATGGATCAATTTCTGAGTATCGATAAGCCTTGATTCTTTATAAATTGAAGATAGTAACACTGACCTTATAGGCATACCATAGGATGGTCGTACAAATTTTAAAAGAAGTAGTGGGGTTTGGGGCATCAGAAACACTTGATAAATATTGACTCTCTCACAGCCTCTTCTACATCCTACACCAGCTTTTCCCCACCTTTAGTGTGAAGGATCTTCCAGAGTTATGTCTTTCGTGATCTTCGCAAAAGACCTCAGGTTCTACTGCCACCTAAACAAAGATGGCTCCCACTCTAATCTCGAACCTTTATCTCCCATCTGCACATATGTCTTACCAGCTTCTGAACATCTGCCCCTGCATCTTTGATGGGCTGTCATCTCATACCCAACATGTCGAAAACGGAACTTTCTTCTTACCCCTAGACTCATTCTTCCCCATGGATTCCCTATCTTTTTCAATATCACTACTATTGACAGAGTTATCCGAGCCATAAATACTGATATTGACCTAACTCCTCCTCCTCCATTTCTTTCTTTTAACTGGTTATGATTGATGAACATGGTTCTCCAACTGAATGAAACTCAGATGGCTTCAAGCTTAGCGTGCATGAATTAGAAGGTTCCAGCTGAGACTCAACAGGTAGTTGATGCTTTATAATGCAGGGTTCAAAACTACGATACAGAATTTAGACTTTATCTTAAGAGTAACAGGAAGGAAATAGAAGATTTTAAGCAGAGAAATGGCACGATCAACTTGGTGTTTTGGAAAGATGACTTTAGGTAAACTGTGGACAAGAGATTAGAAATGGTAGTCTGAGGGTGCAAAACTCAAGGCATGGAGACCAGTTAAGAGGTTGCAATAATCCAGGGGAAAAGCAGCCAGGACTGGGGAAATGGCATGTGTAAAAAAAAAGTAATCATAATAGAGCAGGGGAATCAGCAGGTCATACACCAAGAAGCCACAAAGAACTAAAAAAATACCAACATGAGAGCAAGCCCCTCTGATGGGTTGGACCTTCTTGGACGCTGGAGGTAAGTGATGGAGCCCGCTTTTCTGCACCTCCCAAGACACTGCTGTTTGAGTAGACTGCCTCTTTCAAGAGCCTGCTGCGGACCCAGGTTAGGTGCAATAGACCTTCCTGGTCTCTTTCTCCTTGTTCCTCCCTTGTTTGAGTTGGGGCCTCAAGTAGGTCCCCAGGCCAAGTGCAAACAAAAGTGGAGGTGAGGGTTATGGGAAAAGAAAGAACATTTAATAACTATTAGTAATTACAGTGATCATTTCTAATAGTAATCACTCACAGTGTTATAATAAAGAGTACCTGCTCTGTAGAGCAAACACAGTATACTGCCATGAACTAATGGAAAGGTAACAATTGAACTATGTCAATGGCGCTTTCAAAGGATAATGTGAAAGGAAGGAAGGCACAAAGGGTATATAGAATCTGAGGCCTTGTATGTGCTTATAGCTACGAGAAAATGTGAGGGGAAGGAAACCTTGCGTTGTAATCATGGTTGCTACAAAGTGTCACTATCTCAGGCAAGACTCCTGCAACTTTGCCCAGAGTGAGCATACTGAGCCCTGTCAAGCTGATAAAATACTTAATCGAGAAGACAATAAGAAAACAGTGAGGCCTGAGCAAATTTCTTGAACTTAGTTCAAAATAGAACTTCTTGAAGGACATTTCATTGAAACTACCATAGTGATAGGCTTCTACGTGACTTTAACCAGAGCTGGTCACTCTTAATGAATTACGGGGTGACCACAGCATTTGGGTTCCATGTGTGCATGTGTATGTACGTGCAACAGTAACCTTTATAATGAATGCGCCCTGTGACAACCAGAACAGTGACCTTTGTCCTAAACTGTGCACACTTAGGACTCTCAATCTAGAAAGAATACTATTTCTTTTTTAACTTAATAACAGGAATGTTTTAACTTAAGTGACAACAAAATGTCAAGTTATAGAAAGACATTATGTTCTTGCTTGTAGAAGTTATCTATGGTAAATTGCACAGAGAAAAAGAATAAAACAAGGAAGGGATTTTAAATTATTCATGTCCCAGAGTTGGCTTTTGAAATCTGTGAGGCAGTCTGAACTGTCACCTTCTATTTCCATAATTAGAGTTGAGAAATAGAAAGAGGAACCCACTCTCTCAGTCACTGGGATGTCACATCTTCAAGCAAGACAAAGATGGTGATTGCCTAACATCACTCTTTCCTGAGGACTTGTTGTAGCAGAGGTGCTTGATACATTTTTGTTGAATTAATATATGTTTTAGTATTCATAAATACCTAACGCCAAACATACAGTGTGTGATTGGTAAATATTTGTCGATCGAATGGATAACGAACCCGAACCCAAACTTTGACAAATTTGGTCCTCTGTATTCTGCCCACTATTCAGTGACTTGTTCCTTTGTTTAAAAAACATGCCCTCCCTTCCTCGTGATATCATCTGAAAGACAGCTTAACATGGCGGTTATTTTCTCAGGCTCTAGAAATGGACAAACCTATTTTCAAAAAACAGAAACCTGGTTTTTCTATTCACTAGGTGAACAACGAGTTCGACATTTGCTCTCATTTCTTTATTGTTAAGGGTGTCTGCTTCTGTAATCCACTTACTTGTTATCTAGGGTGTGGTACTAGGTGATGTATTGTGCTAATGGTCAACTTCTGCTTCTGTAATCTGCTTACTTGTTCTAGGCTTTATAACCGCCTCCCTCTAAAACCCTGGGGCTGATCTCCTCTAACCCTGCGTGGTAGAGAGTCAGTCACCAACAGGCTAGTAAAGTCTCATAATTCATCTTAATTGGCTCCGTGGGTCTTAGAATTGATCCAGCCGCATTTATCGGTAAAAGGAATAATAGTACCTGCTCTGAAGAGTTTTTGTAGGGTTTAAATTAGAACAGGTAGAAAAAGTATCTGGTAGGTGTAAGTACTCAGTAAAGTTGATATATCACTTTTTTTTTTTTAACTGCAACTCCATTCAAACAAGTATTTCTCCAAATATTAGCCTGTCCCCACTCATACACACACAAAGGGGTCGGGAAGAAAAGAAAAAGAAAAAAGTAAATAAGCAGTGATTTCCAACCTGAGTCTTGCTGAGTCCTCAGAATTGCTGTACTTATTTGATGATGATTTCATTTTTCCAAAAAATACAGTCACTGCGGGAAGATACTGAGAGGTGAGAGCCGGTTTCGGTATTCCTTTCCAACGAGAGCAGTTTCACTTGAATTTCTTTTATAAATTGGAGTTCTTTGAAGATTCAAAAAGAATCTCCTGGTAAAATCGAAGTTTAAAACCATTATTCCACACCACATGGCTTCTCCTCATGTTTTAGTGTGGCTATAAAGAGATCTAGGTCTACTCCCTGCCAGTAACTGGCTGGATTCTCTTGGGCAATCGCTTCTCTGCTGTTGGCTCCCTATTCCACACAATGTGTGGCTTGAAAAGATAATGTCTGAGGTCCATGTTTTCCTGTTAGTTTTAGTTCCACTAATCAGCTAAACTCATATAGATGAGTTGTCTTGAATAGCCTGATGAGTTAAAACTTTCTCGTCTTTTAATTGCAATAACCGTTTGACTCCAATTATCTGGGACACAATATGAACACAGATAAACGCGTTGAATGTCAGCTGAGTGGATGAGCTAATTGTTGATTAAAATAATGATGGGCTGTTGCATTGTCCGAGGCCTGGCGGGTCCATGCTTTGCTTCAGTAGGCTTGGTGAGAGATGATGGCTTTTTTCTACCAGCGAAGGGTTCTAGGAAAGTGACAGAAAACGTGAGTCAGTACAGTAAACTCCACATACTTAGGAGTAGGAGTTGGGTGTCTTGCTTTCCTTATTTACCAATTGATTATGAATTCAATTTATCGATCAGTCCCATCATTTATATCTCCTGTGCAGATCCCAACCCCATCTCTATTCTTTGTACCATAATAGACCAAGCCACTATTTTCTACTCTTACCCTATACACAGCTCCTTAAAGTCTCCCTACTTCCACTCTTCTTTCCTTCAACCTGATAGAAATTAGTGCTAATTATTTTCAGTCACTGGAATCTGTATGTTTCTGTCAGGGCACTGTCACATTTGGTTAGATATCTATGTGGTTATTTTTTGTTTTTCCCACTAGACTGTGAGCCCCAGGAGGACAGAGAGCTTTCTTACTCACTATCACAGCCCATCTCCTCTCCCCACCCAGTGCCAACACACAGAAGCCCCACATAGTCAATGAATGAATAGGTGCAAATTCTCAAAGGCTTACAGACTATGTCTTAATTCACTTTTACATCATCAGCACCAAGGGGAATGCCAAATGCAAAACAGGCGCTCATCAAATGTCTGTTCATGTTTAATTGGATTGATGAAGGGATGACTCTCCTCTCCAGGTTGTAGACAGAACTGTTTTGTAAATACCTACTGTGTGACTTTGAGCCTGGACTTCTTTGGCTGCAAAACTGGAGCTCAAGTTTATTTCTCATGTTTGCTCTGGGGTGAAGGGCTTTGTACAATGCCTTATGGACATGTACTCATAGTATCCCCACCTAGCCCTGGGGGGAGGTTCAGGGAAGAAATCTAAAAAGGAAAAATAAATTGACTGCTCTACTAGGAAAAGAACCCAAACCAGAAAGTTTTAAATACGAAAAGTCACAAATAACTCCCTGAACTACCCAGGTTTTGGTAGTTCAATTTTATCTAATCTTCTCTCAAGTAAAATGTTGAAAGGAGAAAGGGGCGTGGCAAAACGTTTTGGTCAATGAAAGATCATACACACAACGTGGTGCCAAAAGGTTATAACGGAGCTAAAAAATTCCTATTGCTTAATTGTCTGGTGTGGTAGAACAATGCATTATACCAACCCCCACCATTGTATTATAATTACTTATGATATTTAGTACAGTAACATACTATACAGGTTTGTAGCATAGGAGCAATAGGAGAACAGAATTTTCACTCCAAAATAGAATTTTCATCTCATTGGCGTAAGGATTATTTTAGACTGGTTACTGGTAAGAAACAGTAGACCTGGTAGAAACTCTGAAAACCAAGTACAAGTTACATCTGTAAAGAAAATCTTTATTTGTAAGAGTTTTTCCCTCACTGTACCAGGTGTGTGTGTGTGTGTGGGGGGGGAGGATGACTTTATCTCTAAAAGCTTACCAATGTAGAAGAAATTTGCTTAAATATGCATAACAATGTTATCCTTGTTTACTGTGTTTTTCCTGGTAGCCTCCTGTAACTGACTGTTTCTTCTTTTGTCTTGGAAGGGGGAGGAGATGGTACTTAAGGTGATGGCTTTGGCCATTTGGGTGAGTTACTCAGTTTTCCCCGGCCCCTCCTATGTGTACATATTAATACATGTTATTAAACGTTTGTTTGTTTTACTCTTGTTAGTTGTCTCTTATTAC
Organism: Macroglossus sobrinus; assembly: GCA_004027375.1. Lineage (NCBI taxonomy): Eukaryota > Metazoa > Chordata > Mammalia > Chiroptera > Pteropodidae > Macroglossus > Macroglossus sobrinus. The sequence goes on from PVKZ01001177.1 coordinate 116,367, forward strand.
AGGAATGTCTCAGCCAAGAACCGAGGAAAGTAGAAGAAAATTTATTTTTCTTCTCCAACAGAGCAACAGGCAGTACCACATTAGCCTAGCTAAACAGTAGGCTATTCCAGTGTTAAGCATACTCTATGATGTTCATACAACCACAAAATTGCTTAATGATTCATTTCGCAGAGGTATCTCTGCCCTTGACTCATGACTGTATTTGGCCCTGTGCCAGTCCCTTCTAGCAATGAATTGAAATTGACAGCCACGTGCCACCTGGAGTTTTTCAACTATACAGTAAATAGCATTGATAAAGAAAAAAACATAGTGGGTGCTCACTACTTGGAATTCATCGTCCTATGTAGCGCATTCTAATTGAAATCCTTTCGTGGCAAATCTTACTGAGAGAAGAGAGGAGGCATCTGAAGAAAATGCAAAGGAAAGGGCCTGCAGAAATGACCGACTCAGCCGGTTAAAACTGCTCACTCCCCCATTCTGCCCAGTGCTCTCCAGCTAACATGTTTTCCCATAGCTACCTCCTTCCCCCACCTCAAGGACGCTCCAGCTCACATATGTGGTAGGTACTCAGTAAATGTCTGTTGAATGAATTAATAAGTGAAAGCATTCCTGGACTCGTATAGGAATCCGAGGACACAAAAATGAGCAGGCCAGCTTCCCGCCTCCCCTCATTTGGGGGTGGTGTGTGTGTGTGTGTGTGTGGGGGGGTACACAGACCAATAAACGGATGAGTACCCTGCTCCCAGAGACGCTAACCCCCACGCCTTCCTCCAGGTGGTGGGAGATTCCTGGAACTAATCCTTCCCCAGCCGCAGGGGCTCAGAGGAAGGGGTGGGTTTAAAGGCGGATACTGAGGCCGAGCGCGCAGCGGTCGATCCTTTGAACAATAGGCTCCAGTGGAAATCCCAGGGATTCCGCAAGGTTGCAGGAACCCACGCTGCCTGGCTCGGGCCGGGCAGCCAGGGGATCCCTCTCCGCCTCCCGCGGGCGCCGGGGCGCTCCAGCCAATGCGCCCCGGGCGCGCGTCTCTGGCAACCCCCAGCTCAGCCCGGGTGCGCCCTCCTGCCACTCCAAAGTCCAGCCCCCGCCCGCCCACTCCTGGGCCACCGCCTCCAGCCTTCTATTTCAGGCTGGCGGTGCCCCACGCGGGGCTCGGAGCCAGCCGCGCGCTTCTCCCAGGTGCTGCAGAGCAGCGAGGCTCCGGGCGGCCGCGGGCAGCGCCGTCTTCTCCCGGCCTGGCCATGAAGGTCGAGTTTGCGCCGCTCAACATCCCGCTGGCGAGGCGGCTGCAGACGGCGGCCGCGCTGTTCTGGATCGTGAACTTCCTGCTGTTGGGTAAGAACCCCGCGCGCCCCTCGGGGGCGCCAGATCTTAGCGCGACACCTCGGTGCGTGGGGCCCCGTCTGCTCCCCCCACCCCCGACAGTCCTTGTCCAAGGACGTGCTTAGACCCTGGAGCCCTTTTCCCGCTGCGAGCCAGAGCGCGCAGGTCAAAGAGGGCGTTTGGAGCTCACTTGGGACTCTCCGCTGCCGTTCCTCTCTCCACGCGAAGCGCCTCGCGGGACACTGCATGCCAACTTGATTCCCCCCCGTACTTTAAAAAAATTTTTTTTTAACTGAGATGTACCTTCACTACAATAAACGGCACCGATCATGAGAATACAGCCCTACCATTGTTAGCAAATATATACACTCCTCTAACCACGACCCAGTCGAGCCCCTCAAAAAGGTTGATCAACTCGTTGCTTGCATTGTCCATTCATCCATGGGAAAACAATGCCACGTGTGAAACGCCGGATTCCTTCCTCTCCCCGCCGTCAGGACAAACAGCCGGGTTAGCTTTTCCGTGTTGAAGACCTTCCGGATGCAGACTGCTGTACCTGGCTGCCCAGAAGACTGCTCCAAGCTTGGGGCTGGGTTGGGGGGCTTCCATCTGTAAATAAATAATTCGCCCCCGGAGTGTGTTCTAGGGGGTTCGTAAAGTAAGCGCGCGCAGAAACGCACCGGAGCCTGTCACAGATGGGCGGGGGCGGGGGCGGAGGGTGGCGGGTGGGGGTAAGCGAAGCTCACCTGAACGCTTTTTGTCCGGATGTTTGTTCTGCACTTGGAGAAATGGGGGATGCTGTGAGAAGAGAGAGGAATTATTGGGAACTTAATTCTCCCGAAGCCTAACATCGTCCGCTCGCTGTAAGATTGGGTCATGATTTGTACAATATTGAGGCCACAATAATAACAGTAAAGGTCAACTCACTTGCACTGGAGACATTTACAGCTGGGAAAGGGTTTTACCTTTTGATTGCCTACCTGCCTATGAGTCACTGGGAGGAGCTTCTAAAAGATATGGACGCCCAGGCTCTATCCCTCGAATTTCTAGTTCATTTATTTCAGAATGGAGCCCGTGCATCTGTATGTGTGTTCGTATTTCTATATTTATATAATTTGCATTTATGTGCTTTAAAGTTTTTTGGACGTGGTTCCCTAATGTAGCGGTTAGCACGTCTGCTTTACATGCAGAAGGTACTGGGTTCACGCCTCAGTGGAGCCACTGTCCATGGTCTACGGCCCCGCCACCCTAAACAAGCCTCATTTCTGATCTCGGAAGCTAAGCAGGATCGGGCCTGGTTAGTACTTGGATGGGAGACCGCCTAGGAAGACCGGAAGACCAGGTGCTGGATGGATAAATAATAATAATAAAATTTTTTTTTAAACAAACGCCGAGTGACTCTAATGTGCACCTAGGGTTTCCTGGAAAATGAAATGAAAAACGTTAATTCATTAAGTCCTCACAGGCCAAACAGACTGGGTTAATAGCATTACTTTGTTTTGCTCTGGATCAAAGGACCATTGTGATAATAAGACACACTTCTGGAGGGTGTAGTATGTGCCAGGCCCTATGCAAAGCACCATACAGGATTAACCTTGTCATCTTCACTACAACCTCACGAGTTGCAGACTGTTCATTCCTTCTCTCATTGTGCTGCACTTGTACAGACAAAGGAACTATGGTGAAGTAAATTGTCCAAGGTCACACAGCTAGTTGGAGGTGGAGGAGCTGGATGCAAATCCAAGCATTCAACCCAGAGTCCCTCCCTGCTTTAACTCTTATGCCTTCTGTTTTAATGGCTTGAACTTGGAGACTGACTTCCTTACTGATCAATCTGCTCGTCTGTGACAACACACTGTCCTTTTCTTTCACAGCATTTGTCGTTGCTTTATTTGTGTATGTCAGTGGTTACTCAAAGAATGTCTATATTGCCATCCTTGTTCACAAGCTCAGTGAGAAGCCACCCAGCATGTGCTTAGCCCATGGAAGGTACACAATAAATACTTGTTGAGTGACTGTCTCCACTTTGTCACTCAGAAGGGACATATTCCTACTCGTATCAATCTATGTAATCCTCATAGCAACGCAAATGAGAGCTCAGGGGTGAAGTTAATTGCTTAGGAACACACGGTTCAAAGTGATTGGTGGAACCACAAGTGTTAACCGTGACTGTATTAGTGACTTGGACATTGCTGACAATTTCCAATTTGAATCAAACTATGGTAGCCCAGCAAACAAGTTATGTAAATGTCTTTATTGCATGCATTTGTCGTGTGTGTTACTAGGAGCAAATTATTTTGATATTACCATATATTTTGGAAATTTTATGATGAAAAATTTCAAACATACAGAACAGTAGTGAGAAAGCTATAAACTCCCATATACCTCTTACCTGGGTTTATAATTATTTTCACAATTCGCTACATTAGTTTCGTCTATTAGTTTGCAAAAACATTTTTAAACAAATAACCTTTCCTAAATTATACCCAAAACACACTTTTTTTGGTGACTTATTTGAACCAAGATCTAATAAGAACTTCAGGTTGCATTTATTCTTTTAATTCAGAACAGTGCTCTCCCATTTGTTTTCTTGTCAATGGAGCGTGGAAGAAGCCAGGTTATCTGTCCTACAAGATGTCTTACCTTCAGGATGTGTCTGATTCCTTCTTCATAGTTGTCATGCTGCACTTAAAAGTGCCCTCTTCACCTAGTGGTTTAAGTATCTATTAATGATTCTTGCCTAAATTAACAGTGTTGAGACTACAAAAAGTAATTTTCTTATTCTTTTTTTCATGCTTTGCTAATTAGCTAGAATTTATGCAAGGAATCCTTTCCCCCATTTCTAGGGCCATTTGACTATCCTATAATCCAGTCCTTACAGGAAAAGTAGGATAAAAGTTTACTTCTTTCTTTCTACATAATTCCCAACTTTAAAGTAAGGAATTGATGTGCTAGCTACTTCCGATGGTTTTTATTAACTATATATTTTAAGATCTCTCAATCAAAATCTTGGAATGCATTTTCCTTTCTACCATTAGAAAATGATATGCCCTTGGGACATATTAAAAAATAGAAAAATGTTTCATTGAGTCATGAAATGAAACACTGTTTCCTTGGGATAAATGTTAAAGGGCCTGTCATCCAATCTTATAACATTGTATTAGTTTTGGCATACAATAATAATATGATACCTGTATACACACAGGTATATATTTATTGCAAAATGATCACCACAATATATTTAGTCATATATATTACAAAATGATTACCACAATATCTTTAGCTAACATCCGTCACCACACATAGCTACAATTTTTGTTTCTTCATGATGAGAACTTTAAGGATTTACTGTTTTAGCATCTTTACATCTCCAGGACTTATTTATCTTATAACTGAAAGTTTGTACCTTTTGACCACTTTCACCCATTTTACCCTACTTCTACTCAGTGTCCTACCCCTCTGCCCCCTCCTCTGGGAACACCAATTTATTCTCTATATCTATGAATTAGATTTTTTTATTTTTTAGATCCCATGTATAAGTGAGATCATATAGTATTTGTCTTTCTCCGTCTAACTTAGCCCACTTGGTGTAATGCCCTCAGGGTCCATCCATGTTGTTGCAAATGGCAGGCTTTCCTTTCCTCTTTTTTATGGCCGAATAATAAATATTCCATTATATATATATATCACATTTTCTTCATCTGTCAATGGACACTTAGGTTGTTTCCGTATCTTGGATATTGTGAATAATGCTGCAGTGAACACAGCAGGTGCAGATACCTTTTTGAGACAGTGATTTCATTTCCCTTCGATAAATATCCAGAAGTGAGATTTCTGGGTCACCTGTCATACAATCTTAATATTCAAGGAACAGAAACATTACTTAATAATCTGCTACCTGAAAAATAGAAAACTGAGAAAAGGGCCAACATTTATTGACCATCTTCCACCTTTAACCCCATGTCACAGAGATTATTAGATTTCTTATTTTAGATGATAAAATGGACACTTAAGAGGCTAATCTTCCCTAAGATCACTTGGATGGGACCATGATCTTTTACTGAATGGATCTGTTTATTTACTTATTTAAGCAGCCTTACGGAGCTACTGACATAGCAAACTACACACATATAAAATGAATAATTTGACAATTTGTGATTACATATATTACATTATATTTATATACGTATATAAAACCATCATCACAATTAACATAGCGAACATGGTCAGTATCCCTAAAGGTTTTTATATCCCTTTTTTAATCCCTCCAAGCATCCACTGATGTGCTTTCTGTCATACAGATTACTTTGCCTCTGCTAGTGTTTTATATAAATGGAGTCACATCATATGTACTCTTTTTTACCTGGCTTCTTTCACTCAACATAATTATTTTGAGATTCTTTATGTCGTATGTATAAATAGTTTGTTGCCTTTTTGTTTTGAAGTCGTATTCTAGTGAAAGATATATTGCACTTTGTCCATGCATCTGTTGTTGAATATTTGGATTGTAGTTACTATGAATAATACTGCTGTGAATCTGCCTGCAAGTCCTTGTATGAACATATGCTTTCTTTATTTTTGGATAAACCTAGGAATGAAATGGCTGAACATGGTATGGTAGGTGCAGGTTTAACTTTTTAAGAAACTGCCAGACTTTCTTCCCAGGTGATTATATTATTGTATATTCTCACCAGCAGTGTGTGAGAGTTCTGCTTGCTTCATATCCTGGCCATCACTTGAAATAATCAGTCATTTTTATCTTTGCAATTGTAATAGGTGTGTGTAGTGGTTTCTCATTGTGTCTTTAGTTTGCATTTCCCTAATGGCTATTGACATCAGCATCTTTTCATGTGTTTAGTTGCCATCTGTATATTTTCTTTGGTGAGGTACCTATTTAAATACTTGGCACATTTTTAATTTGTGTGCTTATTTTTCTGTTACTGAGTTTTGAGAGTTCTCTGCTGGATGTAAGTCTTTTATCAGGTATATGCTTTGTATAAGTTTTCTTCCTAGCCCGTGGATTATCTATGTGTTTTCAAAACTGTTTCGAAGAGCAGAAGTTTTAATTTTGATGATATAGATAAGGAATCTTTGCTTCATCTAAGGTCACAAAGATTTTTTATGCTTTCAACAAGTTTTACAGTTTTAGGTTTTATATAGATATATTTTGGGTTAATTTTTGCATTTTTATGTAAGATCAATTCATTTTTTTGGCATATGTATAATCCAATTTTTCCAGCTCCATTTGCTTTAAAAAAAAAAAAAAGCTATCTTTTCTCTATTGCATTGCCTTTGTGCCCTTGTCAAAAGTCAGTTGTCCACATACACGTGGTTTATTTGTGGACTCTGTTCTGCTTCACTGATCTATATTTCTATCTTGATGCCTATCCATGCTGTTTTGATTACAGTGGGTTTATAGTAATTCACAGAATCAGACGGTGTTAACCCTTAGACTTTGTTCTTTTTTTTTTTCAGAGTCGTTTTGACTATTACAGGTTCTTTGCATGTCCATATGCATTTTAGAATCAGCTCATCGATTCCCACTAAAAAGCCCGCTGCGATTTTCTCTGTGATTGCTTTTTGATTACGATGAGTCCAGAGATTGAATTCAGAGAGAACTGACATCTCAAAAATATTGAGTCTTACACTGTATAATTTTATTTATATCAGAAGTTTTCAAACTTTAGAGTACATTTAAGAATCACCTAGGGATTATTGTTAAAATTCAAATTCCTTGGAGATTTTAATTTTGGAGATCTCAAGGAGGGTCATTAACATTTTTTAACTTTTTATTTTGAAATAATTTCAGAAATAATAATTATAGAAAATAAAAGTTCTAGAAGATTATCCCAAATTCCCATTTTTTAAATTAAATTCCCAAAATGTTAACATTTCATCATGTTTCCTTTACCTGTCTCTGTCTCTGTCTACTCTCTCTTTCTTTCTCTCATTCTTTTAACTCTTTAAGAATAAGTTACTCATGGTTTCCCTTTTTTCTCAAGTACTTTAGTATATATATAGTATATATTTCCTAAAACCATTCTCTTACATAACCATAGTACAGTTATCCAAATCAGATGCGATCTAATCTATACACAGACCCTACTCATATTTCAGCTATTACCACACTAATGTCCTTTATAGCAAAAGAATTCATACTTGGTATTTTGTTTTTTCAGTTTAGTCTCCTTTAACTGGACAGTTTTGAGGGAGTGAATTTGAAGTCACTTGAGTGGTTTATGTGAGATTCTTGGACTTCTATAAATATGATTGTGTCACTTTTATTCGGACCTATATCTGCAGTTTTCAGTTTGTAGCTATACAAAGCATTTGTGTTTATTTTGTCATTAAGTTCGTAAACCTTTAAATATTAATAACATGGGACTAGCTTCAACCGGATCCTTGTTACAACTTATTTGCTTCCATCAGGCAGAGAAGTAGGTTTAGTAATGGATTTGCTTGAAAATCTCAAGGCCAATGTGATTTTCAATACACAAAACTTTTAAAATGTAGTGTGGAGCAGACCCACATATTAGGAATACTGGCCTGCACATTTCAGCAAAAAGGTCTCACGTTTGTCATTTAGCACTGTCCTAAGACAGTTTGGGAGGCAGTTTCTCTTAAAACAGGAATTTTAAAAATCAGAAGAACGTTATGCTTACATTCTTATGTTCAGCAGAGGGCTCTGATTGGTTTTTGAAATACAATGCCTCAGGAACAAGAAGGAAAAGAGTGTGATATGCTAAAGGATTTTGTTTGCCTCCGAATTTCATTTGCTTTCTCCATATTATGTTAAGTAATTAAAATAAGTACCGAAAATCAACTTTTAATAGTTGGTACAATGCTTTTCTGATGCTGTTTGCTCATGGAAATTTAATTGAATCATGTTAAAGATGGGAATTTTTTTATAAAAGTAGATTTGTCCACCCCCCAGTCCCCATTAGTGGAACCATTTTATTTATTTTATAAGTGATTTTTTATTATAAGATAATTCATGCTAGTTATTAGCAAAATTGGAAAATGAAAAAGAGCTTTTAGGAGACACTAGAAAAATTCCATATTCCCATCTAGAGATAGTTATTCTTAATATTTTGGCACATTCCTTTCCTCCTGCTTACCCATTTGAAAGATTTTATTTTTATCAAAATAATACATGCACTGGAAAACAAATCAAATCACATATTGGGTTGAACCCTATGAAATTGGTGTTTTTGAGAGTCTCAAGTAGTCATCGGTGGTTAATTAACATTTGTTGAGAGTTTTCTATATGTTTAAAGACTTTCTGTGTATTATTTCATTCATTTCGGTAACCAATTAATTTTTCCATAAAATTATTTTCCATATTAAACTGACTATCTTAAATTTTGAAAAAGCAATAAAGAAAAACCCAGGACTTAAAGGAGTTGATCAATTTACACACATCAGGTCTTTGACTGGAGAAGTGTTTGTAGGCCACGTGTGTCATTAGGACTCACTTACTTTTCAAATTCTGCTAACACTGATGGACCGTTTGTCCTGGGCCAGATGTGGTCCAATCCATTTTAATTTGTATTTTCTCGTTCAGCACAATTTCACTGATTTTAAGTATCCAGGTGAGTGCATTGGCGTCGCAAAGGGTGGAGGCAGCAGAGGAAGGTCATTACGAAGAGCTGCAGAGATGAGAAGTGTCCACGTGGGCTCTGAAGGACCATCCACCCAGTAGCCGGAGACCTGGACACCATTTCTTGCCCAAACTCTTCAGTTCATGAGGGAAAAATGACATTTACAGCCCCGATTTTGCTAGAATACTTCTTTTCTCTAAAGCTAGGAATATCTAAAGGCAGCCTTGAAGCTAAAAGTGGGTCATTGGATCAATCATTCCCTCTACTTGGATGAGATTAGAAGTCAAGACTTTCCGGCAAATGTAGGTCTTTCTCTGAGGTTCCAACTGGTCCCCAGACAGGCAGCGGTGTTTAACCTCCTACGCATTATTATCAGTTAGATGAGTCACTCATACATTTCCCTCTATCTTTTAATTTTAGAAAATTTCAAGAAGTACTGAAAGAATAGTTCAGTCAGTATTATTTTTACTTTCATGGACTGACTTTTAGTATTACATTTGCTTTCTCTCTCTCTGTCTGTACACACAGACATACGTACACACTTCATTGTTATTGTTGCTCTTGAACCTTTGAAAGTAAGAAATTAAGTTGTAGACATCATGGTACTTCCTCTTGAAATACTGTAGAGTGTGTCTCCTGAAAAGAAGACATAATCACAACCCCATTATCATCTCCAAGTAATTTATCAGTGATATAATACTCTTATTTAATATATGGTTCATATTAAAATTTCCCTAATAGTCTCCACATTTTTCTTTAAAACTAGACCAGTTCCTTTTATTTGTCTTTTGTTTTTAATATTCTATAACTGATATTCAGAAACGGCCCCCAGAGTCTGGAGTTGCCAGATTATGCTCTCATGATTAAACGTTTTGGGCAAGAAGACCATATAGGTGACGGTGTATTTTCCATTAGATCGTAAGAGGCATATGTCACTTTGTCCCTTTATTGATGATGCCTACCCTTTGGCTGAGCCTTATTTGTTTCTGACTTTTAGTACTATTAACGTGAGGGGGGCATGACACTACTATTCACAACCCAAATGTGCATCTGCGAATGACTAGATAAACAAATTGTGATGTACCCATACACACAGGAATTTTATTCAGCCATAAAAAGGAATGCAGTACTGATACAAGCTACAACACAGATGCACCTCAAAAACTTGAGATTTACACGTTTTTGTAAAGTCTACAAAAGGTTACATATTGGATCATTCCATTTATATGAAATATCTGGAATCGTTAAATCCATACAGAAACAGAATGCAGATTATTGGTTGCCGGGACAAGGGAGAGGGGAGTGAAAAGTAACTGCTTAATGAGTACAAGTGTTTTATTTTGGAATGATTTAAGCATTTCAGAACTAAGTAGAAGTGGTTGTTGTACAAAATTATGAGTATACTAAATGCTGCTGGATTGATTTCTTCTAAATGGTTAATTTATGTTGTATGAATTTCACGTCATTAAGAAATGGTGAGAGGCAGCTTCCCCCAGTGTTAGAGAAAGTCAAGTCCATGGGGGCAGAAGGGATAAGGTGCTGACCTGTGGTTTTTCGCCCAGGATATACCTAAGTCAAGGCAGCTGCAATTCAGGCCTTCGGTGTAGCTTGTAGTTTGTGAATCTAGACAATTTTAGCAGGTATTAACATTGAAAACTGTAGAACATATTGGAGTAAGCTTTGTATCTTCCTTGTCCCTTTGACTTCCAATTTAGAAGAATCATGTTACCTTGGATTGCTTAATGAGATAAAAATAGAAAATAGAGGTGATCTATTCACCTAGTTTTTGTAGGGTTTTCTGCTTCCAATTAAGTGTCAAGGGATTAAAAAACTATTTTGGTACTGTTTATGATATGAAATATGAAAGAACATGCAATGTGTGGAGTGGAGTTTAAATTGGAATAACTTCTTTAGATAGTAAGTGTATCAAAGTGTATCAAGCGACAAAGATGTTTCTGGTTAGTGACCAGTATTTGATTTACTGTTCGATGGAAGTAAATCAAAATGTGGGGAAACTTTATGCAGGAGTACATTTACAGAGAAAATTTGTTAGAAGCCCAAATATTCAAAAATAAAAGAATGGTTGATTTAGCACTGACAATCAATGGATTGTTGATCAGTCATTAAAAATAACATTTGTGAGGATTATATTACCATATTTTTCTTACCAAACAGCTCATGTGAGATCATTGTGATAAAATACAGAATACAAAAGATCTATGATCAGCCTTGTTAAAGGAACATAACCTGTCCCTAGGAAAAAAGACAGCAAGGAAAATTTTAAGGTTTTGTTGGGTGACTGGAATATGAATGATATTTGTCTGCTTCTACTTTTTGCATGCCCCGATGTATAATAGTAAACAAAATTATTATTATAACAGTGGCTCCCCATCGTCAAGTGCTTGCTGTGTGCCAGGCACTGTAGCATCTCTATGTGTATGTAGCCTCTGCACAGCCCTTGGAGAGAGTTGCTGTTATTGTCCCATTTCACAGGTAAAAGAATTGAGGCTCAAGAAGTAAAAGGATTTGCTCCAGGTCAAGCAGCTAGTCGGTGGCAGATTCCAACATAGGGAGTCTAATTCCAGAACCGAGTCTTAACCATTATACATGCAAAACATGTAAGTGTGAAAGATATACAGTGTGTATTCAGTTAGAAGATGTGTGTGTTTGGGAGAGTGGAACACTAGTAGCTGGGGACGTTTATTTCTCGATCTGCTCTTGACTCTGTGGCTGAAGTTAATTTGCTTTTGGTCTCAATTCTCTATCGTTATACCAAAAAAAAAACAAACAAAACAAAAAAACAAAACACAAAATAAGACAAATGCTACGCCTAAGTTTCCTGTCTTTATAATTGTGAACCTGCTTATAATAAATACTTGTGTGTTTATGGTGTTGGCGCCATTAAGTGGAGATGGTTTGGTTTTGTACAAAAAAGTACATGGGTTTACAGATTAGGCAGATCTAGATTCAAGTCCTTTGGGTAGTGAAATTGCTTGAGCCTCAGTTTCCACAGGTGCAAAATGGGGACAGTAATAAGTATGCTGAGGGTCACCAGAGGGAGACGGTCACTTCTCAATAATCGGTTTCTTCCTTCCTTGGTCCTCCTTGGCCCACCTGACCTTGCTCGGAGTACAGAATAATGAGACCTGCGTACGTTTCCTGTAAATGTTTTGCACATTTTAGTAAAATAAACAAAATCAACCAATGGTGGTAAGTCAGATCCGGGTAGAGGGAAGCAGGTGAAATGAAAAGGGGGTGGTCCCGGTGGGAACGAGGGCAGAGAAGGCTCGTCTGGCTGCTTCTGGATGTGTGGGAGTGTCGTCGGCAGTTCAAGGATGTAGCAGAACCACCCACAGCACGGTGCCAGGCATGTGCTTTCTTAACCTTTCTTGCATGTCGTGTAACCTGTCACCCACCCTGGAGAGAGCAGGTCGGTCCTGTGATGGGGTTCAGTTCTATGTTTGGGTTAAATCTATTTTTTTTTGGGCGGGGCAACTCTTGGTTGACCTCACAGATTGCAAGGACCTTGTCAGTTTACAAGCCCTTATGTTAAAAATTTTTTTATGCCTACAGCACCTGGTCTTCCTAGGTGGTCTCCCATCCAGGTACTAACCAGGCCCAACCCTGCTTAGCTTCCCAGAATAGAAGGGATTGGGCTTGTTCAAGGTAGCATGGCCGTAGACTGGGTTAAATTTATAGTGGAAAATGTATCGATTTAAATATTTCCAGAAACACACACACACGCACGCACGCACGCATGCATGCACGCACACGCACGTGTTCTGATTTTGGCCAAAAAAAAAAAAAGTCTATATCTACATCTGTATCTATAAAAAAATAATAGGTCAGGATGCTATTACTCAGGTACATGATGGATTGTGCGGCGACAGAGCTCTTTTTAATAAAGTTGATAGGGACTGGATAGGAGTCTGGGGACTGAAGTCACCACTAGCTCACCAGCAACACGTCACAGAAGAGAAAGAGACAAAGGCACTCCTCAAAGTAATAGTAACAGGTGTCATTTATTGAGCACTGACTGTGTGCCAAGCTTTAATGTCTTTATCCTCCCACCCCTCTCACTGATATGTCTCTCTTTGTAAATATTTTTTAGTGTAACAGTACAGGCATAAAAAGAAATGTCTAGCTTAGCTTAACGTCTTACTTTAAGGCATGCATTCTTGCCGAGTTTGGTTAGTTTTTGTGTCACATATCTTGAAACGATGTCATGAGGAGCACGGACGATTTGGATTCCAGTCTAGCGTTATGAAATGTTGCAAACAGCGATGAACAAGCTAAGATGTAGAGTCCCTCCTGAGCTATTTCTATCTCTGGCAATACAGTGCCTGAAAATGAAGTTTGTCCCTAGAATGCGCCCTCCATGGTCAAGGTAAACACCTGTCCCTCCTATCAATGACAGTTCCCTCATATGTCACCTCAGGGAGAGCGGATAGGGCCACGAACTTCGAATTTATACGGATCAACCACTTGCATTCTGTCTGGCTTGGGCAATTCCTTGAAGCTCTCTAAGCTTCCATTTCCTCTTCTATAAAAAGGACATTGAGGATGCTGTGGTTTCTTCACTGATACTGTAGCCATGTGAGGACTAAATGGAAATAGTGTGACAGCGAAGACAATCCTCAGTATGTAGTAAACATCTAATAAATGTTCATAAATGTTAAATGATACCATCATTGTAAGGTTGTTTTATTTCCGGCTCAAACTGAGGCTGTTTAATACCCTTGGGATATGTTGAGTCCCCTCCCCGGGCCAATGGTTGTTCAGCACGGTGAGCAGATGCCAGCGGAGCCCGATTCCTGAGGTCTTCTCCCTTCTTACAGCGGAGGTGTGCATTGGAATCCTCTTGATACTGATCCTATACAACTACTGGTTTCTCTACATTCCCTATTTTACGTGGCTTTACTTGGATTGGCGTACCCCAGAGCAAGGAGGCAGGAGATACAACTGGGTCAGAAGCTGGACTGTTTGGAGGCACTTTAAGGACTATTTTCCAATTCATGTGAGTAGACTTATTATACAGTATGATTGTGAGGTGGGAGAACGATGAACATTTTTCATCGCATATATTTTCAAACTTTTCCCTTTTCTCAGAGAGAAAGCTTAACAGTTCAGTGCAAGTTACTGAATGGACGCTAAGCTAACCCAAAATGTGGAAGGATATTGTGAGTGACTCCGGGCTCAGGAAATAGTTAAAAATTTGGGGAACAACTCTAACCCAGGAAAACAAAAACAAGTCATATCCTCTATTTCTTCTTGACTAAGAAAGAATCCTTTTCTTTAGGAAGCTAATCAGGAGACTTTTTTTTTTTTTTCTCTTAATCTCAATATAAATGCATGGTAGCTCATCAAAACTTCGGATCTGGATCCAAGTCACAACTACATATTTGGGTTTCACCCCCATGGCGTGCTCGTGGCTGGAGCCTTTGGAAACTTTTGTACCAATTATTCGGACTTCAAGAAGCTGTTCCCCAGCTTTACCGCGTACCTTCACGTGCTTCCATTTTGGTTCCGGTGTCCTTTCTTCCGAGAATATCTGATGAGCAGTGGTAAGTGGAGGCAGATCACTGTTTCTGCCACGTTCTGGGGGAGGCAGGACCACGAAGAATGTTCTCGCCCAAACCCAGTCGAGTTTGCTGTTTCTTAGCATCTTTATCCTGATCTGGTGCCTTCTATGCTGTTGAGATGTTTCTTGCCTCCCCCACTGCACCATAAGCATCAATAAGACACAGTCTGTTCCTTGTTGGCTGTTCTTACCCAAGTTTCTAGCATCGTGCCTGGAATATAGGAATGTTCAATAGATGTGAAAGAATAAACTGATGAATGCATTCTGTGCATCCAGATGTGGCAGAGAGAATCACGCATCGAGTAAGTGATAAAGTGCACCTTTGGAAAGGCACTTTGAATGCTTTTATGAATACTAGGGATGAAAAATATCCTCTAATATGTCTTGAAATCATGGCAGTATCTAAATCAAATATACTCAATCTACTATCTTTCTCTTCCCAAATTAAATAGAGCATCTTAGAAATAAGAGTCCGTTCTACTTTGCTATTCTGAACTAGTGAGAGACTCTTGGGGGTAGTGAAACTATAATCATGAGAATAGAATTCAGCTGAAATGCTATAAAGTCACTATATGAATGTGTACAGAAGGCCACACACTTGTGCTCATAGCTCTCATGTCAAATTAAGAGGCTCCCTTTGTTTGGTTTTCCATCGTGACTAGCTTATTGATTAACCATGAGCTGTAGCAACTCACAAAGTGCTTTATGTTTGTGATCACTGTATAGGTTAATTATGATTGTCTTTGCATTTCTTGGATATAAAGAAAAGTCGATAGTCTCTTTTTGAAAAATCCCAATTTCGGCATCAGCAAGTAACAATATCAGAGATAGAAGTTTTCATGGTCTTCCAGGTTTTTATTCGTTCCTATTAATTCCTCAAGTCTCTGTTGTCATGAATACCCAGTAGGAAGTCACTAAGCACTGAAGGACCAGGGTTTGTGGCGTGGTTTTTTCGGTTCTGTTTATGGACCTTGTGTAAAACCCTGGACTCTAGGTCCAGTCTAGGTTGCCACTGAGTAAGGCCCCTAGGGGGCGCACGGAAACCCCCAAACTACTGTGGAGAAAAAATATCCCTTCTCTTCCTTGTTTTGCAGGCGTTGGATTAGTTTTATAAAAGGAAGAAAATCAGAGAGAGACTTTAAAAATTTCAAAAAGTTACCCAAAGAATTTCAAAAAAGCAAAGAAATATGTTTACAGTGTATAGTTTACTGATTTAAAGTGTATCTATAGGTGAGTGTGAGTAGTGTGGTTGAGATCAGGCGTGGCAAATACCTGGCACTTGAGGTTAAGTTCACCCTCCCCATGGTCAGGGTCACATCAGATAGAACTAATCACCTTAGAGTGTCTGCATATAGTGACCCCACTGCCATTTACTAGAGGCGGCGTTTAAGATGAGACTTGTCTGCCATCACTGGCTTATGTCGTCATGAGATCTTTTCATTTGTTGTAAGATGTCTTATAACATGTCTTAAAAACTAAATAAAAGCATCCAAACTTGTAGGCAGTAGAGGATTAGGCTATCTTTGTCTCTAAGGTTAGAGAGTTCTCGGTCCCTCCCAAAACCTGCTTCCTGGGCTGGTCCCTGGTCTGAGGCCGTACTGCTGTTCTGCGCCTGCCTCAGTGGCTGCCACTCGAGGTGTGGAGGACAGATGGACATGTGTGTCAGACTTCATGTAGTGAGGAATCTGCGGTCTCAGAGGTCCTTTGCTGTCAGGTGTCTGTTTTGCTCTCACCTAGGAGATTTCTGCAGCTATCAGTCCTCATAAGCCCCACCTCCAAACCGTTCCTCTCGGCCCATTTTGGTGAATCCATATTCAGCAGGTGTCAGACGTTGGATTAGAGTTAAAAAAAAAAAATAGTCCGTTTCAAGGTTCGAGTCCCCTTCTGTCTCCATTTAGGCTGGGCAGCTAGTGGAGATCAGATCACAGAGGCCTTCTATACCATGAAGGGGACTTGAGGTTTTATCTTGTAGGTAAGCCACGGGAATTTGTGAGGGATTTTGAACAAAAGGAGAACCTGATTGGATTTTGCATGTTAGAAAGATCATTCAGGCAGCAGCTTGGAGACAAGTTGAAGGGAGGTGGGCTTGGAGACGGTGATGCTGGAAGGAGCCTGTTGCAGTGATCGAGGGGTTGATTGGCACAGTGATGGCCATGGAAATACAGAGGAGGGAATCGATATAAAAATAGTTGATGAACAGAGTCAACGAGACTTAGTGATTGATTCGACCTCATGAAGGGAATGACTGTATATTGTCATCCTCCAGCAGTTAGCCAAGTGTCTTCCTTGTAACAGGTGCTCAATAAATGCTTTTGAATGAATGAATGACGAGTCAACGTGGTGGCCAAAAAGAGGTTCATACATATGGAACTTGGTTTCTGAGTCACATGACTGGGTAGGTGATGGTTTTGTTCACCTCGATAGGTAATATTGGAAGAGGAACAGCTTTGGAGAAGAATTGGGTTTGGAAACATGGAGTTTGAGGTGTCTTTGAGCTGTCGAGGTAGAGATGTCCACTGGAGGTGTGGGCCTGGAGTTTCAGCAGGAAGGTCGTCCAGGAGATAGATTTGGGAGAACTCAGCGCACATAAGTGGTAGGTGAATCCATGTATGTAAGGTTAGAAGGCAGTAGAGATAGCAGCTTAGTCAGCTCTGGCTGCTGCTGCAAGTGACTGCTGCGGACTGGCAGGCTTAAACAGTGGATATTTATTTCTCACAGTTCTAGATGCTGGCAGATCCAGGGTCTGGTGAAGGTTTGCTTCCTGGTTGGCAGGCAGACGTCTTCTCATTGTATTCTCGCGTGGTGGGGCGAGGGCAAGAGTGTGTGGCACCCCTCTTTATCCCCCTTTAAAACCGGTAATCCTATCATGGCGGCTCTACTCTCAGGAGACCTGGCCACCTCCCAAAGGCCTCACCTCTTATTGGGGGTTAGGATTTCAGCATATGAATTTAGCGAGTGTGCAGACATGCAGTCTCTAATAGAACCCTAAAATATAGCAGCATTTTAGGATGGCCAAGAAAGGGAACCTAAAGAGGACACAGAAGTGACAGAGGCAAACTAGGAGGGCCGGGTGTCCGAACATCCAAAAGACCTTCCTTCCAGTGGAAGTGATCCAGCCCTCAGGGCATGCGGGCAAAATGGCCATAGCTTGAACTCAGGGAAAGTTCAGACCCATCTGGGCTCAGATTCTCTACATTCTAACCCACCACCCCACCTCTTCTCTTAAGAAAGTAGTCAGTCATTCAGAATGCTATCATAATTTTAGGAATTAAAAAAATAGATAAGACCAAGTATGGGAGGAAACAATAAGATATTGAAAAGCTATTATCTCTGAAACATGGGTCATGAGTGGTTTGTGTTGTCATCTTTCTCTCTTCCTCCAAGAGTTCATAATATTTTCTTCTAAAAGTACATAGTACATTTAAACTCTGAAAAGGAATCTTTGAAGTTACATTTACATGGAAAAGCCTGATACGAAGACTGAACAATTATGTAACTGTCTTAAATAACCCACCAAGTTAGACTAGACATTTTGGAATCATGTAGAGATCGAGCAAGCGATTGAGGTTCTTTGTCAAATGTCTGATTTTTTTTTTTTTTGAAACCATTTACATTCTAAATCCAGGTTTGGAAAATAAAACTCCATATAGAATATCTGAAAACAATGCATGTTCAGAAGCTCCACTGCAGCCTCTTAGAAGATACACTTTGCAGTTGTAAGCAACAACCCTTCAGGGCTGTGATCAAGACCCCCACAAACAGCCATGCAGGTTGTGTGTGCACTGAACAGCTCCAGGGGGCGCCTTTTACTCAGAATGCAATATGGAGTCCGTAGCATCCAGCAGTACACAATCTACCCCAACAAGCAGTCGACCTAATAATGATGCAGCGACAGTTTAAAGACCTAACCCATCACCTGCCAACATGTTAGCTCATATTCACGGAATATATTACTAAAGATTTGCCCATGAAAAGATTATAAACTTGCAAGGTGCTCCAAATGCAAGCGGTGTCAGAAATTTTGTTAGGTGTTCACTGATCCATAGAATGTTATGATAGAAATGTTTACCTTTTTTTCAGAAAGGATAACTCGTTGCACCTTTTGTTTTATGCACTAAGGGACAGTCTCCGTTTCCAAGAAAAGTGTGTCCCACGTGCTGAGCAAGGAGACAGGTGGGAACATTTCAGTCATTGTCCTCGGGGGTGCAAAGGAGTCCTTAGATGCCCATCCAGGAAAATTTACTCTGTTCATCCGCCAGCGGAAAGGATTTGTGAAAGTTGCTTTGACCCATGGGTAAGTGGCTTTCATTCGGGAGACTGGCTCAGAGAAGGTGAGACATTATTAAGGGAGCACAAAGAAGTCATTTTTTTTCTAGGCCTTAAAGACAGACCTCCTCCTCATCGACCTTGCTGTAAAAGCAGGCCGGATATTCATGGGGGAACGGAATATGGCCTTCCCCCCAAGGTAGCTCAATGCTGTGGCATCCGGCAAGGAACCTGTCTTTAAAAACAAAGCAAACAAACAAACATACAAAATGAACAAAGGAATCATGGCCAAAACTGTAGATGAAAAAGAAGCTCCCTGAAACCTCGATTTTCAATAGAGTAAAGTGTCACAAATTGCTAGACTGCTCCAGGACCTCCCCGAAGAATTTCAAGTGTAAGTCAGTTTCATAGTGGAGAACATACAGTATGAGGGAGGCTGGGGGACGCTAGAGAATCGTTAGATATTTGTTGTGGAAGTCAGCTGGACAGAATAAAATCTTTAAATGCTTTCCATGGAAAGTTCTTATTCTTCCTTTCTGCTATTCGCAGTGCCTATTTGGTCCCAGTGTTCTCTTTTGGTGAAAATGAACTGTTTAAACAAATTAGCAACCCCGAGGGCTCGTGGCTTCGCACCCTGCAGAACAAAATGCAGAAGATCATGGGGTTTGCTTTGCCGCTGTTCCATGCCAGAGGAATTTTTCAATACAATTTTGGCCTAATACCCTATAGGAAAGCTATTCACACCGTTGGTATGTATATTAAAGACTAAAATGCGCGTTCAAACAAGTACAAGTATTCTCTTATTTTGAGCAATGTGATTGTTATTGACTAATGTGCTAGTGCAAGTGGATTTGAGTAAGAACTTCCTAAAATAATAATCCTATAGATGTTATTTGAGCTTGCCTTTTATTGATGAAATGACTATATATTCCATTTGAATGGGAATTGATTACTTTAAAGCATACTGCTATTGAACTAGACACAGAATCCAGTTTTAGAAATAAAAGTTCGAATCCTCTGGGGTGCATCGGTTTCTCTGTACCAGCAGTTTATAACACAGCAATTCTTCAGTGAACAAGTTTACAACTGTGTATTAACATATGCAAATTTCTATATAATAACAGCTGTCTTCCTCACATTCAATTCACATGGGCATCAGTTTCTACAGCAGAAACATTTTTTCTGCAGCTTGCTATAATTAACGTATCCTGATTTTGTTTTTAAAAGTTGCATGTTTGCGGGGACAGAGATTTGGGAAAAGGGTGACAGACCATGTTGATAAAAGGACCGAGGAGGCAAGTAATTAGTGACTCAAGTTGAAAGGAACCGGGGAGTTGAAAATGAGAAAGTGATGAGTCAGGTGCTAGTAGCAGAATGAACCAAAATTATATACTTCGTGCGAAACTGGAAGTGATAGTTTTACTATGGATAGCTCATTAAATGAAATTCACAATTTTTTCCAGGTCTGGTGCATTAGGATGGGATTTTACTCCTATGAGTTTATCAGAGCTTTGCATTTCACATGTTATGTGACATTATTTTTAAATACTGTATTTAACTCAGATGGAATGTTAGCAGACTGTCGGTTAGTTAATAGAAATGCTGAGATAAGTTTAAGTTTGTAGTTGCATTTTTCAGGATAAGCTGGTAACTTTGGGGGACATATAAATTAGTCACTTCTGATTTCTTATGTGCAAAGTATTATACTTGGTATTTTGAGGAATATAAGGAAAATTATAAGACATAATTTTAGGAACTAAAAGTTTGTGCCACGAAATAAGTTATAAATGTTAGAAGCAAGCATATTTTGGGAACTTAAATGATTACAAATATCACATATATTTTTTAAAGTAATGTGAAGTAGTTTGTCACTCAATACAGCCTGGTTATACCTCTACTGATTAGTAATTAATTGGTCAAGGGTCAAGTGGAAATGAACAAATTTGAATTCATTGTAAAAACTAGAAAACTATAGCTCTGGTTTTCACTCATGCCTCTCCAACGTGCTTTCTCTTAAAGATTCATAAAAAGGAACATTTATTTCACTTCATCCTTCTACTTACCCCCCGAACAATCACCTCAGAAACACTAGTCCAGCATCTCAGTATCCACTATTAGTTAAGGTCTTTTGAAGCCCAAGCTAAGAAATGAACGTTTCAAAGATTCAGCTGCTGTGATCTTGGGGTGGCAGATTGGGACTCAGATGACTGAGAGCAACCTGATTTTGTGTGAACCAGACTCTTAGACGATGTGTATTTAAAGTCTTTTGTTTATTGACTTGAAATAATATCACACGTTGAGGATAAGACATTCAAAATCCCATAAATGAAAACAAAGCTATGTATCAATCAAATGCAACAGAGAATGAAACAGAATATGATGTTGAAACAGTGATCTAAGTTGCCATGTTCATTTCTATTTTAAATCCATGCACTTCAAAACCAGAATTGTTTCTTTGCTGACCCCCTGACATACACTAGGTGAGATTGAGGCAACGTCCAGAGCAGTTAAGTTATTTTGTGGCCCCTCTGTTTCTCTTCCTAGTTAATTAAGTAAGTTAACTTAAATAAGTTCTACCTCGCATTATACAAACTCAATAAATATTAATTGAACTCATCCTGAATGATCACTTCATCTGTAACCCTCTCATTCACAAGTGTCCAGCGATGCCCTGATTCTCCATCCTATAAATAGTTTCTATCACATCTTGCAGACCTCACTTCCGCAGTGACCTCAACCAGGTGTTCACTTTAGAGTCAGTGGTTCTCTAACACGAGTGAGAACTACTAATGCTATAAGGGTTTCGTTAATGTACTATTTATTAAATTCCTTTAAAACGTGTTCCTACTAGATTCCAAAGTGTCACCATTGGGTCAGAGTTACCCTCTTGGCCTATTTTCCTCCAGCAAACCTTGCTAGCCCCTCAGATGTCTCTGCATCCTCCATCAAAACCCTCTTTTCTCTTTGCTGAGGGTCATTCTCCATGGGGAACAATTTGTAAAGAAGCTACCATGTATTTTCTTTACGCATTTCACAAATAGTATCTAATTTAGATATTTTATACATATTATTATCAGTTTATCAGAACAGAATATAGCGTTCACGTATATTGCATTTCATTACGTAATAATGGAGAGAAACTGGTTTTAATGTCACATCTATCTTGACGGCCAGGGGAGGCAATTGGAAACACGTTTAGACCTTCCGAACGATGTGTAAAGAATCACAGTCCTTGCTTTCTTTGTTTCTGTATTACAGGGCTCCGGGAGGGCAGAAATTGTGCTTTGTTGTGTTCCCAGTGCCCACAAGTAGGAGCTCAAGACATATTGGTGAAAAAAACAAACTGGTCTTTAGTTAGGTCTCCCTCACTCTTCAACCATCTAACGAGTACACTTTAAACATTTTAAGGGGAACTTATATTAAAGTAGTAGAGCCAGTTACAGGTAGGATGACAGGACATTGCATGTTTGGACAAGAACATAAGATACGAGAGAAATGTGCTGTTTAAAGGAGGGAATTTCAGGTGTATGTTGTTTTTAATTTTTAAAATTTCATATTGAAAAATTTCAGAGGTTCAGAGAAGTTTCGCGAGTAATAAAGTAAAAACTTCTGTGTGCCTTTTTCCCAGATTCACCAGTTGCTAACACCTGGCTGCCGTTTTTCTGTTTCTAATGGTATAATTTCCTGCTATTGTTATCATGAACTGTTTGAATAGTGCAGACATCGTGACCATGTGCTCCCAATTACTCTTCTGTACATTTCTGAAGAACAAGACGATTCTCTTTCATTACGTCAGTGCAGTTCAGGAAATTCAACGTGGATAAAGTGCGATTAATAGTGTACAGTCTGTATTCATATTTCGCCAATGCCACAATAAATTTCCTTATTCGTTGTGGCTTTTGGGTGGAGAGAGGGGAATGGTATATTTTCTGTAAGCAGAATCATACATTGCATTTGATTTTGGCATCTCTTTGATGTACTTTAAGCTGGAATTGTTTTTCAACTTTTCTTTGTCTATGACAAACAATGAGGCGTTTCAAGGAATGCAGGTCGATTGTTTCGTAGCATACCCCTTACCTTGGGTTGGTGCGTTTCATCGTGATTATATTCTGGGGATTTATGTTTGGCAAGGATCCCACAGAATTGGATTGTGTCCTCCTCAGTACATCTCATCAGGAGACATTTGATGCCACTTTGTCTCATTGTTGGTGACTTTGATTACGTGGCTGAGGTGTTTGCCAGATTTCTCTACTATGAAGTTATAGGTTTATCTATTTAAATTTCTATTTATTTTAATATCTGTTGATAATTTGTACCTAAATCAATTATTACAGTCATGGCTGCACATTGGTGATTTCCTAACTCTAGCTTTCCTTCTATATTAATTCATTTACCATAAAGTCCCAGTGTTAGACGATTTGAATTATGGATACCCAGAGAGGTTCACCAGCTATATTTGCATGGGTGCAGAAAGGGCTCCATTGCCATCTTTTCTGGCCTTGAGACTGCCACTGGCTTCCCATTAACTCCGGAGCCTGTCTTCCAGGTACGGAGGCGATAGAAGTGTTGATTGCATTGTCATTCTTATGGCAACATGACAAAATGCAAATGATGCCATTAAGGAATTGGTTCTTTCTACCTGTGGGCTCCCTGTGATGGCCGTGGCTGACACTCCGGCACCAGCCACCCACACAAGTGACAGTGACGTGGAGGAGGCGTTATTATGCATCAGCCACATGCACAGGAGGAAGCGGTGTGGGTTTGAGGTCTGACTCTGAGTGGCTTAGGATGTTCCATTTATCTTCTCTGCACCTCAGTTTTTACCAGCTCTAAAAAGGAGGTGGTTATCATTGTCCTGCCTTCTCTCAGAGTCACCGGGGTGCCAGGGGGCGGGGATAGATGACGTCACACCGGAAAAGCACCCTTGTGTTCCCAGGTGCTGGGCAAATGCGGGTTGGTGTACAGAAGGCTTCCTGACCAGCTTGTTGAGAGCTAGCAGATCTGTCACAGTTTCCCTGTGTAAGTATTCCTGCCGAAATGTTCATGAGTCAAATCAGGAAATATTCAGACAAATACGATGTGGGACATTCATTGTACAAAACGACTGGTCTGGACTCTTCAAAAATATTGATGATGTGGAAGACCAAAAAGAGCATTGGAAGAGCCACGGCAGCTGTCGTGGATTGTGGAGGAAACAGCTGTAAAGGAGAATAATTGAGACAACTGATCACACTGGAATGTGGCTTCAGTACAAAATAATATTGTGTAGGAGTTGAATTCCCTGGGTATGATGATGGTGGTGGTACATAAGATAGTGTTTTCGCTCTGACATGCTGAAATATTTAGGGATGATTAACATGGTTGAATCATTGGTGTCCACAAATTTCAAATAAATGGTTCTACAGAAATAGAAATAATAATAATAGGTACATACATATGTGTGTGTGTAAAAGGTTCAAAATTGGTGAGTCTAGCGGAAAAGCATATTAGTGCTTATTGCATTATTTTTTTCTATAGGTTTGAAATTTTTTAAGAAACAAAAAGATAGAGAAGGGAATGTACTTTATTTCAATAGAACTGGTTTGAAACCACATAAGGATAAAAGTAGATCATTATGTTTCAAGTCATTATGTTTTGACGGGAAAAAAGCAGGCTAAACAATTATCTGAAATAGAAGAGAACCCTTTCATTTAAATTTTAATTTTACAGCTGGGATTAAAGGAGAAAATAACATTGAGGGGATTAGTATGGTGCCAGTATGATATATTAAGTACTTAATGAGTGTTCATGGGCGTGTGTGTGTATTATCTATAGACATGCTTACACAAACACATACTTAACATCGGGCATCTTTTGAGTCTCCACAATAGGCAGAGGTTGGACTTGAACTCAGGTTTCATCGGGCACCCACGTTTCAACTCCTCACGACCGCACCCTGCCACTCAGCTCCCTGCCTCGTTTTCCTGTAGTGTACAGGTAGCATCTGGAGAAGGAGTAATTCCTGTGTGAGATCCTTAGAGAGAAACTGTTATTTTCATAACTATAAAATAGTAGAATAAACATTTTTTACATGAAAGATCTACTCTTTGCCTCAATAGGAAGAAAATAATGCCCATTTCCAGGTTTTTTGTTTTTCCCCAGTTGTGTGCACAATGGCTCATGAAGCTGCTCATTCTTCATCTTGGATAAATACAACACAGCACCCTAGAAATGAGAGCGAGAGGGCTGTGGAAGGACAATAGGTGCCCAACTAACCTCGAATTGTTGGGCGGAATTGGAAATGGAACAAGCGAGCGTGCCAGCTACAAAAACCACTGAAACATAAACAGGGACTATGGTGCCTGATCCTGCCACAAGTAGATGTTGGCTCATTTCTCCAGGGCAAGCAGTTGTTTTTCCAAGAGGAGCCTGATGTGGCTTTCTTTACTGTTGTAAAAAGAATTATGCAGCCGTTTGCAGCTAACTCTGTTAAGGATTTTTCCTTCTCCTTAGTAGTAAAAATCTCCTTTTGTGGAGAGAGAGAATTCTGGTTTTCTAGGGCTCAGGGAACCCTCCTCAGATTTGCAAATTTTTGTTTGTTACCTCCGTCTTTATCTCTGAAAAGTAGTTGAGGAAAGTTTCTTACTCTAATCCAATTTTGGGTTTTATAAGGAGGGGCGCAAGTACTGGGTTTAAATGATAATTTCCTCTATTATTTTTGTGTAGTTCAGGAACTTTGAGTATCTGTTTCTCTACAGTAAACAAGGGAAAGGCATGTATAACTGTTTCATTTTAAAGGGAAAACTTATGATGATAAATTCAGTGCGTATGGGCATGTTTAAGCTCTCTAGTAGAACTGTCTATAATATAATAACATCATTAATAAGAAGAGAACAGAATCAAAATCTACTATAGGATAGCTCATAGAAAATAAGACTCAGCTAATCATTCAGAATTCACAAGTCTTAAAGTAAGCTGGGAACAACATACTTCATTTTAAGAGGCTGTGTCTCTTTATAAGTCCCCCACCCCCAGTGAGTGTATGGGACCTCTCTCCTTGGGATAACTAAGAAAACTCAGAAAACCAGCTTTTTCTAGGAAACCACAAATGTGTTAGTAGATTGGCATGCAGATTCTCAATTTGCATGTAAATTTCTCAGATTTTTCTTCAAACAACAACAAAGTTCAGAGCTGGAAGGAAGCTTCAAGGTCATTTCAATTCTGTTTTTTTATCTTATACCTGTAAAGGTTAAGGCCAGGGAGGAAGTTACTTACTAGCTCAGTGTACTTGCTTGTGAGCTAGCGCTGGACCTGGCCTGGCCCAGTGCTTTTTGTACAACACTGGCTCTCAATTCCACCCCATCCCACGTTTCCACCGCAACTGACAGCAAGACAATTACGTTTCTAGTTTTTTATGGAGAATGTAAAAGATCCGATGTCTACTGTATATAAATTTGACATCCAAGCTATTAAACTGTGTTTCTTGAGGCTAATACTGGTTAAAAACTTAGCAATTTAAAAATATTAATGTTGCAGTAAGGATGTGTGTGTGTGTGTGTGTGTGTGTGTGTGTGTGTGTGTGTGTGTGTATACTATATATATGTATTACATGTAATACATATATAATCTTATTGGTTTTCCTTAACTAACCACCTTGCTGACATGCATTTGAATCGTGGTTGTAGCACGGGGAGACTCAGAGTAGGCCAAAGGAAATCTCTTTTACGAGGTTGTATTCTGTTACGGACAGCCTCACTCGATCTCATGCCCAAGCAATGAAAGGTGATAAGAAGCAGTTTGCTGCCCAGCTGGTCACTGAACATGCTATGCTATATGTTTTAAACTCTTGGCATCAGTAGCAGCATCAGACCAGCAGATGGCGCAATGAGTACCAGCGAGGACCCAGTAGAGCAGGCGCCAAAGCCGTTTGCCTTGTGTGCCTATCTGTATTCTCTCAGAATCTGAGACAAGTAAATAAATGTTGTTACATAAATGCCTTGTAAAATACGTATAGAAGTTGCCATGTTTTAAAACTTAATTAGTTCGTTTTAAATTATATAGGTAAAAACATAAATGTATACTCATTGTAAAATGAAAATTCATACAATGCAGATAAACTGCAAGTTTCCCCTTCCTCCCTCCCTCAGTGTAACCATTATCAGTCTTTCCAGACTTTTTCAATTTGCTAAAAACCTATAATGCACCTAGAAATATACTATTTTTTCATAAATGGGATTGTGCTATATTATTTGTTTTTCCCACTTAATACATTTTAGACATCTCTGTGTATGTGTATCCACACATATATTTTATTTTTTAGAATTAAAGTTAATTGGCATATAATATTAATTTTAGATATACAACACAATGATTTGATATTTGTATATATTGCAAAATGATTGCAATAACTCTAGTTAACATTCATTATCATACATAGCATTTCGTTTTAAAAAGCTGCTGCCTAGGATTTCATTGAATGATTTCTGTGGCTTACTTAATAATCATTCCATTGAGACTTTTGGTTTTGTTTTCCACCGTTCCAGACAGTAGAATCCTTGCTATTGTATGTTTTCTGGGCCAGATACTTAGCTATGAAGATACCTAGTCTTTTCAATTTTTAGGATGACATTAAAAAGAGTCAGAGTAGAGGGCTGTTGCCTCATGAGTCAAGATTTTTGCAGCCAGTCGTCACAGGGTGCTGTGGTCTGGCTGTCAGCTGAACCAGAGGAAGAATGCGGGTGTCACACACACACAGCTGTGTCCTCCTACCGCACAGCTGCAGTCGGCACAGTAGTTCATTTGACTCAACGCCAAAACCACCGGCGTCCTGACAACCCAGTGTCTGCTGAGAAGGAAAGTTCTTTATTTGTTATCAAGTAGGATGGTGTGACTGGTGGAGGCAGCCAATGAAATGAAAGAAGGATTGGAGCTAGCCAGGCCTGGTGGCTTCTGACTGGCAGATCTTTCCAGGACTGTCCATTGGAGGCAGAGGTCTGGTGGAGTGGTTTGGTGTCTTATGCATGATGTATTCTCTATTTTTTGCAGTTGGCCACCCAATCCCCGTCCATCAGACCCTGAACCCAACCTCTGAGCAGATTGAGGAGCTGCATCAGACCTACATGAAGGAGTTGAGGAAATTATTTGAGGAGCATAAAGGAAAGTATGGTATTCCAGAAAATGAAACTCTCATTTTTAAATAACTGTATTCTTAAAAGGCATACAGAAGGATGAGAGACCATCCCGTAGAGAGAATAAATATTTTAAACAAGTTAATTTTTTTCCTCAACTATGGAATGAAATTTGCACCTGAAAAGTATTATTTATAGTGGCAGATATTGATATGTATTTGTGGTAAGTTAAAATACAATGTGTGATTATAGGATAAGGTGAGAGATGACTATAATCTCTTAATAATCTTACCCATTTAGGAAGGTGAAATTTTACAGGTTAAGAAGTAGTTTAGAATTATTCAGGTACTCAAAAAAAAAATAACAGCTTCAAAAAGTAATTAGACCCTTTTACTAAATGTCACAATGATGTAAGGTGGTGTTTTCGCTAAGTATGTACAGCATCATTCAGCACAGCTGGGACCTTTAGGAGATAGTGTGTCAAATAATTTGCCATAGAGAGTTAAATGAGATAATTCATCATCATCATTATTATTTTGCTTAAACAGGTCATTTGCTAGGGAATGATGCCACTTTTAAGACTGAGATTATTTGATCCTTTAGGTCATGTCATCCATATTCTACACTATACAATAGTGTAGAATTTTTATGCAGTTTTCAAAATAGAACGAATGTACCATATGGAAACTCATGTGGAGAAGAGCACATCTCCTCATTTCCATTCATGCTTAGAAATAGTCATCCTTTTCATCCGCTTAGAAATACGTTCTTTTGCTGTAGATGAGGTGTTCTTTTGAAAGACATGCTTTTACACAGGTTTTAGGACACTGAAATTGCAAAAGATTTTCATGGTACTAGAAATGGTTTCAATTTTCTTCCCAAATGTCCCCTTTGAATAAGACAACTCCATGAAAAAAAAAAGTGCCCTCTCTGGTGAAACACCAGCTCTCAGCTGACTCGGGTTATGTCCGACGCCTCTGAACCAGCACCTCACATCCACGAGAGCGGGGACCTCATCCCTCTGGGCACTGATGCCTCCCTGTGCCCGGGTCAGCTCACAGCACTCAGGAGGCACAAAATACGTGTGTGTTTCATGCATGTGTTTATCGACAAACACACATACAAACTGGGTCATAGAGTGAAGAATTTTTAAAGCTGTGAGCTTTCAGAAGGAGATCATTTGCTATGTCTGATTGTTCCATGCCAAGAATTGGCAGTACTGCAGGCTGGCTCGTAAGGAGCAAGTCAGAAGGAGGGTTCTGATACTTAGTCGCTAAGGATTAAGTAATTATTCGGTACATAAGAATAATGTCAACTTTCCAAACGATCTCCATTGCTAGGTGTTGCTGCTGTATTTTGCCCACTCTAGGTGTTTGGGGGTGAATGCACTGAGTTGTTCTAGCTTACTGCTAATCTGTCTTCAGGCCTCTCCTTTGTAAAGTATCGAGCCCTGGGCTAGAGCCTGGATTGGGTTCAGCAATAGCAAAATGAAATTGAGCTGGGTGATGCCTTGGAGTAGGAAAGCATTTCACACATGAAAAGTGAGCCTTCTGGATTTTTTTCCCTAAGGTTTTGGGGCCAACATCCATCCCTTTGTGTTCACACTGCTTGAACTATCCAGGAATCCATTGGCCATGGCTTTGAATTTAGGTCAATTTTGTTGTTGTTGTTGTTGTTGTTGTTAAAGCAGGGAATAGGACACAACCTATTTTATTAGACTCCTCAATACCAAAAAAATGTAAAAGGAGCACCATTTACATAAAGTGACACCCCAGCTGGTCAGGATTAAGTCTCTCAGGAGAAACCGTGAGGCCCAGATAACCACAACTAAAGGCCTTTTAACTTATGATAAAGCCCATGTATTTCTTTCCTTTGGAAATGTTTATTCAAAGCTCTTGGCACATAATCTTTTGTGATTTCACAAAGGTATAAATTTTCATCTCACACTTGGGAGTGATGGGGCCAGGCTAACCGTCCAACATCAGCTGGGTTGTCTAGTAAGCAGTTAAAGCAGAGGCACTGAAAAGGAGAAAAGTTCTGTTTTGATGAATTTATCTCAAATTTTGCCACTTAAAAAAATCTTTGATATCAGTGACTTCAATTTGGGGACACCTAAAATCTCATTTTAGGTATATATTAGGGAATTTATCTCTTCCTTTCTTGGGGTATCAATCCAGTCAGGCCAGAAGTCCTTTCATAAACTCAGAGCAGAGTCATGAATTCCCTATAGTCCTATAGATTGCAAATTAATTATTGGGTATTAATTTTCATTGCAACACCAGTGTGGGTCGTATGTTGTATTCACGGGTGTGGTTTGATGGAGATCTCTATTTTAATGGTACTCATCTGTTACACAATTGCATGTAAAATTCAAGCAGCAAAGCCAAACAATAACCACAACAGTAACTCCAGAACGCTAGAAGAGAAAGTGGGCTGATTGCCTTGAGAAAACGTGCATGGACGCTGTTCGATCTGGACATTTCTTTCTCCTGTGTTTCTCGCACGCTTGGGTGCAGGCTGAGTCATTTCCTTTGGAGCTAAAACCATTGACGTGATCTGTATCTGGCCGGGTCCTTTACGCTCACGTTGAAGGGTGCAGCATCGGTGCTTGTGAAGGCCACCTAGTTTTGCTCCGTCCCCAGGAGAACCGCAGCATGGTTCACACCAACCCTTCCCCACGACTGTGAAAACGTCAAAGTGTATATACCTCAGGGACGATGGGTGAGCCTCTAGCATATGTGGAGGGTTAAAAGTAACATCCCCACAGTCAGCAGAAGGTGGCTTCTTTCTGTCGTGGGCAGCACAGGAGGTGGTGTCCAGCGCGATGCCCATACTTTGTAACCTTCTGTCTCTTCCAAGCTACCTCGCTGTTCCTACTTACCAAAGTCTCATAAACACAAAAACAAATTTGGGGGGCATTCACTCTGCCTTCTTTTCTTCTGACAAGAGACAATAATGATGGGATTTGCTGATTGGATGTTTTCTTTCCAACAGCCCAAGATCGATCGCTCCTTCTCATATTTGTATTGTTTATGCAAAGTGATAAAATGTCTATTTGTGGTGCTAGAAGAAACTCTTCACGTAAAAGTTGTCAATCTTTTTAAAGAAGAAAAACAAGGTGACTTCGGAATAATCAACCAGTTGCTCCATTTTCTCTAGGGAGCAGGTCTTTATAGTAAAAACAAAAATATTTCTCTAATACCTTATATTTTGATTTTTGAAATTAGTCCTTCCCGAACACCTTCGGCTTAGTGCCTTAATATCTCAAATGAGAAGAGGAAAGTTTATCCAAATTGACAGTTAACCACTGGGATAATGAATTCCTCAGCAGCAAGATCTGTCTTGTGTGTGTTTTGATCCTGACCCAGCGGAGCAGTCAGTGCTCGTGGCAATAAGCCGGCGGTTTGATGGCTTGTGTCGCAGAAGTCAAGTTTTAGAGCCAGAGGGACTTTAGAGTTTGTCAGTTATTCCTTCTACAGATGGAGCCGCTGAACCCCAGTGCGATGAATGCACATTGGAACTGTCTCCATGTTTCTATTATTCTGTAGATGAAACAGGAAGTGTTGCTATTCCATGATGGGTGATTAATAAACCGGAGACATCCCCCTACAAAACGGAAGTGTCAAAGAAGTAGAGTGTGAGTAAAATGCACTTAACGCAAGGGATTTGACAGCGCTCAGGCTCTGTCTTTATGGACTTGAGAACATTTTTCTTTTTTGAGAGCAGTATGCCACATTGTCGATTCTTCCCTTTTGCTAGGGCTATTTGGGGGGGATGCATCCTGGTCAGAGTCCAAGTTTTCAACAGCAAACTTAGCCACGGTAGCCTTTTGTACTGGAGCAGCAGGATAGAGCAAGGTGCCTGTTCCCAGGATGAGTGACAGACCCTGTGAAGGACCTTCCTTCTCAGTTAGGTTGTGATCACTAACGCAAGACAAAGCAGTCTCTTTCTTCAGAGGTGGACATTGAGCTTCTGTCACCTCACTGACTCCATTTTGTCTCCACTCTCATCCAGCTGGGTTATCACAGCTGACACACACATACACACACACACACACACACACACACACACACACACACAAAACTCTCAGATTCTAATTAAGGATTATCTTAGGCTCCCTTGAGAATAGAGATAAACCTGACTTTCCTTATATTCCCAAGGGCTGTATAATTCTCCCCAAGTCCACATCCAGACCCCTTTGGAGCCTACGTCTTTCTGGTTAGATTCTAAACCCTCCAGTTGGGGTGTGCAGTCATGCCAAGACAACCAGAGAACCTCACTTTCGTGCTTGTGTCTATTCTCCGGGCTTCTGTTTCAAATACTCCTCTAGCTGCTGCCCCTCCACTGGGTGACCTGGGCTTGGTCCCTCCCTATGTAGATGGAGTGAGGAGCAAAAGGTCTCCAAGATCCCTCTGGTTCTCTCTCTGTGGTCTCTGCTGGCCTTTCTCTGGCATTGTAATGACACCTAGTCGAAGCTGTAGGCTTATCTGATGATTTTTTCTCCGAGACACGCGGTGAGTTCAAATCGAAAGTCTCACTCTCTTGGTACATGTAAGACATAAACTATCACTGCAGTTTCTCTGACACCAGAGTCACCTTCAGTCACTGTGTTTCTAAGAAATAATTGAATTCTCTAAATAAACATAGAAATTTATCTATGAAGATTCCTTCCTTATATCATTCAAAACTATGAACTAACAATTTATTGTTAAAATCTTTATGGGAGGTGCTGCTTTTTTGTATTTTCTATATTGTTACGTGTTGCCGTGTGCTTTTAAACTTTTTTTCTGTTTGTAAAGTTTTGAGCAATAAAAGTGTTTTATGCCTGAGTTATAAAAACCTGGATGGAATGGTTTTTCTTTTTCACACCCTGGCAAGGCTGAACGAACTTGGACTCGGGGATGAATGTCAGCGAAGGGAATTGCATAGAACTTGAGCACACTGCAAGTTCTCATACGGAAGAGTCAGTTCTTTAAATTCTTTTGAGAGGGTAAACAACGGCATAGAAAGCAGGGCCAGGGCTAACTGACAGCGGCAGGTGTGCGGGGCACGCAGGAACAGGGGGACAGCAGTGGGAAGCAAGTCAGGAAGCTGCCGTGGTCGCACGTGGTTCGAGCAAGAGTCAAACCTCAGAATCTGAAATCTTCACACGCTAGTCGAGAGAGCTGTCTGTGGATTACGCATCCAGTGAATCGCTGCTGGTGGGGACAGGGCTCCTTTTAGGGTGATGAAATGCTCTAAAATTAGATTGTGGTGATGGTTACGCAACTCTGCGAATATGCCAAAACCCCGAGACTCAACACGGCACTTCCAATGGGTGAATTTTACGGTCTGTGAGTTATATTTCAATAAAGCTGTTTTATAGACAACTTGCCAAAGTGATGGAAGAAAGTAAAAACTCAATTCTTTTTTTAAATGGGTCAAAAGTGAACTGCCTCTCTTTGATGCCAGCACTTTGTGCAATAAAGTTTAAAGCTTGAGTTTTGAGAACTGTTGGTGGTGTTTCTGGTATTCTTTATCAAAACAGGTGTTTCAGTACTCTTTATAAGTATTTTATGGGATAAAGAACATGCTGTTTTATGATTGTGTGAAATATTGTTTGACTTAAATTATTCCCTGGTATGTTATAATACCATAGTACATACTAAGTAAATATTATCATATAAAAACCACTTGATATTTATTGACCATCTACAAAGTGCCAGACACAGGACTCAGTACTTTATGTACATTATGACATTTAGTTCTTAAAATAGCCCTATGAGGCTGGAACCATTTTTATCTAATAGGAAACTGGGGCTCAGAGAGCTAAAACGATGTTAGGCAACCCTGAAGGTGGGTGGCACCAGGGTCTCCTGGCCGGAGCCCCAAGTTCTACATGGAGGACTCAGGAGCCCAGGGGTGTCGGCCACCTTTGTCCCACACTTAACTTTGTGACTGTAGGTAAGTGACCTACAGGGTGGGATGTGATGTCTAAGGTCCTTTATGAGGCCACCTCCCGCTGATTCTATTCTAAAGTCATCTACATTTCTGGATAACCCCCTTCTCACCTGTATCCCCACCCAATGGGCACAAAAATCATCCTCATCACCAAGAACAACCCTGGCAACCCATTGTGAGTTGGCAAAATGTCGTGTCCATTAGAAGGACAGAAGAAGAAAGTTTCAGAGGTGGACTAATATTTGTTGTCAAAGTTAAATATTTAGATCTTATACTAAGGGTACCCGTTTAGCTAATAGTCTTGATTTTGGGGGAAAGCTGCTACTACATGGAGCATCAGCTGGGGAAAAGGTTGTTTCTATAAACTGTATTTTTAAATTCATTTTATTTCTCACATGTGTATATGTACATGCGTGTGTCTCAGTAGTTAAAAGTATTTTTCTCCTTGAAGTGATTGCCCCGTGTTCCAAATTTAAGAAGAAACGTCTCCAGTTTAACGTCTCCTTCCCTGCCTTTTCTAGTTCCCCAATGCATCTTTCAGGATTCTACATGGAAAGGAAATCTGATCTTTACTTTGACCCGACATTGACATTTTGTGTGCGATGCTGAAATAGAACAATGCGGCAGCCCACCTGAGGTCGGCTGACTGTAGAAGAGCAGGATCGTGAAATTTCAAACTCAATTAAATTGAAAATAATATTGAATCCATGAATGTGGACTGTTCAGTCCTATTAAATAATTGTAGTGGAATTTGCAGAATGGCTTATGTAGTATACAGAGAGAGAGAGATGTTGATATATAGACATATATTCCTTTCTATTATTGAAATAATGCCCAACTGAAGGAAATTTTAAAGAACTGGGAAGAAAAGCAAATGTGATTTATTTGGGATCTGAGGATCCTTTTAAAGATGAATTTGATTTATATATTGAATAATACATCGTTGGTTGGACTTAGTGCCATTATTATTACAAGGAATCATAGAGATGTGACACAGTGACACTCCTACGCTGTTTCTTTAGGAAGCAACGCACTTCACTATTTCAAACGAGGACATGAGCATATTCACGCCTTCCAAGTGCAGCTCCAGAGGCAAGGGTGACTGTCCCACCCAGGGAGGACCTTGATCAGATGGCCACCCACATGCCTCTCCTTTTGTGCCTTCTTCCATTATTTAGGTTTTTTTTTTTTCTCTCTCCACATTGGCCTCTGTTTTGTCCATAATCCAGGAAAAAGAAAAATGAAAGCAAGAGGCGGGGAAAGTTGAATTGCAAGAAGCAACTGAGGAACTTTTCTTTTGTCAGAGGTAAGGTCACGGACAATCAAAGTAGAGGAAAGTTGAAAAGGAAGCAAAGACACAACTCTGAGGAGGAAGACATCTTACTTTGATGTAT
The DNA here is from genome assembly GCA_004027375.1 of Macroglossus sobrinus. Lineage (NCBI taxonomy): Eukaryota > Metazoa > Chordata > Mammalia > Chiroptera > Pteropodidae > Macroglossus > Macroglossus sobrinus. The sequence continues at coordinate 151,579 of PVKZ01001177.1, forward strand.
TTTACATTAAAGGACCTTTCACATTCCTTTCCATGGTATGTCCCGAAGGACCTTCATTTCGGGAATATGACAAACACATCTGGTGCCGCCTGAGAGACGTGACATCTCAGAAAAGGTGTCCTGCTGAAGGAAACGGTATCTTCTTGCTGGCCCTTCCTGGTAATCTGAAAGTGATTCCTGCATTAGAAGTTCAAACTTTCTGAGACCTACCAGGTGTCTGTAACAAAGGATCTTTGCTATTTACTTGATTACTGTTATCAATTCACTGTCTCTGCCTAGACAGCTAGACAGTTGAAAATCTTAGCTGAAGATTATGGGAGCCCCTGAAAGCCCGTTTTCCCGTGAATACTACGCCAAGTCAACAGACATAGCAAGTAGTCCAAAGATCGAACAGTCAAGCGAAAACAGAAAAGTAAAAGTGCATTTGTTCAAACCTGCATAGGCAATGTGACCCAATTATTATTTCCACTGTTACTGTTGAGAGTTCTATGAAAAACCATCAGGATGATCTGGCTACAGTTGCTGAGTTTAGGTGTTTAGATGACAGAGCTTATGCAAAGCAGTGTGTCCTCACGGTCATTTGTGGCCAGAGCAAATGCTGTGCATAAGGAACTGTTGATATTGAACTTTCGAATTGCTCTGAAGCTGTTACCACATCCTTTTGGCCTGACTTTATTGCACAAGTTATTTCCCTTTCCACATCTTGATAGACTTAGAAACTGCCCTGGGGCCATTATTTCAAAGGCAAAATTTCTCTTCCATCCTGTCCATGATTTCTTTTTGCTCCGGGCGTGAGGTTTTATGAAACAGATGCGGTGACTTCAGGCGAATCCTCTATCTGGGTTATGTAATGTGTTTCCTGCTAATTCACTGCATTCCATCGGGAATATTCTTTGCCAGGGTTATTCGGCCAGAATCTCCCAAGGGAATTACTTTCAGCTTTGTTTGTGGTTACTAGAGCCCGTTGGAATTTCTTGCATCTCCCCATGATGCATAGGTTCCCGTGGAGGGGCTGAGGACTGGGCTGCAAGGTGTGCTTCTGCCCATAAATGCAAGAAGTTGGGGCGCAGCGTGGAGGAAGATGCTGAGAGCCACTTCTTTTGAATGGCTTTCCAATTGATTGGATAATTTTGGTCAAGCACTGGCTTGGCAGAAAGAACCAAGGCGTGGGAGCTGTGTGCTGCCCTCTGGGGCTCATAATTAGAAAATCGTCTCATGAGAGAGGCAAACGGCAGCCCAGAGCGTGGCCACATGGAGAGAGGTGCATTCCGGCCGGGGTATCTGGGAGGAATCATGGAGGGAATGAAACTGACTTGGGCTTGGCATGAGAAAGCGATGAGGAAGACTTAGGGGAGCATGAAGGGAAAGCTCAGGAGGGGTGAGCAACGTGTCCTGGTTTTGCCTGGGACTTTTCTTGATTTTAGCGGTGAAAGCTCTCAGCCTGGGAACCCCGACAGTCCCAGGCAAGGTGGGTCAGCGGGCCCCGCTAGGCAGGAAGGCTGAGCTAGCAGTTCTCTCCATCCTTGCGAGGGATGGCAAGGTGGCCTTTAAAAAAAAAAAAAAAATCCCAGAGAGCAGCTTTTAACTAATTTTTGGACAATGAGTAATGTTGTTATGATAGTCTGAAATTACAGTCATACATAGCCTAGGATACTCTGAAAATGCCTCCGTTACTGGGAATCTAATGCGAATGACGGGCTTCAGGTTCCAAAAGGTCTCCATGCTGAGCGAGGTTTTGTCATGAGTTCCCTGTAATGCTCTCTCTGCCCAAATGGCCTCAAAGCTAATGGCAGTCAATTTCCTGTGGAGAGTTATTTGGTGACTGTGACCATCTTTTCTGGGCTTCAGCTTCTCCCTCGACATGGAGACATTATTCTCTCCTATAACGGATTTCTAAAATATTTTTTTAAGGAAGGGGTGCCTAGACCTTGGAACTTTTAGAACTCGGGATATACTTAGAGGTCTGAAATATCAAGAAATGCCCTGATCTTTATGTAGCATTTATTCTAGGTTTTTCTTTTGTTTTGTTCTGCCTTTTACATGTTAAAAAAATATATATTTAATTATTATTTATTTATACCTTATTCTTAAAAGGACCGTAGGTGGAATCGCTGTGTTAGAGATTTTGTGATCTAAATCGTCATGTATGAAACTTAATAAAAATGAGAATTAAATATAAAAATATCAAATTCCGATTTTACTTAATAAAATTATCTCTCCTATACAAAAGAGCCACTGAGAGGTAGGCACTGGCAGCCACCGATGCTGTTACCTCCTCGCCACGGTTCAGTGAGCACATTTAATCTTGAAACACAGCTTCTGAAACTTGTCTTTATACCTTTCCCATTCCAAGTACCTTGGCAGATTTAACTAGGGTGGAAGTGAAACTCCCTTCAGTTGGAGTCTGGGTTACGTGACCAAGATCAAATTCCTAAAGAAATGAACAGTTCCCCCTGAGAAGCATCTGTCTAAATTATTCTTTTCCCCAGTGACCACTGTTGAGACTGGGTTTAGAAAAACAGTAGACCGCTTCAAATCAGTTCCAGCTCCAGGGACACAAGACAGCATTAGATCTTTGACCAACCATCCATCAGATAGAAATGCTGTCCACCATGGTAGCAGAAAATGTCACCAAAGATCTAGACATCACACTAGGTCCCCATCATCCTGGGCATCCAGTTTTCTGTTACCCAACAGGAGAGTGGAGAAGTCCTTTTGCAGGAAGTCGGCCAACCCAAGAGAGAAGACCTATGAATTCCAATCTTTGTGGGTCTCCATCTGCCATAATATAGAGGCCCACCGTTGAGTAAACTCTATCCACACAGAGCTGCTGGTCAGCTTTTTAGTGGCAGTAACGGACATCCGAGAGAATCACTGGACATTTAGGAAGAGCCTTCAACAGAAGATATAACAAACGAGAAACATGGGAGAGATGGAGGGAGAGGGAGAAAACGTACGTTAATTTACATCTTTAGAGAGGTAAGAGAAGATGTTGCAACAGTAAAACAAGAACAGAATGCTACAGAAAAAAAAAATTAGGAAAAGAAAGTGACCTAACTATACAGAGATGATATAGAAAGGGGAAAAATAAGTACGAGAATGTACGAGGGAGCCAAATTCTCATATTGCATAGAAGTGAGCCAGTGGATGAAGCCTAAAAAAAAAAAAGTCAAGAAATAGCAATTTAAGCATGGAATTTTAATATAGACATAAAAACATGAAGAAAAAGCTAAATAAGTGGAAAATTGTTGCGTGGAAGTGGGCATTGAGAGTGAGGCAGGACACTGCTGCTTTTCATTATAAGCCTACATTCGGCTTACTGATTGCTTTCGCTAATAATCCATGACTGATAATATTGAACTATACTTTACCATTGTTACTAGCCTTAATAATATTTTTAAAATTTTATATATACTTTAAAATAATTTAAAAAATATTAGTATCTCGTATCTCAAAGACTACTTCCTAATAAGATGTTGAGATAGAAATGTACTAGAAGTCTCTCCGTGAAGTAATTAGTGAGAAAAATAGTGTTGATGGACAGGGGGGCGGGGAGAGGGGAGAGGTTTATAAGGGAACTCTTGGAGTTAAGACATGAAGGCATTTGAAAGAATCCGGGACTTTCAGGAGAGAAAGTGAGAATTGCTATTTTAAGAAATATGAGCAAACCGTTGCAGGCCAAGCTGCCAAATATTTACAGAGGGTTGGCAAATGATATAGAAATTGCAGTTGCTATGGGTTTTTAAAAATTGTTTATATATCTTAACAAAAGGAAGTCTGTTTTGATCATATTGAGAAATGAAGACTTGTTTTTCTCTTTCAGTTGTAATCAGAGATGTTTGCTAGCATCAAGCCAGGCATTACTAATCGGCTTCTCAAACCCTGACCACCACTCCCTGACTGGCATCCCATTAAACATGCTTGCTTTCTCAGCCTTACTCTCAGCTAAGAATGCCCATGTATCCCTGTTCTGGCCAATGAAATAAGGAGTCTGCTTAGGGGCATCTGGGAAGTTTTTCCTTCCTGATAAGAAGTTGGTACATGGGGAGACAGAGTCTCACATGCTCACTTAGAATAGCATGATAATGTCATCTTGCAACCACAAAGCCAAGGCCAAGGGAATTTCCAAAGACACCAGTCCAAAGCCCTGGCATCAATAAATCCCAAACCAATACCAGTGACTGTCTAACTCGAGTCTCCCTATTTTGCAAGAACAAAAAAGCCAAGGCGAGTCTGGCTTTCTGTTTTTCACAATCCAAAGCATACATTTTTGCTTTTACCTTTGGTCCAAATATATCATTGTATTGTTTTTTTAAACAATATTACAATCTCAGTGTTTAGACTGTGTTGCCCACAGCAACTGAGTTGAAGGAAAATGATTCACTCACATCAACATGGTCGTTCCATTGCTTTTGTACATTTCTATGAAAATTTTGTTCATTTCTATGAAAGACACCCTTTTCAAGAAGTGTTTCTTGACACACGCATGTTACAGATGTGATTAGTTATGGGTCCCCTCATCCTTGGAGGGCACTAGAGTGGCAGGAGGCTTTAGGGTTGGCCGCTGGGGCTCCTGGGTCAGTGAGAAAATCCTCTGGCCTGTCCTTTACCCTGAGTGCCATCAAGCGAAACGTACCAGGAAGACACGCTTCGGGATTTGCACGTGGCGTGTACACGCATTGTCTCTCCAGGTCTTGCAGAAGTGTCCCGAAGTCATTATCAATCTCATTTTCCAAATGTAGAAACTAGGTCTCTGGATAAGTTAGATATTTTGTGACTTAAAAAAAAGAAATCAGACATTCAGTCACTATAAAAAAAAAATAACTTGACCTATTAGGTTTGCACCTAAATCCTTACCATATGGGTTCATCTACATGGCGTGAAATTACGCTGATCCGCGTGGATAAAGGCTGGTCAGACTGTGAAGCACTGGGAAGTACAGGGATGTCGAGGGGTCAGAAAGAAATACTCCTCCCCGGGTCTTCTAGCATTAGCACTCCCAGCAAGCAAATAATGACACAGGAAATAACGTTTATTACTTTTTAACTTCGGCCCCAATTTTTTTAAGCGAGTGCCCCAATTCACACAGCCATCGGGTGGGTGGCAGTCAGAATTTGCAAGTAGGTCTCCAGGCTCACGCTGCTGCTGGAGAGAGAAGAGGCGAGCTTATCATTCTCAGCTCTCCATTCTCCTTTGACACCTCCCTCTGAGTCGACTGGGCCAAGGATGAACTTTCATTGCCCAGAGAGAGGGTGAGGGGAGGAGGGAGCTAACGGTGTGGTGAGAAGGAAGGATGGTTGGGGAACCGCAGGGCTGAGAGCCAAGAGAACAAGGGTGGCTCGGCCAACTCTTTATTTGTGGTCTGTGGAGATGTGACAAGACCCGAGAAACCGGAATGGGAGACAGTAGCCGCATTGTTCTGCTGGACCGAGGCCTGATGTGCACCCTTTCTGCTTGTTGCTCTGGCCCCCTGAACTCTGCTAGATAGCATTGCGCTGGCCCCTGTGCCAGCTGCTCACGCTGAACAAATGGGGAAGAGTGTGCGTGACAGCAGGTCGGGCTTGACCCGAGCCTGTGTGCCATTTCTGCTTGTTTCTTTAACTTCTGGGGCTCTTTGTCTGAGGCTCTCAGCCCTGAAACTACTGCTGCTCGATATTTTATGTCCACTTAAAAGAACACGCCCTATGGTGAAATGCAATTGGTTTGCGTGCTTTTAAGGCAATTGCTGATTTTCCCTTGTCGTTTAAAGGGTTTTTGGTATTGTTGTCGCCCAAACAGTTAAACAGTTTCCATGAACTCCAGAAGTTATTTCTCCAGAGTTTTGCAATGTCAGAATGTCCTTTCCTGCTTTCCCTTCTCCCAAGCGGACGTGACGTCACTGCTCTGGAACTTTATGCCACGTGATAGCATCTAATGGTGTCATCGAATCTAATGGTGTCATCAAATCTACCCTACATTATAATTATCTAACGTGTCTTGTTTCACCTTCCGGATTGTTAGCTTTCTGGGGTCAGGGGCTGTGTATTATGTCCCCATTCTTAATGGTGCCCAGTGTAACACTGAATGAATGAAACCAATCAGTCAATCATTATTGCTAACTGATAAAATAGTTAAGAAGCGATGTATTGTTTCACAGAGAACCTGAATAAATGAAAAAAAATTCAACAAACAAAATGCCGTTTCGCTATTGTTAAGTGATAGAGGCAGAGGGAAGAAGCAATAAATAGATGGTTTCAGAGGGAACTTCAGTTCCTTGGTTCAGTAAGACAATCTTCTATTAAGATATCAATTATTTTTAAATGAATGCTCCCGACTGAACCTGGAATTAGGACACCTGGACTGTAATCCCAGCTCTGAGACTAGCACACTGTGGAAACGTGGCCAAGTCATTTGAGCCTCCGAATATCAGTTTCCTCTTCTGTACAATGAAGGGATTGAAGTCATTGTTAGGTCACCAGCAAAGGTCCTTTCAGTTTCAGCATCCACCGAAGTGTGGGCCTCCCTGGGCCACCTCAATACCTCCGGCACAGTGAACTCTCCGGAAATGCCTGTGAGTTCACTGAAGGAGTTAGTTAAGCGGTTTGACTTCAAAATTGTTTATTTTTGCAAACTTTCTTTATTGATAACATAAACTAAATCTCAGCCAAGTTCCTCTTTACATGAGCGCAAATATCAAATTGGCAGGTACTGACATTGTGCATATTTGGAGTGTTTGTCACTTTTATATCTCTCTCATAGCTGGTACCTCGTCCATGACTTACAGATTTTTTTTTTTAAATAAAAGGCGTATTTAGGATTATTTTGTCCAGGGATTCTGAATCTGGGGTTCTCTAAACTGATGGGCTTTAAGGGCTTCGTGTACCCCTTAAAACATAGTCCTCCGAATCCTGTCACTCTTTATTGCTTTCCTCTACCCCTCAGTGCCCGGCACAGGGCCTGGCACTCAGCAGTTGCTCAATACACATTTGTTGGCTGAATGAATGTATAAACCAAAAATAGTTGGATTATTTTGGAACCAATATCAATTCAATAGTTCATTCCCCAAACCTATGAACCCAAATCTAAAATCCTTAAAAAAATATGTAATTTCTAAGATTCTAGAATAATAACAAAAGGACGTAAAGAGATATCACAAATACACATCAAACTTCCTAAAAATCCTCTTTACCCATCGTCCATCTCTTCTACATCTCACAAGTCAGATGTCTTGAACTTTCTTCTCTTTCTTCCCCAAAATTCTGACGCATGCTGGCTCCCTTGTCTTCCTCATTTCTTCAAAGTTCACTCATATTGTAGCAAGTATCAACACTTCATTCCTTTCTTATGGCCAAATAATATTCCATCTTATGGATATGCTCCCTTCTTTTTACCTGTTCATCAGTTGATGAACATTTGGGCTATTTCTACTTTCCAACTATTATAAATAATGTTGTTATGAATAGTCACGCGCAAGCTTTTCTGTAAACGTGTTTTCGGTTCTCTTGGGAGGAATTGCTGGTCATATGGTAACTCTCTGCTTAACTTCCTGAAGAATTTCCAAATTGCTTTCCATAGCTGCTGAACCATTTTCACCAGCAATGTATAAGGCTTTCAGTTTCTCCATATCTTGGCCAACAGTTGCTATTATCCACCTTTTTTATGACAGCCATCTTGGTGTGAAGTGATATCTCATTGTGGTTTTGATTTGCATTTCCTTAATGACTAATGAGACTAAGGATATCGAACATCTTTTCATGAACTTATTGGCAATTTGTGTACCTTCATTGGGCATATGTCTTTTGTCCATTTTAAAATTGGCTTTTTTTCTTGTTGAATTGTATGAGTTCTTAAAAAATTCTAGATACAATATGATTTGCAGATATTTTCTCACATTCCACAGGTTGTTTTTCACTTGCCTGAAATGTCCTTGGAAGCACAAAGTTTTTAATTCCGATGAAGTGCATTTTATCTACCCCAGATCTATTCTTACTTATCGTCTACATTAACATCCTGACCCTCAGGGAAATCAATCCAGCCTCTCTTGTTACTTCTAATTCTTCTTTCTACACATTACCCTGATCTGTATAACAAAGATCCTGAGGAAAGTAGAACAAATCCAACACCTTTAGAATGTGAAATGAGGAGAAAAGTCTGTGACTTTCTATATTTTCATATTATTGTCCCTTTCAGATAGACAAAGATATTCAGACGCAATGTGCATTTTTCTGAGGGTATGGTTCTGTGGATTTATTTAATCAGATTTTCAAAGTTATCTTTGATGCCCAGGGTATTAAGAAATAAGCATCTAGCTTCATTCTCTTGTTTTATGGGAAAGTGAGACCTATAGCAATCGAGTGACTTGGCTCAGGTCACCCAGCTTATTAGTGACAGTTTTATAGACACTCAGGTTTCCTTATCTTTCCTGCTCCTCCCTCGTCAACACCATCCCAGTGTACCACACTTCCTTCCTATAGAACTTCCATATTGCGGGTAAATTCCTCTTGGAGCAGCATATTAATCCAGTACTTAAATTTGATCAATTTTTTTTTTTTTCATCAGAGACAAAGGCCAGTCAAAACTGACCTGGAAGGGTGTGTAGGAGCTGGGGAACAGGGCAGGTCTTGGTAGGGTGCAGAAGCATCAATCCTGAGGAAAATCACAGGGGAATGAAAAGTGGGGAAGGATGGTGAAGATAAAAAGATGCAGCACCACCTTGCCTGGGTTGGCTGGAAACAAACCACAGATTTAAATTATGATGTGCATATGTTGAAGAGCAGACAAGGAACCAAAGAAATTGGAACTTACTTAGCAAAGTTGGGGGACAAGAAAGATGGTACAATTGACCTATGGAAAACTAAAGAAATTTATCTCTGTGTAACACTGAAAAAAATAATTTTAGAAACTTTCTGGCCAATTTTTCACTTCTGGACTTTTTTTTTTTTTTTTTTTTTTTGCAGTCAGCAAAGAAATTCTAAATGCTCGCATGGGCATCAAGGATAATACCTTGGCTAAAAGTTTTGTTTAGTTTAGAGATATCGTACTAACATCAATTTCCCGGTGTTAGTAATAGTACTATATTTATGAATGATGTCAATGTGAGTGAAGCTGGGTGAAGGGGATGAGGGAATTCTGTACTTTTTTGATAAATTTCCTGTAAGTCTAAAATTATCTTAAAACAAAAAATTAAAAAAAGAAAAAAACAAACTTTGGCTCAATTTTTTCGTTTCTTGCATTCCCAGAAATTTGTTTTAGCAACCGAGTTTATCTCTCTGGTTATATTTTCTTTTTATCCTCCGCCATGTCATCTGGAGTTTCTAACTGTCTTTCTTTTGTTTTTTCTTTCTTTTATTCTTACACTGTTTGACTTAATCACAATCACAATTTCCCCCCCAAACTTTTTACCTGTTAAATATCCTATTGTGGACCTCCTCCCCTTTTTCCCTGAACCGTTTCCTTCCGGCACCTCCCTCTTCCTGTTCATGGGTCAGAACCACAGCTCTTATTCTAAAGCCATCCTTTGCGACTCTCCTTGATTGGACCAACTATTTTTTGGATTCTGTGGTTTTTGTTTGTTTGTTTGTTTGTTTATCCCTTCATTTTGCTTGAGCACTTCTCCAAGGAACCTTCTGAAAAAGAGTAAGATGTTTGGTCTCATACTTAATATCTACCTGACATTTCTGTTCCTTCCAGATCACCTCCATCGACTTCTTTCTTTATGAATTTGCTGAAAGTAGAAGTGACAACCCAATCATCGGACCCCTTAACTGAGGGAATGTTTTACTTTTATACAAACAAAATTTGTTTAACAGGGGCAGGCATCTGCACGGTGCATCCAGTCCCACAATGTACAGATTCTGGGCCTTTCCTTACCTAACACTGTGGCTCCTCTGAGTGTCAAAGGTCCTTCCTCTCTTTTTAAAAGTCATTTTGGGAAAAAAAAAAAAAAGAAATTATGCAACTACACAAAGATTATTCCATAATAAACGCCTGTATTTTTATATTTATATTACATTTTAATGGCCTTTTTCTTCAAGGAAATAAATCAGATTTAAATCGATTATACCCAAGACGTTATTTACGAAAGCTCTTTGCCTGCAATCCCCGGAGTTGCCACCAGGTGGTAGTGAGACAGTTTGGACGCTTAGGCTCCCTTCCCAGAGAAGTGAAGGTCTGACAAAGCTCAAAATAGTTTTAGAAGGAAGGAAGGAAGGAAGGAGGGAAGGAGGGAAGGAGGGAAGGAGGGAAGGAGGGAAGGAGGGAAGGAGGGAAGGAGGGAAGGAGGGAAGGAGGGAAGGAGGGAAGGAGGGAAGGAGGGAAGGAGGGAAGGAGGGAAGGAGGGAAGGAGGGAAGGAGGGAAGGAGGGAAGGAGGGAAGGAGGGAAGGAGGGAGGGACCCAAACAACAAAAAATGACAGGACATAATTATAAATTAACAAAATGTGACTATTGATAAATTTTTTATAAATGGAGCTACTAAGGACCAACTTTTTTCTCCCTTCCCTCCCTTCCCCTTCCAATCTCCCCGCAGCCCTCTCTGAGTTCACCAGCAGCTGCAGTGAACAGTGCCCAGCACAGTGGTACCCTCCCACCTTGAGGAGGGGGTCACCTTCTGCTTTTCTGTCAGGGGTTTTTCTCTAGTTCAAAGGTCTGTTCTGTCCACGTGCTCGGGGCCACCTGAACGACCCAGGAACTCAATGACCTTATGGGCTCCATGAGGGAAAGGAGTCAGTGGCTAAACACTCAGCTTCTCCTTGTGGTGGGGCTGTTCTTAGAAGCTTCTTGGTGGCTTCTCAGAGGGTTCTCAGAGAGGTTGAGCTCTTGATGCCCCTAGAGAGAATGGCTCATTTACATACCACTATTTGTTGGCCTTTCTCTGTACCCCTTCTTTACTGCTTCTTCGCCTCCACAGGGTCTGGATGGCTAAACTAGGACCCTAGTACAATTTAACTCTGGTACCTTTCAGTCTCATTAGATACTATAGTAATATTAAAATTCAGGCCATGGAAATTACACCCGGATCGGTTTGCACATGCCTGCCTTGACTCTGCTAGCTCCAAGTCTGAATAAACAGCAGCTATGCACACTGACATCCAAACATAATTGACTTTCTACTGGCAGTTTCTCATATGAGTTTTGTCTCTACGTCAATTTAGTTTAACCTGTTGAATTTTTTTTGGAAATCCCTTTCTTCCTAGGTCTCATTATGGATAAAAACAAGAAAAAGAAAAAACTAAATTGCATAAACTAACCTAGTGGTCATTGTATTAGTTAGTGTCTGTTTATAATTTGGCTGTCTACCTGAGCCAAACTGTTTGTGGTTTTTTTGTTTTTTGTTTTTGTTTTTGTTTTGTTGTTTTTTCATTTTAAGTCATCTTTGTTTCTTAGAGCAGGAAGTACAGGGAGGTCCCATGTACCTTCTGTCCCCATTCATGCATGGCTTCCTCCACCATCAATGCTAAACTATTTTTACATTAGATATTTTTTGTCTCTTTGAAACGCAAAAAAATAAATTTAACAGCACATGGATTTTAAAAGTGGTGATCTGATGGTTTCCTAACACTGCCAACGCTGCCTTTCGTCCTTCTCTTCATGGCTTTCCATTCTCAGCCCCTGCTCTTACGAAGGCAGTCAGGGGAACTCCCGGGAGTTTGCACGGGGCTCGCAATCATCGGGGCATCTTTCCAAGCAGAGAGTGGAGAAGGTGGGTTTTCATGCAACCGTGGGAGTCTGGAGAGAAGAAAATCTCAGCTTTCTGTTTCAGTAAAAAAAAAGTCATCTAAAAGAAAAATTAAAGTAAAATTTGATTAAAGAGAAATCTTGGAAACCTGCTGACAACGGATATGGCAACTTGCTCCCAATAGCTCCTGTGTAAATGAAAGTCAGAGATGAACACATAGATAATTTAAGAGCCTCTGGAGTCATTTCAACATGTATGGCTTGAAAGCTCTCGAGCTTGTATTAATACGAGTCAGTTTCTCTGCTGCTGCTTTCGTGAATGCCATCATTTCGTGGTGAACTCAACAAACGTTTACTGCACATCTGCTGTATGCAAAGCACCGAGGGACACACCCGTCAGAAGCACCGTCCGTGTTTCTGCCACGATCAGCTCGTGATCTGTCCTCTGCTTGGATGCTTTCAGAAATGTGTTTCCTCGTTTAGCTCTCAAAAGACTCCGATAAGGAGAACTTTCCCCCATTTTACAGTCGAGGATAGTGAGTCTCAGAAAGTAAGTAGCTTGTTTGAAATCACATGATTTAAGCAGGCAGAGTAGAACCTAGCTCTGTTGGGCCCCAAAGCCTTTTTTCATTCCAGCTCACCACGTCACCTCTTTGATGAAAAATGCATTCGCCCACATGTTCTCCTACGTAGGGTCAGAGTGTTCCCGATTTGTTTAAAGATATGTTTACCAGACTCCACCCTTCCTTCACTCACCAACCCCAGTGCTGTGGGCAGACAGGATGCTCTGAGGCCCATAAGCCACACCGACCTACTGAACCCTTGACATGTGTCTAGTGTGAACCCAGATGTGCTGTAACATACACACAGGGTTTCAAAGACTTGTTAAGTAAAAGATAACGTAAAACATCTCACTAATAAAAGTTTTTACATCCATCATGCATTGAAATAATATTATGGCTGTATGGGGCAAAACCAAATCTTCAGTGAAATTTAATGACAACGTTAATTTAATATCTTAGTGAATTTAAAATTGCCTGCGTGGCTCAGATGCTATTTCTAACGGGCAGCTCCGAGCATGTTGTCCTTAGATCTCTTCCTGTCGCTTCCTTCGTAGATTACTGTAGATTACGTTGCTCTGACCGGGTGGGATGGGGCGGGGTGGACAGGCGATTTGCGAGAAGGGCCCACAGCTTCTCAGCTGGCCCGGGTGTTCACAGGTGACCCTAATGCCAGGGACTTAATCTGGCTAATCTGCTCGAGCTGGAATTCAGCGGCCTCCGGCTCTAAGAGAGCTAAGCCCTTTAGGGAGCTTTGGCTGCTGGAAACACTACTTGTCTCTCTGGATTATATCTTAAGGAATTGAAAAGGGGACGGGTGAATGAAATAATCGAGCAACAAAGCAACCATGCTCTCATTCTGTTTTGTCCAAGGGTGGTTCAAGTTCAAGGTTTCTAAATTTGTCTTGCGTTTTACCTGGAGAGCGAGCTGAGTTTCTCTGTTTTCGTCCTGGAGTGAAGGGCATGGCTGTAAAGACTGTGGTCCTTTCTTTTCGAGCTGCTGTTGAAAGGGATGGAAAAGTACATTTGCTCTGGGGAGGCTGAGACAGAAAGGAACCCAGCAAGAGCTATCACATTGCTCCTTCCAACTGGGAGCAAGGCGGCTGGCCCGAGATGGGATTTCAGCCCCGTGGTTAAATAAACAAACCATCTAGCCAGGTCACAGAATAATCATATGAAAGGGGAGAGGTAAATCCAGGTCAACTCTGCATATTCAGCAGCTGATGACACAGAGGCCCAAAGAGGCTGGGCTGGCTGAGGTCACTTATTGTCGCAGAGAGACTGCTCTACAATGCAGGTGGCGGGGGTGGGATAGAACTTCACAGACAATTCCAGGTCAGGCTCTCCAACCGCTGTGTGCATTAAAACCACCTGGGGATTGTTAAAAGTCCCCATGATGCCCAGGGCCCCCACGCCTGACCAATCAGGTCGTCAGAGTGTTTAGAACGTTCCCCAGGGGATTCCAAAATGCCAGCCAAGTTTGAGAACAACTAACTTTGAAGACACTGAGATGTGTGGCAGGACCGGGGAACTTTGTTCAACTTCCGAGAGCTCGCAAGTGACTGAGGCGGGACAAGGGCCCTTTCGTTTTCTCACTCTCGATTTTGACATTTCCTCTTCCTTCATCCCAGGCCCCCCTCCCCTTCCATGACATCGCTGTGCTTTCTTTCCTCTGAAATGTCTTTCCTCCAGATCTCTCAGGGCTGTCTCCTTCTCCTCGTTATCTGGACCTCAGCGTCCATGCAAAACCCAACAGCCTGCCCTGACCACACCTGCCACCTCCCGCGTCACCCTCTCATTGCTGTTTCCCGCTAGATCACACCTGTCCGCCTGGATCACAGGTCTCTTGCCGGCTCCCGCAGGGGTCCCCGTCCCATTGCGGGGCGTTGGGGGAGGGTGGTCAGTAAATATTTGTGGGCTGAATGAACGTTGAAGGGATTCTTAACGGTGACAGTCTCCTGATAAGGTCTCCATAGGGTATCCTTGCAGGGAAATATATACTTTCAGTTATGTAAATTGGAGTAAATGTTCTTTAATTTTGAGAAATGGATTTTCCAGTTCGACTCTTTCGAATCGCATTTGTTCCGTCACGTGACGCGCATCTGGGTGGCCAATCTGAATACACGTCAGCTCTAAGATAGACCCCTAGGCTATTCAAAGGGACAGCGTTTTACTCCTGATCCAAAAAAGGATTTTGATTAGATAATAGAGTGTGATTAGCAGAAGAGAGTATCCCATGACCCAATGGAAACATCCTCTGCCAATGAAGATCAAATTATAATTGCACTCCTGGCAGTTGAAAGGATTAACAATGTGACAATTAAAGAACAATCGTTGCAGCTGAATAATATTACATGTGTCAAGTAACGCAGGTGACAGTCAATGTACTTGTGAGTCCCCGTATTCACAAATTCTACAGCATGGTATAAAGTGACCCAGCAGAAATACAGAGGTCATGGTCAGTTCTCAAATGCATTCAATTCCACTGAACTCAGGCTTTACTTGAGCACTTACTACTAGTATAGGGTTTGGAGCCTGGTTACGCAGAAACGTTGTAACAGCAGCAGCAGCGGCAACAGCAAGCAGAGCAACGTGCTAGAAACTTATTACAAATGCAACAGCTCAGGCTTCATGCTCCCCCCACCACACACACAACCAGACAGAAGAGAATTTGCTAGAATTAAACTATCAGTGGTGCTCACGTGGGGGTGGAGGTGGATTTTAGTCCCCAAGGGACATTTGGCAATGACTGGAGACATTTTTGATTGTCACACCTGGGGACGTTACTGATGTCTAGTGGGCAGAGGCCAGGAGTGCCACTCAGCATCCTTACAGCACACAGGACAGCCCCCCTCCCCCCATCAAGAAAAACTGAGCCAGCACAAAGAGTCAATAGTGCTGAGATGGAGAAACCCGTTCTAGACCAAGAGACTCTCGAGTTTAAAATAGTAACATTATTATTAATAATAAAGCAAATTGTAGCTTCTAAGCATTGGTCAATTAGAACTAACCACAGAATCCATATATCTGAAATCTGAACGAAGACATTCTTTGAAAATCAATGATAACTCAATAGCCATGCATGTACTGATTAGCAGCCGAAAAAAAAAAATGTATATCACATTCTATTGCGTAAGAAGCCAAGGGTTTAATGGTAAAGATACTTTCAAATAAAATAAACCCACTCTCATCAACCTCACCCTTCTCATCTCCTCTTTGCACCTTGTTCTAGTCACAAGTTTGCGTCCTCCTTCCTCCAAATATTCTACACCCTCCAGTATTGCTCCTTCTAATGGAAATGCCCTTTGCCCTTTGACCCTTCACATTCCTCCCTCTCCTGACCCTGAAAGGTCATCCTCGGCACTTCTTCTCTCCATCCTGGCCTCATGGCTCCTCTCCCTGCCTCCAGGTCCTCCCCATCCCTCCGAGCACACTTGTGGGAGAACATCTGTGTCTAACTGGATCCACACCTATTGACGGGGGCCTGAATCCCACCCCCCCGGGAGTTTCTCCTCGTGGGTCTTGGTCTGGCCTGGGCATCAGTCCTTTTCAAGCTCCTCAGCCAGGGTTGAAAACCACTGCGCTGAGAGGCAGGTGAGTCTCCTTAATTCAGGGGAGTGGAGCTATCCTAACCACAGCTGCTTTTCAGGCCATTTGCCCACCCTCAGCATCTTGGCCTCTCTGCACTACCTTGCTGTATTCCCCAATATACATGCACTTAAAAAAAAAAAAGTTATCTTTTTTTCTTATTAAAAAATGTAGTGGTCTATTTGTATACATTTTGGAAAAGATGAGAATAGTGAAGATAAAATTGATTTACCTCTGATTCTAGAAAAAAGAGGTACCCAGTGTCATATTTCTCTGTTTCCTGCCAGTGTTGCCATAGGTATCATCATACAGAAGCCTAACCCTGTCCAGGCCATGTGCTTTTTTGTTCCTATGAATACTTCTGCTGAGAAAGCCCTCCCCGCACCTCCCATCCCTTAGCCTCCCAGCGAACTACTGTAGACCCCTCAGTGCCCATCACCTAGAAGTGCTTCTCTTTTACGAAATCTTTCCTGAGCAGTTCAGGCAGAGGGGGTGTCTCCTCTCCGCGCCCCCACCATGCTGGACGTACACCTCCACGTGGCGCTTCTCACGGGAGCTGGGGCGTTGTCTGCTGCTCATTTTCCTTTCCAAGACTGTGAGATTGGTGAGGGTAGGAAGTCATGACTTCTTTCTTATTATCCATTTTGTTTGTTTGTCTTTTAAGCGCTGATGCATATAGCACAGTGCCCGGATGGAAGAGGGAGACTTAGTAAACACTTACTGCGTTAGTGAATTTGCCTCTGTAATTGAATGAGAGAGCAAACTATATCCCGTGGCGAAACCATTCTGGAGAGCAGCATTCCGGCAATTGGTGATGGCCTGTTTTGTTTTGTTTTTTTATTTTCTTGTTTGAATTTGGCTGTATTGCTTTTTCATGCTTAACAGTATTCATCGTTTTTGTTGTTCCCAAGAGGCTAAACAATTCTGCAATTTTAATTAAAGTCAAAATGACAGAGAACAACCGTAATGAATTTTTTCTCTTTCGTTGATGTTTCTTACAATTAGGCTCTGTGGGAAAGGAGCGAATGGAGTTTATGTGGCATCAAAGTAGCTGTCTGGACCTCTAACAACAAGGAAAACATGCAGCCATGGCCCTCCGCGCCCCAAAGGTGCCATTTGAGCCGATAAGGTTTTAATAAACGGACTTGGCTTTACCTGGGAAGTGGACTATGCTTGAGGCTTAAAGATGCTCCAACAGAAAGGTGCTTACAGCCAGGAACACCACAGAGAAATAACAGGACACGGGAGCTTTAATAAAGTTACTTCGGTCAAAAGAACTACAGTTACGTGCATTTTCTTATTCATTAGCTGGAGCATCAGGATGCTGAGTAGCAATAGCAAAAATCAGCAAACCCTATGTTTAAAATATTTAACACTTTAAATAAAACATGAACCTACCTAAATTATAAATATCCTTATATATTTTTTAAAAGCCAATGGTCAGATACCAGGGAAGCACCACAGGTAATGCAGAGCTTCAGAAGAGAAAACAGGTGCTGAATTCTGAGCAAGGTGATGCCCTTCCAGGAACTCATTCATTCTCAGGAACGACAGTTAGGACAGCGAGACTGCCCAGCAGATCCTTCCCAGCAGCGTTATTCCATCCTCTTATCACACGAATTGCCGCCATCATTGTGTCAGCTGGGCTTTCAGTTGTGTGCTGACACTTGGTTGACTCATCGGGGACTCAGGTTAAACAAAACAATGAGCAGTTTCAATTTCGTTTCAACAGAAAATAGGACATTGCTGTTTGTTTCTCCCTCCACCCCCCATTCCAAGGATGAGATTTGAACGTGGACTAAAGCTGGCTTATTTGTTCTACTCGGTGGGGACTTTTTTTTTTTTAGTTTATATAGTTTATGAAGGGATCCCCCTGATTACTCTAGTGCTATATCCCCGTGATTTTTGTTTACCAGTTTGCCCCTCACCGTTTTGTCCCAGCTCCCCGACCTCCCTTCCCTCTGGCAGTCACCAGATTGTCCTCTGTATCTGTGAGTCTATTTTCATTCACTTTTTTTCCCCTTAGATTCCACATATAAATCATATGGTATTTATCTTTCTCTGTCTGACTTATTTCATCCATAATAGTACCCTGTAGGTGCATCACGTCATTGCAAATGGTACAAGTTCATTTTTTTGATGGCTGAGTAATATTCCATTGTATATATGAACCGTAACTGTCGATGGGCATTGATGTTGCTTTCATATCTTGGGTATTGTGAATAGAGCTGCTGTGAACAGAGGGTTGCATAGATCTTTCCGAATTAGTGTTTTGTTTTTCACTGAATAAATACCCAGAAGTGCGATTGCTGGGTCAAAAGATAGTTCTATTTTTAATTTTTTGAGGAATATACTGGCGATTTTCCATTGTGGTTGTACCAATTTGAAATTCCACCAGTGTATGAGGGTTCCCTTTTTTCCACATTCTCACCAACACTTGGTGTTTTTTGACTTATTGGTGATAGCCATTCCGACAGGTGTGAGGTGCTCTCTCATTGTGGTTGTAATTTGCATTTCCCTAATGACCTCAAGCATCTTTCACATGTCTACTGGCCATCTGTATTTCCTCTTTGGAGAAATATATATTCAGGTCTTCTGCCCATCTTTTAATTGGATTGCTTGTTTTTTGCTGTTGAATTGTATGAGTTCTTTATAAATTTTGAATATTAATCCCTTATCAGATGTACCATAGGCAAATATCTTCTCCCATTCAGTAGGTTGTCTTTTCGTTTTGTTGATGGTTTCCTTTGCTATGCAAAAACTTTTCAGTTTGATGTAGTCCCATTTGTTTATTTTTTCTTTAGTTTCCCTTGCCCAAGGAGCTATATCAGAAAAGAAATCATTAAGAGCAATATCAGAGAGTTTCTGCCTATGTTTTCTTCTACAAGTTTTTATGATTTCGGGTCTTACATTTAAGTCTTTAATCTATTTTGAATTTGTTCTTGTATATGGTATAAGAAGGTGGTTCAGTTTCATTTTTTTTTCATGTATCTGTCCAGTTTTTCCAACACCATTTGTTAAAGAGAATTTACCCCTCTGTATATTCTTGCCTCCTTTGTCATATATTAAATGAGCATATAAACATAGATTTATTTCTGGGCTCTATTTTGTTCCATTGATCTATGTATTTGTTTTTATGCCGGTACCATGCTATTTCAATTACGATAGCCTTGTAGTACAGCCTTGTAATACAGTTTGAAGTAGTGTGATAATTCCAACTTTGTTCTTTTTTCTCAAGATTGCCGGGGCTATTCTGGATCTTTTATGTAAATTCCATATATATTTTGAGATTATTCGTTTTAGTTCTCTGAAAAATGTCATTGGTATTTTCATAGGGATTGCATTAAATCTCTAGATCGCTTTGAGTAGTATGGCTATTTTAATGATGTTGATTCTTCCTACCCACGAGCATGGTATATGCTTCCATTTATTTGTATCTTCTTCAATTTCTTTTTCAATGACATAATCTTCTGAGAACAGGTCTTTTACTTTCTTGGTTAATTTGATTCCTAGGTATTTTATTGTTTTTGATGCAATAGTAAATGAGATTGTTTTCTTAATTTCTCTTTCCGCAAGTTTATCACTGGTGTTTAAAATGTAACAGAGTCTACAGCCATGCTGCCCTAACAAGCCCAATCCCGTCTGATCTCGGAAGCTAAGCAGGGTCGGGCCTGGTTAGTACTTGGATGGGAGACCACCTAGGAAGACTAATTGCTGTAGGTGTAAAAAATAAAATAAAATAAAAAAATAAGAGATTGTAAGGTGACAAGTTTCTTGCAATCTATGAGGTCAACCAAGGGTTACCTCGCCTAAAAATTAAAAAAAAAAATGTAACTGACTTCTGAATATTAATTTTATATCCTGCTACTTTACTGAATTCATTTAAAAGTTCTAACAGTTTTTTTTTTTTTTGGAATCTTTAGGGTTCTCTCTCATGTTATCTGCAAATAATGACAGTTTTAATTCCTTTTTTTTCAAATTTGAACGCCTTTTACTTCTCTTTCTTGCCTGATTGCTATAGCTAGAACTTCTAATACCATTTTAAATAGAAGTGGTGAAAGTGGGCATCCTTGTCTTGTTCCTGATCTTAAGAAAAATTCTTTTAGCCTTTTCCTATTGAGTGTGATATTAGCTGTAGGTTTCTCATTATGGCCTTTATTAGGTTGAGGTATGTTCTCTCTAGTCCCACTTTGCCGAGTTTTTATCGTAAATGAATGCTGATTTTGTCAAACACTTTTTCTGCATCTATTGATATGATCATATGATTTTTATCTCTCTGTTTACTAATGTGGTATACATTAATTGATTTGAGAATATTGTATCAACCTTGTATCCCAGGAATAAATCCAAATTGATTATGATGTATGATATTTTTAATGTATTGCTGAATTTTTGGTTTGCTAATATTTTGTTGAGGATTTTTGCATCAGTGTTCATAAGGGATATAGCCTATAGTTGTTCCTTTCTTTGTAATGTCTTTTTCTGGTTTTGGAATTAGGGTTGGCTGGGCCTTTTGATTCTATTCTAAGTGAAGGCTGCCCCCCTTAGCAAGGGGCCAAGGTTGGTTCTAAAACTTTTTAGGAAAAGAGCTTTGAAGGTAGACTCCTTTCATATGACCTTGAATAAGTTAACTTCACTTATCGGAGCCTCAGTTATTCATTAAAATACGGTAATCATTCCCAAGGAATGAGTACATAAAATCATTTAGCATTCTTTCTGTACATAGTATGGTCTCAATAAATGGTAGAATTATGATAGTTCCACATCATATTTGTTATAATATATCTGTAAAAGTCTTCGGTATCCTGAGTGGCATCTGAATCTTCCCAGAGTACATTGCATCCCCTGGAGGAGACAGGTACTCGCCCACAGTAGATCGATTGACCCTTCTTTTGTATCTGGACTTGGAGTTCTAAAGAGACTGAGAAACAGAAAGCAAACAAAAGATTAAAGGGATCTTTTCATCAAATCTCTGGAACTAAGTAATGAGATTTCACCGTCTATCAACAATAACTTCCTTTAGTAATCTAGATGGTATTCTGAGATTACTCAGAATAAATTTTCCTAAATCTTTAACTTTAAGCATCCTCAATATATACATTTCCATGTTTCCTATTGAACCTGATTGACTGAAGATTTTGGTTGAAAATATTGGTTCTAACATGGTACCAGACGCACTCAAACTAGTAGTGATTAAATAAGGTAAAAGTTCATTTCTCTCTCACATAAAAGTTGGGACAGGTAGTTCATGCTTTCTGTGGTGGCTCCATAATCGTCAGGAACTAGGCTCCTTCTACCTTGTTGCTCTGCTGTTTGTACTTTGAGGCTTCCATTTAATGTTCAAGATATCTGCTCCAGCTCCCGCAATTCCAACCAGTGGGAACCGGGAAGTGAGGGAGAAATAGCATGGCCATAACGCTTTCCTTTAAGGGCAAAACTGGGAAGCTTCACATGTCACTTTTACTTATATCTCAATGTTGTGAAATTAGTCACACATCCATACTTACTTGCAAAGGATAATGGGAAATACCACCTTGATTTGGGGTGGCCACGTGCCCAGGTAAAACTGAAGATTCTGTTAGTATGTGAGAGAAAGGACACATACAGGGAGGTAACTAAGAGTCTTTATCACATTCACATTTGTGACAAAGTGACCCACTTTACAGATTTTTCTTAAAGATATGAACAGTATTGTTAAGATGCTCTCTTGAGAGAATTACATTTTCTTTGGTCTTTATTCTTGGTATCAATGGCAACAAAATATTATACCAAAATACACTCTCAAGTTTTCCAGTGGAATATAACGTCTCAGAATGAGAACTAGAAATGATGCTTATGTCATCAAACCAGTGATTGCTATTGAGCAGTCTGAGTCTCATTTGAAGAATATGAGTCTGATTTGAAGAAATGCTGATCTGCCATCAGGGAGAAAGTCATTATTTCAGCACAGTTGTTTTACTTAGAGAAAAATTCCCTAACTTGGCAGCTTCACGCCTGTCTATTAGCCCTGCTTCCCGCATAATTCAATTTTGATGTCCGGTACTAACGGAGATTTCTTTCAGTGCTATCATATTAGTGTTTCCTAACTCAGTTAACTTACGCGGTCTACAGTTAACCTTGAAAGCAGATGAAATATGTATATATTGGCTTTTTGGCTAATATGCTGAGCTTTGTAAGAAATGGTTCTTTGAAGGTTATGTGCTTTGGGTTCTCTTTATAGTTGAGGAGATAGATTTCTTCATTCAATTATGAATTCATTGGCTGTCGCTCACATTAATCTCTCATATGATTAATAGCATTCATAACTGAAAATTAAGGTTATAGGTATAAGCAGGATCATAATACAGCGTAAGCTTCTCTGGCTTGCTCAGCTGTGATTATGGTGTGCTTAGCACCAGGTATCGGCCACAGATTTATAGAATACCTCTTATAAAAGGCCTGTAGGTATGTCTAAAGTCTTCCTATCACAAGAAAAGGCACGTCCTTTCATCTACTGAAAATAGTTCTTTAAAGAATACTAATAATTTTACTCCTTAAAGATGACTAAATTTAGATTCCACAAACAAAATAATTTTGAGTTATGTTCAAGAATATGAGGGAAGTGAAAAGTGATGACACCTGTATTAATGTATTCAGTAATATATTATTGTCTAGAAAGATATAAACCAAAAAATAATTTAACTATTTGCTTCAGGAGATTCTGGTAAACTAATTTATCTATGAAAACAGTTTGCTCAACTGGGAAAATAGTTCTCTTATCAGGAAATGGCTGCCTACCTATGAAAAACTTCCCTATCATACAACAGCTTACTCATCAAAACCCTCACCTTGCTGTGCCCACCAATTTTAAATCATTATATTGTAAACCATGCCCAATGTCAATTGGTTCTCTGAATTGAAATATCAGCCCTATGCCCCTTGAACACTCACCCCAAGTCCTACAAGTAGCATTCCTTAAAATCGTCCTTCAACAAAAGGGAGAAAAATAATATCCATTGAGTATTTGTATAGGTGCTCAGTATGCGTCAAACTGTCATATGTTATTATCTACTTCCTTTGCTAATTTATACAGAACACATAGAAGTCACTGCTAAGTTATGCTGTGACTTGGGTTAGGAGGGAGTAAAATATTATATCTGGTTACTTATTCTAAGATTCATAATGGAAAGCAGTGGACTCTTTAAGCCTTCTTTAGTATGAGTTAAAAAATGGCAAGACTTTAAGGCCTTAAGCAAGCTGCTACTTCTCACTCTCCATGAGCATCAACATGACCTCTACAAATGTCATGTTAACAGAAGTGGGCATGGAAAATCCTTCCTCGCCACCCTCCCCTTCTGCCCAATACTCGCCTCCCAAAGTTAGCTTCTGTGGCCATTACTTTTGCTCAAATAACTAGCATGGCCCCATAATTCCTTGCTCAAGTCCAGCGTTAGGGGTTGAATGTGTCCTTACCCCCGCCCCCCCAAAAAAAAGATATGGCAAAATCTTAACCCCCAGAACCTCAGAATGTGACTTTATTTGAAATAGGACCTTTGCAGAGGTAATTAAGTTATAAGGAGCTTATTAGAATGAGCCCTCATCCAATATGACTGGTGTCCTCATAAAAAGGGGAAATCTGGGTACAGAGACACAGAGAGAGTGAAGAGATGAGAAGACACAGAGAGAGAGAAGGCAGCCATGTGATTGGAGTGACTCATCTGCAAGCCAAGGAATGACAAAGATTACTGGAAAACAGCAAGATCTAGAAGAATCTAGAGGAAGGATTCTCCCCTGGAGGTGTCATGGGGAATGTGGACTTACCCGTATTTTGATTTCAGACTTTTAACCTTCAAAACTGTGAGATGACAAATTTCTGTTGTTTTAAGGCACACAGTTTTTGATACTTTATTATACCAGCCTAGGAAACTAATATACCCAAAGTCATCATTTTAAAGGAAAAAACGATTGCATAAAACATTTTCTTAATTTTTATCTTATATGTAATTCATTTTAACCTATTAGTTAATGTGCTTGCAGGCAATGTTAATGGATAAAAAGAATGAATGCTGGATTTCTATTTACCTAGAGGGGCTTTTTACATTAATTCTTATTGAAATAATTTCCCTTTATAATTTTTTAATTAAATTGCCTTTTCCTGAAATATGACTTTGGTGTATAATATAGACACTTGGATCTACCCTGATCTAGGTACTTTACACGCATGGTTTAAATTGTTGATGCAATTGTCAATACCTTTTCTGAAGGGAGAGAAATAAGTTTTAACTAGCCTAGGGTCAAGTAACTGATAAATGATAAGGTCAGTCATGCCAACTTACTGCCATCTTGAAACAAAGTCCACCTTTCAACTCTACAATTTTATTTCTGCATAAACTAATTATAAGGATCAATGTACAATAAGGCATTATCATAGGACCCATGCCCAAGGTCATGAAAGAGAAGAATTGTTTTGGAAAATAAGATCTCAGTGGCCAAGATCTTTTCTCCATCCTCTCAAAGAATAGTATGTATATATTTAATCTAAAAAGATTAAAATCAAATCTACTAGGTATCAGACCCTGTACTAGGTAGGTACTTTCATAGATAACTTTCAATCCTTATATCAACAACAACAAAAATCCATTACTATGTATTAAGATTATAAAAGATTCATATGAAAACAACACGAATTAAACCCTACTGCCAACAGGGATACTTTAGGTTTCTCCATTCTTCCCTTATTCACTGCTAGAGATGGATTTGATAAAATATTTTAAATGTTCTGTGATGGGTTTCTTTTTGTAAGCTTTCTTTAGTCTAGCTCAGTGGTTGTCAAGTTTTGACAAAGAAAAAGATTACTGTGCAAGACTGTGTGTGGCACACCATGTGACTATACTTGATGAATCATTTAAGTGATTTTCAAATATAACTTTAATTACATATAATTTTCGCCTTGTGCTAACCCCTGGCTTAATGTTCAATTTGATAGCAGTTGTGATTCAGCTCCAAATTTTGCACTGACTTTCCAATGTCCAATGTAAGAAGAACAACATGATCATAAAAAGTTCTAGGCTGAGATATGTGAAGGTAATTTGAAGACCTTAGAAGAAGAATTAGTGCTCTCTGGGGAGTAGCATAAATTTATTGGGAAAAGTGTTCCCACAGAAACTTCACTAGGTTTCTAAGTTATTTGATCAGGAGACAGAGCAGATCAGGATGTTTGCAAAATAGTTGAAGTAGGAACCCCTAACATCCTTAGGACAGAAGGTGAAATGTGGGTTGAATGATCATGAAATGAATTTCTAAAGTGTTGAAGGACCTCCACTGAATGATGATCAGCTTTGCTTTAGAAAGAAGTCACTGGTGGCAGATCGAAAGAGTCTATTTTGACTTTTGTTGAAAATACTTTAAGGGAGTTTATATATGGAGGTAAGAGCAACACTAATTTATCTCATTCATAGATAATATGATTCTGCGGTGAATAATCAATGCCCTGGGTAATAGAATTGAAGTCTGAAAAGAACTCAAAAAGCTAGAAATCCAAGTCAAATCAAACATCATAAAATATACTACTAATAGATACAAACTCTGCTCTAAGATCCTTAGACCAAATATGTAAATAAAGGAAGATGAAGGGATCGAAAAGATTTATGGTCTTTAGTTGGCTGAGTCGCCAGCAGGAAGTTCGTGGAAGATATGCAACTTGGTTGCCTCAGTGGTGACCCAGAATGACAGAGAGACTTGTTTGGCTTTTACAGCTTTGCTCAAGGCCACCCCTTGACCAATGATATCATTTGGGGGAACAAAATCTCATAGAAATTTTGATAAACTGAAATAGACCCAGAAAAGAGCAAACAAAAACGTGGGAATATTTGAAGTCATGTGACATGAGGACCCAACTGGAGATGTTTCACATGGATTAGAGGAAATTTAAAGGAGATATGACAGTTGTCTTTAAATATTTGTATGGCTGTCACCGAGAAGTATTCAAATTGGTCTACATAGCTCCACAGGGCAGAACCAGAGGCCACAGGGGCGAGTTACAGGGCAGTGGGTTTTGGCTTAAAATAAAAAGAGCTTTCTAGAACTGCCAAAAATGAAACAGGCTATACCCTTGACCTGAAGATATTCAAGCAAGGATGAATGGTCACAGCTGAAGAAATCTAGCCATCACTCACAATTGCTTACTTAATACCCATCCTTTTTTTCTTCCTTTGTAACCACATTTCAGTTTTACTCAGAGGTAAACAGACAACCCTGTTCTAACCTTAGAGCACCTTAGACCTTGGAGAAATTCCTTGTGAGGACATTTGAGTGAGCTTTTGATTTCCCAATAAAGAGGGACAGAGGTGGCTGGTGGTCTCTCCCACCACCCCCCTTTATTCTACCTTGAGTGCAGATGTGATTCTAAGTACTGCAGAAGCTATCTTGAAACCATGAGGAAAAAGGAAAACTTGACTCTGTTCTGATGTCACTGAGCTGCTAAACCAAATCCAGCAACCGCTTACTTCCTGATACCTTGCCATGTGAGAAAAATGCATCCTTATTTGTTTAAGCCACAATAGTCAGATTTTCTACTTGCAGCCAAATGCATTCCAAACTAATCCAGGAAAATGGAATGCAAATAGCAAAGAAACTGGGTTAGATTAACTCTAGAAGAGTCCCTCCAACCTTAAGAATGTTTTGGTCCATAAGCTAAGTTAATTTCTTAAATGAACCAATTTAACCAAATTAACTTATGTAACTAATAAGTATCTTTTCGAGTACTCACTATATAGATGTAGCACTAAAACACTTCCTTATACATGTATAGTTACCCAAACCTGTAATTTCTGCCAAGAGTTCAACAGTATACTGGAACCTTTCAACAATGCCAGTGTAAGGAAGGATGTTTTTGTCTGTGAATAAGTTTTATATAGCTATTCCAATCCAAATTTGTAATGGGTGGCACTGTTTCAAACCCAGATCCATATTTGTTTCAAATGCAAACTGTCCATGACACACACAGGCTCTGCTCTTTAGCCGTAAAGAAGGTTTGGGGATTTCTAGTACATCCCACACATTTGGGTCAACATCTCTCCCCACCAGGAAGGAGAGAGAAGGCCACATGGAAATTACTGGTGAGGGTGTCCTGCAGAAACAGAGGGTCTCTAAGCCAGGGGGAAATCTGTGGTTATTGCCCTGCTTTGGGGCATGGGGAAGAATTCTCAGGCGATGAGTCTCAACCCCAGCACTTTAGATGGAGACTCCCTCCACTTACATTGAATAGCTTCCTCTGAGGATGGCACCTATATTCTGTGCAATGAGACTACACAATCTTGGTAGCCTAGCAACCAACCTTCAGATTGAGGAGTCTCCTACACACCAACATAACCTTGAAGATACAGTGGACAGTGGCCCAGGAGCCACGGTCGATAGAGCAACCTCCATGAGATGGTAGAGGTACTTGAGTGAGGATGCCAGCATCAGCAATAGAACCAGAAGGGAGTGAATCAGATTGAGTGGGACCAGAGCTAAGGCCAGTTTTGACCACAAATGGAACCAACAACCTGGTGGCTCGGTAGTGTCCAAGGACAACGGTGCCAAAGGAAGATGAGGAGAGGATGAGGAGAGAGTGCAGTTATCCTGAAGATGCTGTCCTGCTTTGCCAAGAGCACTGGCTTCCCAGGTAATTTGGAGAAGTGACAGAAACCACATCCACCTGAGAAATGGGAGCGAACCACTGGAAACACATGGGAAGTCTAGTTCATATTTCAGGAGCTCTGATTGTAGCCTTGAGCTAAAGAAAGCTTCCATTGTACCCCAGGTCTGTAATTTCTCAGCAGTAGCAGTAGGAAGGGTGGCCTCAGAAATCAGGACATTGCATATCAGATGTCAGGCCATTTAATAAATATTTTTCAAGCTGTGAACCGCAATCCATTAGTGAATCATAAAATAAACTTAGTGGGTCTCTAACAGCATTTTAAAAATGAGAAATAGAGTAAAATAAAGTAGACTAGAAAGAAAATGTCAGAAGGCATTGTCTGTTGTAGAGGCAATATGAAAATTTTATTGAGACAGAGTATATGTGTGTGTGTGTATGTGTGTACACTCAATTTTGATGTCAAATATATTTCTAACTGTGGGCCAGGGTCAAATGTTTGAAACCCACTGTTTAAGAGGCTCAATCTCTAGGTAAAGACTGAATTTGAATTATATAGTCAAGTATTTTGAATCCAGTTTTAATTAACAGGAAGTAAAATGATTTAGGGCATTGACCAACATTAGTTAAACAAATATCTCCTGATTTTGGAATGACATGTTCTGGTTTCCTATTGCTCTTTTGGCACCTACACATGTTAATACTTCATTCAACGAGAGAATTGTTTGTTCTTTCTCATTGATAGTGATTTATTTCCTGGAACACTCTCTACTTTCATGTCCATCATTTTGATCATTGGTTTCAACATGTCATCCTTCCAATCTGATACAAATTCTCTCTCTCTCTCTCTCTCTCTTTTTTTTTAAAAAAATTAGATCATCTCTATTTTTGAAAGATTCAAGAGCCATGGTAGCGTTTATCACCTTTTGCTTTCGTATGTGGGCAGGAGAAGGACTTTATTTCCTTTGGTTTTACTAGGTGCTTGTTCAGATATGAACAAGAACACAGCTGCCAAAACCCACTGACAGATGCTGGTTCTAGAGGGGAAAGAACCTGAGGAAGGGGAATGAGGTGTTCTGGTCGAATGC
Source organism: Macroglossus sobrinus (assembly GCA_004027375.1). Classification (NCBI taxonomy): domain Eukaryota; kingdom Metazoa; phylum Chordata; class Mammalia; order Chiroptera; family Pteropodidae; genus Macroglossus; species Macroglossus sobrinus. Next base: position 180,086 of record PVKZ01001177.1, read on the forward strand.
ATATTGTTTCTAGAGAACTCTCACATCCATTGAAATAAACAGAGTACTCCAACGATATAATTAAAGTCATACTACGAAATGGAGAGGTCTTGAGAATTCTTCTAGCTGATTGAGCTTTGGTGTCAAAGGAGCACTCAGAATTCCTGGTTGGGTGATGCTGCCAATGCCAACAGAGTCCCAGGTCTTTTTTTTTTTTTTTTTATGTGTATGTTTTGTTCGTTCATTTGTTTGTTTGTTTAGTTCCCGGTCTTTTAAAACTTAGTACAACCTCATGGATGGAGTTAATCAGAAGAACCGGAGTTATTTCTGATATAAAAAAAAAAATCAGCACTAGACTGCAAGCTTCCACTGGGTCACAGGACTCCTCACTGTTTGTAACCTTCGTATGATGTCAGACTCTCAAGGCCGGTAAGACTTTCATCTACAGCTCTGGCCCTTGCTAGGGACTCAATGCTTGCGTCCCCCTCCCCCCAAATTTGTATGATGAAATCTTAGCTCCCATTGTGGGAGTTAGGTATTTGGAGGTGGGGTTTTGGGGAGGTGATTAGGACAGAAAGGCAGAGCCCTCATAAATAGGATTAGTGGTTTTATAAGAGAGATCTCAGAGCATTTGTCACGCCTTTGGCCGTTTGATAGGAAGTGACTGGTAATGGGTTTCTTCTGGGGATGATTAAGGTGCTCTAAAGTAGATTGTGATGTGGTGGCTGTACAACTCTGTGACTATACTAAATTTAAACTTGTTCACTTAAAATAGATGGATGGTATGGAGTGTGGATTATATCTCAATAAGCTGTTTTATGAAAAAGTGCAGGTAGAGAGATAGGTCCTCAAACAGGGGGCTAAACTTTTGGGGCTGATGGAAAGTTTCTGTAACTTGATTATGGTGGTGGTTACAAGGGTGTATAATTTCTTAAACTTCATTGAATTGTATGTAAATTCGTCCTCAATAAAGTTGATTTTTAAAAGTGTCCAGAATCCAGACAAAGCCAGGTTGGGCCTAAGGATCAGCTCTTGGGCCAGTAGGGGCCTCTTCCCTTGCCCGTAAGGAGGGGCGCCATCCCCAGGGTGTGATGTGAGTGACATCATAACACCAGGTGGGCAGCAAGACTTGACTGTGATCAGACAGCCACGGGCAGGGGATTCTAACCTCAGCTCTCAGAGCAAAGTCAGACCATTATGGAATGACACCAGTCCTTGTCTCAAGGGTTCTGGGGAAGCACAAACCAGGTGAGAGCTCCTCAGGTGCTACTTTCCAGTTGGATTGTGCAGGGCACTCTTCCTGACCTTTGGCTTGAGTCAAGTGCCCCACCCCTGGATGTCACATCCCTCTGATGCCCCCACAATACAGTTTTGCATACATCCCCATGGGTTTGCATCTCAAATGTTTAGGGTTGTCCTCCGCTGTGCTCTTCCGCCTTCTACTCCTTGCTTAGAGCATTTTCTTCAGTGTACTCGCTTAGGGACCTCAGCGAATGGAGACAAGCTCTCTTCGAGGTACCAAGCATTCCAGCTCCCGAACCTCTGACACAGCTGCTCCAAGGAGCCACCACTCAAGGTAGCCTTGTCTGAACTTTCTTAGGAAGCATGAGCCCCGAGAAGCTGTTTTCAGTAATAATTAATACCCCATAGGTATCTGGGCCTTACAAGCATTATTTGATGTAATCTTTACAATAATCTCGTTGGTATGTTATTTTCCTTATTTTGTAGATGAGGAGTAAGGCTTCGTGATGTGAAGTATCCTGTGCAAGGATGTGTCGCTGGAACATTTGAAAGGTGGGAGGCAATGCTGATGGCAGTGGACAGAGCTCAGAACCCTGTTGCCACCAGGGACATGCCTGTGAACTTGGTAAACACACATGAGGAAATGTGTTTGGGTATTCTTCCATATCCTATAAACTTTGTTTTCATGTTAACGTCACACCCACTGAAACTGCACATGTCAGAGATTCAGGAAAAAGGCTAAAACTCAGCAGAGCAATATGGTTACTTCCCAGTTGGACTATTAACTCGAGAACTGCCTCTAGACGCGACAAGACAATCAGCTCGACTATCAGACTGGAGAGAAAGTGCGAAAGTGAGGCTGAGGATTATTAAATCCTTTATTTACTTTATTTACCTAGCTGGTTAGAGTTTCTTCCTTAAAGATAAAAAAGAAGCAGCTTATTTTTTTTCCTTCACTGACGAAGAGATGATAATGCAGGAAAAGAGTGAAACCCACCTCTTCTTTCAAGTGGAAGAAGGGAGAAGAGGAGAAGCAAAGAACTCAAAGCAAGGATTTCTAAATCCTGTTCCCTGAAAGCAACCGTGGTGTGTGTATGTGTGTGTGTGTGTGTGTGTGTGTGTGTGTGTGTGTGTATGCATGCATGTGCATGAGTGTGTGTGTGTGTGTGTATGCATGCATGTGCATGAGTGTGTGTGTGTGTGTGTGTGTGTGTGTGTGTGTGTGTAAGAGAGGAGAGAGAAAAATGCCAAGCCGGATTTGGGGAAGCCAGAAAACAGCAGAGCTACTGACCCTCTGCCATGAAAGCGCACTGGAGCATCTCTAAGAGAACTAAGGCTGTGGTTTTGCAGGTTGGGTGACGTCTAACATGACTCTGCGGTGGGGTGGGGGGAGGTGCGGTGAGAACCCCGAGGCTAGATGAGCCTGAGTCACTGCTTCTAGTTCCTCAGGGCCTTCAGCAGGGAGGAGGCAGGAAATGAGGCCTTACTGCGTGTGAGCAAGAGAGAGCATGTGCTTTCTGAGTGCTCAGATGCACCAGCAGAGGGGCCAGCACAGGTGGGGATCCTGAGACCAGGGACAACCAGGACCAGAGGTGCCAACTGGGAAAGTCAGTAGATCATCCCCACAGCCAAAGATGGGATGAGGCACATCTCAGCTCTCCACTGGACCAGGGAGAAGACCAGTCCAGGCCGTCTGTAGAGAGATCATGTGGACCCAGCAGACACAGCAGAGACCACGCTCCACCCAGGGTCCTACAAAACACAAACATGCAGTGAGCCCAGAGGCCACTGTGGGGAGAGGCAGAGAGAGAAAGTGTGAGAGGCCTTAAAGGGACTCAGCATTTGTCTAAAGAAACTGTTTAAAGATTGAATTAAAATAAATTATGGGTGTTTCTTTCTACTGTGGGGTAAATCGTGTCCTCCCAAAATGTACATGTTGAAGTTCTGACCCCCAATATCTTAGAATGTGATATGTCCTTTAAAAGGGATTAAGTTAAAATAAAGCATTTAGGGTGGTCCTAGCCCAGTCTGGCTGGTGTCCTTATACAAAGAGAATATTTGGACACACGAAGAGACACCAGGGATGTGTGTGCACAGAGGAAAGTCACGTGAGGCCACAGGGAGAAGGCGGCCATCTGCAAGCCAAGTAGGGAGACCTCAGGGACAACCAGACCTGCTGGCACCTTGATCTTGGACTTCTAGCCTCCGAACGAGTGAGAAAATTTCTGTTGTTTAAGCCATCTAGTCTGTAATATTTCGTTATGGTAGCCTAGCAAACCTCCCTCCAGCCTCCTGTCAACCCAGTAGATGGAGGCTTTGAGGAAAATCAAACTGTTCAATAGGAAAACAAAGAACCTATACACTATTGAACTTGTTCAAATGATTTGGAAGAACTTTTTTTTAGAATGAAAAAAAAAAAACAATTTTACCTATAAACATCCTGCTCTCATTTATCTAGTCATCAAAGAAATGAAAACCTTTACTTAGTAAAGCTGGATATATTCAAAAGCAAAACCCCACGCCCAAAAGCATTTCTTTAACATCTTAGAAATTAAATTAGCACAGTGTATTCCAAATTGAAGAAGTATGTCATATTTTAACTTTGAAGTCAGTCTTAGAGAGTCCTGGTTTTATTCTGTCTCCCATTCGGTAAAAGTGAAATTTCCTATTTTCCCACTGAAAAAGGCACCTGAAATTAACTGTAGAATGACTTCTCTACTATGGATCTTTAAGTATATTTCCGTGGTTCTTTCGTTCTTTGTGGTCCATAGTTCTGTTTTATATGTTCAATCTTAAAATAGAGACCAGAAATCGCCTCATGAATATTTCTAAACAGGGGCATTATTTAGCTGGAAATGGGACAAAGGTGGCCAGTCTTTGGTTGGGACCGCCCTTTCTCTTTGTTCGTGCTTGGGCCTGTCCGCTCCTCATTGGAAGTAGGACATTTGGTGCCTTAGCCTGTCGTCGCCTCATTCGGAACAAAACGGCCGCCTTTGTCTGGGAACGCGGTGCCCGGACACAGTGGGCTCTCAACGGCTCACATTTCTGTGGCAATATTTGCCAAGTCTTTTAACAGTTGCAGCCAGTTAGACACAATTTGCGAAGGTCCACCGCTTCTGTTGGCAGTGGTTTAATTTAGCACAGCCCCTTCCCTGACAAGCATGCGCATCAAGACTCAACACTGTCTCACCTTGTGAAACGCGGGGCTTCTGAGCACTTGCTCCTTGCGTGCAGAACGCCCCGCGGGCTCTCACAGCAGAAATCGCCAGGAAGTCCACTTTGGCTTTGACCGGAGGATTTCTCCAGTTTGTCACTGTGCCTCCTCCTTTTCTGAGGACAGAGCTGTCCGTCTTAAAGCAGAGACTATGTGGATTCAGCACAAGGCTCTCCTGGAGATATGCAAATGCAAAAAACAAAAAAAGGAATGAATGACTGTTTGGATGGAACATGTCAAGTCAATAAAGATGAGGATGTTTGGAGGATTAGCAAGGAAACGAGATTTGGTCTTCCGAGCAGGGGCAGGAAAGCAGGTCACCCATGCAACAGATAGGCAGCTGTGTCCCTCTTTTTAAAAAAAATTTATTGCTCTTCCGGAAAAAAAGATTTCTTACTAGCGAGTAAGAATCCTCAAATGCAAAACAAGTGAACCCATGGTAAGAATTGCTGCGTCATTTTTTTGGAATCCCTCCTTTTTTTCAAATCAAAAATAAATCTTCCTCCTCCTCCTTCTTCTCCAATAAAATGTTATTTCTGGACCTGGTCCGATTCAAGATGAATCAGCACAAATACTGTAAAATAGCATGTTGCTAGGATGTTAACTAGACTTGTTATAGTGGTCACTTTACAATATATACAAATATTGAATCATTGTGTTATACACCTGAAACTAATATAATGTTGTATGTCCATTATACCTTAATTAAAAAAAAAAAGTTTACTGAAAAAAAGTGCTGAATACTCTTTAAAACACAAAGTACAGAAATATTGTTAAAAATTCCAACTTTGTCTTCATTTTCCACTCTGAAGATAGTTAACTGTTACCAGCTTTTTGTTCAGACTTCTAGGGATATTCCACACATAGGTGTCTTCTGACAACATTATTTGGAGCCCTGCAAAAACGAAACAAGGTTTGCGACCCTGATTTTCCCCAGTGAGAAAGGCGTCAACATCACGTGGACTACGGGAGACCATGAGGTTCTCTCCTGGATTTTCTGGTCCGTGCACAGTTCCCTACAGCAGGATTGTCCCTCTTTTTATCCGTAGGTCAGAAAACGCTCCATCGCTGCTTAGGTTAGACATAATAAAGTAAAGTCTCATTCAGGGGACTTCGGTCTGATTATTCATTGTGAAGTACCAAACTCCAAATACAATGCTTTTTGAGCACTCCGTTTCCAGGCTAAATCCTCTCTTTGAGTTACTCCAACTTCAGCGACTAATTAATGCTTTTCTTTATAGGTTCTTCCTTCCTCTTAGAAAAACCTTTCTTATTCTATGTGCTTCTCATTCTCTCCTTCTGACTTTTTGTTGTTGTTGTTGTTGTTGCTGTTGCTTTCATATTCTCCTTTTTAAATTTTTCCTTGATTTAGAGCCCTGTCAGCACATATTCAAATGAGCCACCTCCGCTCCTGACATGAAGGCTTAAGAACATTTTTGTGTCCTGGGCTGGGCTGTCAAGGGCTCAGTGTACCTGTGGGACATTATATGAAACTCTCTATCCATCAGTCAATGATATCAACAAGCAGAATTAGCCCGAGTTCAAGGTGCTTGTATTAAAGATGAAAAGACAGGCCTTGTTCATCTCAGACTTTACCATCCTTCTCCCAAATGTCACCTTGCCCCGAGGAAAAAGGAAATGCTGTGTTATTGGTGATTTGCTAACATTCAGACTTTAGCCGGAAGCATTCTCCATTTCTTTAATGAAGTCCCAATGTGTATAGTCTTCTTTGGTTCTATGTCCTGCTGTAGTCATTGTTGCTAGAATCAACATATATAGGACAAGCAGAACTCTGCTCTGAGGATAGGCACAGAGGATACTTAACGCTCTGATAAATAAGAAGCCATATTTTTTAGCTGCCATTTTTTTTTTTTAGTTGTCATTTGTTTGTTTGATTTGCACAAACTAGATATTGTGTTTCTCTTTTCTGGGTCACGAGCAACGTGCAAATTTCAGGCACTCCTTGAGAGCTCTTAATAATAAACTGCCTCTTGAAGATGACTCGAGAGGGAAGAGTATCCCTCTGTGGTTCCAAAGTTCTCAGTCAGGGCAAAGTCCTGACCACTTTCCTTTTTTCATCATAAATAAAATGACAGCGAAGACATCAGCGGCTTCTCCACATTGGAAATCTGCTTAGGAACAAGAAGGCATGACGATCACATGCCAAAACACCCACAGTGGGGTGCGTTTCACATGCTCAGGCCCGACGGGTGCCCTGCGGAGGGACTCACTTCTCACACTTGTACCGCTGTAGTCAACATCCAGAGATTAAAGGTCATCAGGGAAAAGCAGTGTAGATCCAGAAGCAGAAACCTCAGAAGCGGTTCCAGGCTGATTCGTGTCTGCTCCTTCCTTCGTCACTTCAACAAATGTTGGCTGAGCGCAGCCTCTGTGCCAGAACCGACACTGGCTGTGCGTGTCCAGCAGGAGGGCAAACAGGCCTGGGCACTGGTCTTAGGCAGCTGACGGTCCCCCAGGAGAAGCCCCTCGGCTCTTTGCTGTGGATATTCACTGAGGCACTGCCAGGCAGTGGAGTGAGCTACCAGGCTCCCGCAATGCCCAGTGATCTGGCCCCAGGGAGCCTCCCACAGACCGTGAAACATGGCAGGTGAACCTCAGCTTTCGAAATCTGTGATTAATGTGTCAAAGCCTTTTTCTGGTTGAGGACATTTTGACAAAAATCGAAAACAGAAATCTGACAAGCAGTTCCTATGCCTAATGTTAAATGATAGACTGCCCAGGGTTCATGCTTCAGAGATCGTTTTAGGGAAGGTTTAATCTCATTGGGATGGACTTTCTGTGACTGCTGCCCGTTCTCCAGACCGTGGGCAAGTGAATACACATGACATTTGCTCAAGTTCATGCTACTACAAATAAGTGTAAAAGCATCACCATCTTTGCCCCAAACTCCCTCCTTCCCCCAAATAATCTTTCCTGTGGCTTATCTTCTTCGGCTCCAGGAAAAAAGGCTCCCATTTAAGTCTGTATTCCTTTGAACTTGGTGCCATCTTCCTTCTGCACAGAACTGTCCTAATAATGCCTTTGAAAGCAATTATTTGAAAGTTCTAAAAGCTAACAGTTTTTGGCCTTGTTAAAAACAAAAACAAAAATAAACATATACACAAACACCCTCTAGTCTCTCAGTGGCCATCTTTTGGCCTATTTATCACTGCTTTTTATTCACTTTTAAATAATTATAATTCTTTAAGACAAGAAGACTTAGTCCTAGAAATAGAATGATTAATGTCTTGTTTTAACTCTGTTGACTAAAACACAATCAACTTCCTGTTTCTAAGTGTCACTCAGACAGGAACATAACTCCTCCTTTTCTTTATTACTCCAATTTTCCAGACAATATTTAAAGGATAGTGAGGGCTGGTATTCTACTGGGTCCCCTGAAAATCTCAGACTCTCTATTACCCAGCAAACGTCTTTTAGTTGATACACCGACTCAGTGTTGCATCCATTTCTGCTGGGTGCAATGGGGAGCTCCAGAATCTTCGTGAAAACTTTGGAGGTACAGGTGTAGCTCCAACTATAGCTCATTAAATCAAAGTCCCTTTAACCTGACAACTTCCTTCCTGTCAGAACTGATCTATCACTTGCAAGATTGGAGGTTACTTCAGCAGGAAGGCAGTTGGCTCCGCCGTGGGAATCTCTCAGAGGTGCCCAGTTGTGTCCAGCCTGAACCCCAGTCCAAGTATCCTCGGGTGAGAGGTAGGATTTGGAGGTCAGGCAGGATGGACTATGGCCTAATGAAACCTGATGGCATTCATCCTAGGTTCAAGTGTTATGGCGCATGTGAGAACAGGGACCTACAGAGCCAAATCAGAGAGAATTATGAGCCTTTATTAGCCAGCCGGCGACTGACTCTACCAGGCAGGGTTAGAGGAGATCAGCCCTGGGGTTTTAGAGTGAGGCAGTTATAAAGCCTAGAACAAGTAAGTGGATTACAGAAGCAGACATTGGCCATCTTCATGTCGTCTACAATACACCTCCTAAACCATACCCAAGCAAGTAGGATAACTTCTGGTATCTAAAGATATTTCTTCCCTGTAGCTGACTTAGCTAGTTGGCTCACTTGAAAATTTTCCACCCTTAACACAAGAACTGACAAAAACCTTTCACATTAAACTGTAGAAAGCATCGTCAAGGGAATCATGCACGCTGCCAGTACATCCTTGAGAAGTTCCCTCTTGACGTGGTTGGCAAATTGCCTTCCGTAGAAAAAATCTTTTTTGCCACACAAGTCAGAGTTTCCCATTTCTAAATTCAGGTAATCATACCCTGTAACTTAAAACGATATAAGGATTCACTCATTAAAATGTTAACTTCTTTTTATTGCTTGACAGTGCAAATGTGGTTTTGGAAATCATATCCCTATTCCAAATGACTGAGTATTTTTTTTTGATTGATCAGATTTCTGCTTTATTTATAACAACATAACATAGCTGCCATTGTCTTGTACCTTGCATATTACACATGAAAGTCAGAGCTGTCGAGCCCTGAGTTCTTGTGAAGCGGAGATGACTTCCTGTCTCACATTGGTCCTCCGATTTCACATTGTGATTTAGTGCCTTCTTAGTTTAGAGAGAAGTGAGGTTCAAGTTTAGTTGATGCGTGATTGTTGAGCTATTTTGTCCTCTCTGAACACACATTTCAATTCGCATCCTGCCCAGATGCATAGGACAGCAAGGCCCCCATGGCCACCCTTCTGCTCCATTGTGTGTAACAAGGTAATAAACGGACAGCCAGATGCTCCAAGAGTTTGGCCCAAGGCTATAGCTCCTCCTTGAATGATGACTCTGGTGTGATCCAAGTTCTTTAGCTATTGCAACAGAGAGGGCTGCATAAGGCCTTATTCATTTCAAATATGTTTACAACCTCCAGTGATTAACCTGCTTTTGCAACAAGATGGAAGGCTCCACCCCTATTTGTGACCAGGGAACTGTGCTAAAGGTGTAAGCCTACAATTACCAGCTTCTGACGTCTCCCTAAGAACCACAGCTACAGCACCGTCATTTATTCCTGAAGCATTAGCTGGGGAGACCATATTGCTGCATCTGTGAGGAAGCAGGCTTTAGTTTAAACATGGCTTCCCTGTTGCTCCCATGGCGAGGAAACTCATCTGTTTTAACATCGGTAAGCCCTTTGCTAAAAGATACAAAAACTGGGACAAACTCTTTGCCAAAATGGCCGGCTTTCTGTGTACTTGTGTCCTCTTCCAGATCAGAACTGCAAACTGTCTTGATCCTCTCTACTCACTTGCCATTTTGGGGGTTACATTTTCAACTTACGAATGCATCCGTAAGCCCGTCGCAGGGGATACTGTTAGTGGTGTCCTCCCCAATCCTGACACTTGACCTCAAGTGAACCAAGTGAAGAGCCTCGCTCTTACTCCCATGCCTCCTGCTGGGGTCTCCTATCCGCATTCACTGGGCTACCAGGCACGGGGCTTTGAGGCTTGACTTCGGAACTACTTGGCAGCTCTCTTGAGAACAAGTAGGGATCCCTGCACCCACACCATGCTGGCTTATGAAACTGCATTCTGTCCACGACCTGCAGCCAAAACATCCAAATATGACTTCTGACACCTCTTCAGGAGCCACAGCATCCCTCTTCAGGAATTCTTTGATGACAGCTGAGCCCAGGTCATAGACGAGAATGATGACAAGGTACCACTGAAAGCCTGTGATGATCTGTGCCGCCCAAATCACAAGGTCTTGGACCACAGGGCCTGCACTCCTCCTGCCTCACGACCCCCTCACATGTTGCTGCCTGGAAAAAATGGTTGAGTTAATAGGGAAGATGTGATCGTAGGTCTTATAGGTTATTACAACCGCATGCAACTTTGTGATTACTCTCTAGAAGGTTTCTATTTCATTAACTAAAAGAAATGAGTTATTTTCATCACTCGAGAAAGGTTAAGAAGTTTATTTAAGGAGAAACAATAAATAGATTTTTAAAATGTTATACCTTCAAGGGTATAACAAGCTGGTTATAAAATATCTAACCTAGAAATTGGTCCTTGTACTGTTTTCTGAGTCTTAGTGAGAACTGTGGGTGGGTGGAGGCAGAGGGATGAGAGAGGAGTAGGGAAGAGGTCAAGTATAATGCACAGGTAGTCAAATCCAATAGGATTAGAAATAAGTTCTTTTAGATGGATGTATCCGCATGGCTCCGCCCTTTAACTCACACAGTTGGCTGATCTTGCTTGACACTTGGCTTTTGTCTTTCTGAAAGAAGGCAAATCATCATAGAGATAAACACTCATTGTACCCTTGCTTTGTGAAAGCCTTTAATTTAGAAAGAGCGAAGTTAAACAGCATTAAAGATAGTACTGAAGATGTCACTGCTGGCCCTTAGCGGGGTGGGGAGTAGGGTTGGTACCTGTCCCCTCTCAAGCTCTTGATTGGACTTCCTATTCTCAATGAATGGGAATAAAGGAGCTAGTCCGTCCCCACCTGCAGTCTTACCCTCGACTGCAAGGCTGGACACATGGAACCGACTTCAGGTCCATGTCTCGGCCAGGTACAAGAAAAAGAGTTAGACCAGAGAATCTGCAGACGGCCTACTTCAGACACAGAGAGTAGGGGAGAGTTTTGTCGCCATTTCTCTCCAGGGCCAGAGAGAGAGAGAGAGAGTAGATGATCAGCAGATGCTGGATAAATGAATGATCAAATGGTACTTTATGAGCTGACATACTCTCATTTTATGTCAAGGAGAAACATGCTATTATTGTTTTTTAGACTAAACATTAATTAGACACATATTCTTGCTGCATTTAAGTCATAGACTTCCAAAATTGATTTTAATACACATTTTAGTCAACATTTCCCCCATTAAGCCATAATTTTTTTCTTTTAAAAATGTTTTTCTACAACCCTATGAAGTTAATGTAGAATACATACATTAACCAAGGAGATAAAAATTGGGCTTATTGTTATTTCAAAAAATTCTCTTTAAATAAATTCTATTTTTTTTCACCTAAGAAAACAATTAGGCATTTCTAATGGAATGTTCACAGTCTGGAATACAAAATACTAAAGTTTTAATAAGCAACAATAAAATTCAAAATGTTTGTTGCATTATACAAATGTGAAGAAAAAAATCCTGACTAAAGTTCTCATATATTTTTATTTGCTTGTTTTTATTTTAAGAACTGCCCCAGGTCTGTTATCTTAGTTGTAAATCAGAACGCAGGTAAATTGATTTATTAAAACCACTCTTTAGATATAATGACAAGAAATCAGTCATCAATATGCCATGTCTGATGGTTAATTTATTCTATGCATGACTAACCATTTTGAGGGAGAGGAATCGAAAGGAAAATTCAGGCTTGTATTAAGACCATTTGTGTTAGAGACCATGAATTCTTTCCAAGGCTGTCTTCTGATCTACTGAATGTCTATATCAATCCACTCATTTTTCTGTTTTCAATTTTTGAGATTTCTCATCTGGTTTCTAAAATAGAATAAATTCATTATTTTTAGGACTATAGAGAAAAATTATACTATAAAAAATTCAGATAAATGAAATCAAAAATTAAAACGTCCTTACATCCCATGTTGAGAACTTAATATACATTTTTCTCTGGCCTTTTTTCTATAACAAAAATCATACTTTTAAAAAGTAACAATATATTATACAAACTTTTTGCAATTATTTTTTTATTAAGTATTTTTCCATGTCATTTTTGTCTGAAATAAATCTATTACCATAAGTTATTTTGCAAGACTGAGATAATGGGCAATATAATGACACTTGGAGGGTGAACAGACAGGAAAATGTTTTGGACACAGTACCATAAAAGACATAAAATGTAGAAATTAACGTTGATTTTCCCTAATCCAAGAGTCATGATTTTTCTCAGACCCTGTAATATAGTATGGATAAAATAGAATGAATATATAAATAAAGAATGGCAAGAGTGTCTTTATTTTAGGGCTGCCTGTCCCTCTACCGATGGAGTTAAGCAGAGCACACGTGACTTTTCTATGAGTTGATTTTATATACTTAGTTTTCTGGCAATTATGATATGCTTTTAATATATAAAATATATTATTACTATTAACAATTTGTGAAAAAATACACTTTCTCTGAGTCCTTCACCACCAATTTAACAGGATTTTCTGCCATTCTTATTAGAAATGTTTCTTTCTTTTTTAAAAAAATTTTTAGAAATTAAGTTTATTGGGGTAACATTGGTTAATACTATTATATAATTTTTAAGTGTACATTATCATTTGACATCTGTATATTCTATTGTGCATTTACTACCCAAAGTCCAGTTTCCTTCAGTTACCATATATTTGATCCCCTTTACCCACTTCACCCTCCCCTTACCAGTCTATACTTGACCCCAGAATTATTTCTTTTGAATTCGTTTTTTTCTGATTCTAAAACAGTGGAGTAACTGGACAGTTTACTGAGCTGTAGTCTAAGAAAAATGACATGCTGCTTTGACATTTGAAGTTAGTGTTATTCAAGACAGAGAATCCAATGCAACATCTAAAGAGACACATACCAAAAAAACAAATCCTCAAATAGTTCAAGAACAACTGTGCCATGCTAACGACAAAATTATCCTCTCCAGCTGCTGTGTCCGAGGCAATGCCATACCTCCCACCAGCTAGTAGGTGTACTAGTATGCGGTGCCAGGTTTTAATCTGTCCCCATGGTGAAGATGGATTAGAATTGAGTGCAAAAGCTGAGACTGTATTAACATTTTGAAAAAAAAATTTTTTGAAATCTGTGAATGAGAACTATCTTTCATAAGTGTGGCAGGGAGCAGAATTCAACAGCTGCTATTTTTATCTTCAAAGCACTGTCAAAAATAAATAAATAATTAAAGCATGTCCGCTGGTGAATCTGTTTCCTGCACCACTTGCCCTCATCTCGCTTCCTGCTCACATCAGCAGACATGTGGGTGACAATCTGTGGGTGCGGGGGATGCTCTTTGCCCTCCTATGAGGGGCTTCTCGCACACAGACCCAGGGATCAGGATGGAAGCTCGGTGCCCCCCTCTTTGAAGCTCAGGAACATGGACTTGAGAATCCAATTCATCAAGTCGTTCATATCCAGCATGCTCATTCTCATGTTGCTGGCCGCGACTTTTATTACACTTTTGATGACAGTGAGCCCAAAAAGACTTCCTATTGAAACAAATAGGCATGCGATCATGGCAGGCTGAAAAAGCTAGCTACCTGAGAAAGATAATGTGTTATGAGTCTGCATAATTTAAGACATTGTCCCAAGACTAAAATATAGTGTTGAGTGTGTATATTGGCTAAACAAATTATACCAAATTAATATCCATAGCTAAGAATTTCAATGACAAATATGTGGACATTTTGAATACATCAACCACTTTTCCTTCAGATAAGAACTTGTATTAATTTCCTGTATGACCTCTCAATGTGATATTTTATGTATAAAAAGGACATGATATTTTATGTATAAAAGGATATGTTTTTATTATTCTCCCTTCCTACTCAAAATATTGCATAATAAGTTGACTACTCTGCACTTTGCTCATTAATATATTCTGGAGATCTTTTTTATATCAGTATAAAGAGAAAGTCTTTATTCTTTTTTAAAAAATAGCTTTTCTGAGCTATAAATCACATATCGTACAATTCACCCATTCAAAGAGTACAACGCAATGGCATTTAATATATTCATGAAGTTGTGCATTCATCACCCCAATCGATTTTATTACATTCGTATTACCCCCAAAAGAAATGCTGTGTCCCTGAGCTGTCACCAATCTTCCCACTCCACCTCTTTGCCCAAGGCAGCTGATCTACTTTCTGTCACTACAGATTTGCCTATTCTATAGTATGTATATGTATGTATTACGTGTGTATGACATTTCTTACAAACGGAATCATACAGTATATGATCCTTTGTGACTGGCTTCTTTTCCTTAGCATCATCTTTTCAAGGTTCATCCATGTCGTAGCATTGCTCTTTTTTATAGCAGCATTGTCTACATTTTATCGTGCAACGGTACCATCATTTGATTAACTGTTTCCTTGTTAGATTCATGAGTTCCTCCTAGTCTTTGCTCTTTCAAGCAATGCTGCGGTGAATAAACTTGAACATATGTCATTTCCAAATTGTACTGGCACACATTTCCAGATATGGGGTTTCTGGAGTAAACAGTGAACACAACTGTAATTTTGTTCGGTAGTGCCAACTTACTCAATTGCACGCCCATCAGCAATGTGTGAGAAGCCTAATTCCTCATAGCCTTACTAGCAAAGCATGCTGTCAAACACTTGAATTTTTGCCAATCTGGTATTTTTTATTAGCATATTTTTTTAATATGGTTGAGATTGATATTCGCATACATTGATGACTCATGATTTCCTCATTTGAACTACACTTTCTTGGCTTTATCAGAGTAGGGGTTAGAGTCTGTCAACTATGACAACTTGATTTCCTGCAAGTGTTCGATTTTTATATCTTTTGCATTTTGCATCAGGGAACTGGTCATTTTCGTACTGACAATTATAATAAAGGTGACTATTATGAAGTATAAATAATTATCTTCATAACATATGTATCAAGAGGAGTATAATTGGTTTATTTCCAATCAGTTCACACTTGTATTTTTAGAGTAATCAAAGAAGAAATTACCTTTCACTAGTGATGGTTGTGTTGGTTGGCAATATGGTTGTTCTTATCATGAAACTGCAATTCACATGAAATAAAAACAAAACATCTATTTATAACCAAGTGAATGACTTCATTATATGGTAGGTGCCTGTCACCAGTTTCACTTGGAATTTCTTAGAGAAAATAAGCTCTAGCATTTCCTGGAGGAAAAAAAAAAAAGCTGTCCATCTGAATATTTTCTCTCTTTCATCAGACATTTTATCAAGTAAGTTCTTCTATTTGAAACTAAGGTTGTTTTTTTTTAAGAGTAAGCAAATCCATATATGTTCTGATCTATTTACACTTTATGTACTGAAATTCAGAGACTTCCACACAAGAATCTGTATATTTCCTTAGCAGCAAGTGGTTTGTCTTTCAGAGAACACAGTAGAGTCTAATCTGCATAGCCGCCTAAGGCACTCTAGAGTGTCAAAGCAAGACAGCAGAAATTCCTAAGTGGGCGACCCAAGATTCCCTGACAGGAGCAATTATGAAGGTGAGATTGATGGCCAAGCCTTCAGAACCCTGGCATTAACATTCAAAACAAAACCGGAAGCAAGCCTGCCCTAACCTGTAAACACACTGTCCTGGTGCTTCCCAGAGATCCAGGCTTGAGACAGACAGAAAAGCTTCAGTTGACAGCTTGTCAGGGTTTGAAATAGCCGTTAATCACCAGCAGGGGCCAGAAGCATTCTTGAGGGTGCTGAGGTGGGATGGTGGCTCCCCAGCACCCACAGCAGAAGAATAAAGGGCAGACCCTCTTGTATAAGCCTAAGAAGCAATTCTCCAAGAGCCCACACACCATTTATTATAAGACAAGGACAACACAACTACCACAAAAAATAATAGTCCATTCTACTTATTCATGGTAGTTTGTACACACGTTGAATTAGCAAATACTGCAGAGTTGCTGCAAACACAAGTTAGTGACAACTGAACCATTGTTCTTAGGAGCAACATGAGCCTCAGGTCACAACGTTTGTTATCAGTCGATCTCCATACAACCTTGTTTGACGTGTGCCCTTCCTGGCAGCACTGTAAGGCATGCCTGCATGAAGCATATCGAACACACGTGTCTTTTCTGGAAGGCCTGACTCATCTTCCCTGGGCTTAGGAGCACCAGACAGTAAGTACTTCAGCTCTAGGCTTGGGGGCTACTTTACACAGCAAAATCTCCAGCAAACACATAAAATGTGAAAGACATGGCACTACCTAGACCGCTAAAAGAACACTTGTTTCCGGTCTGAGAGCTGAAACAAGAAAGTAGAGTGTCACCTCGTTTGACCTCAGCTAGGAATGTGTGCAAAGGGTGATGCGAATATTTTGCTGCTCTGCGCATGTCTCTGAATAGCGAAAGGAAGACAGTGCGAAGAGTGCTGACAATAAGTTTTAGGGAGTAGGAGAATTTGCATATAGGGAATCTGCGAATAATGAGGGGTGACTGTAATTGTGATCCCTGAGGAAAAAAAGATCCACCCTACCTTTGAGAATCCTGGCAGAAGCAGTGGGGCAGTAAAACAGCGGGATAGGAACAGTGGGCGGACACGTGGGCAGCCGTGGTGGCAACGGCGTGAGGTCCGATGCTCATTTTCCATGGATCTCTGGACACCTCGTGGGATTTCACCGTGGTTTGTTCGTCAGTGAAACTGAAGTAACTAACTCCTGATCTACTTACTTCCCAAAGATGTTTTGAAGTTAAAATGCAGGAACCTGAGAGACTAAATAAATTAGAATAAATTAGGTTAAAAAAAAAAAATCCAAGGTTATTTCTGCATGAGAATGGTCGAGGTCATTTTTATTTTCTCCTGTGTGGCCCTCCACATTATTTCACAATGATCACTCTTTAGCATGAATTATATTTATAATCCGAAATGATTTTTTAAAGGAAAAAAAAAACACGTGGGAGAATGACGTAAATTCGTGGGAAACTGCGTTGAGTAAAAGGAATCTGTTAAAGATAAGAGAAGGTGTCCTTGTCCATGAATAAGTCAGTGTTCACAATGGCTTAGTAAGTGGAACTGAAATTCCACGCTGCTCTGTCAGAGCAGAAAAACAGGTCCCACCTGGTTTGTGTAGTTAATCTTGACGTCAGGCCTGACTTAGTACCTCTGTGCAGCTGTGCTGTGCTTGCTTGACCCTTGTGGACGCCTGAACGGCCCTGGACGTCATTTGTACTTACGGGAAAGTAAAGGGGGTGGAGGGCTGAGTTATGCCCCCTCTTAACAGCAACATGTAATATAAACCAGAGAGAGAGGAACTCTAGGGCAGTGTATGGAGAAATCTGCCCTGTTTCCCCTCGATTTAACAATTTATTTATTTATTCATTCATTTTAATTAAGTTTATTGGGGGTAACATTGGTTAATACAATTATATAATTTTCAGGTGTACATTATGATTTGACATCTGTATATTCTATTGTGTGTTTACCACCCAAACTCCAGTTTCCTTCAGCTACCATATATTTGATCCCCTTTACCCACTTCACCCTCCCCCTAAACCCTATATTTAACTCTCTTTACCCCGTCTAACTCCCCACTTCTCCCCCACCCCACTAGTAACCACTAGTCTATAGTCCTCTGGTAACCTCTAGCCTATAGTCCATGTCCATGAGTCACTGTTTGTTTGTCCTGCTCATTGTTGCTTTTAGGTTTACATCCCACATATAAGTGATATCATGTGATTTTCAACTTTTTCTGTCTGGCTTATTTCGCTTAGCATGAGTATCTCGAGATCCATCCACATTGTCGCAAATGGCAGTATTTCGTCTCTTCTTATGGCTGAGTCATATTCCATTGTATATATGTACCACAGCTTCTTCAGCTAATCATCTGTCGTAGGACACTTCGGTTGCTTCCATGTCCTGGCCACTGTGAATAATGCTAGCAAAGCAATTTTAAAAAGGTAACATTAGTGTGCTCCTTGGGTTCCAGGAACTAACCTGACTCACTGTTTTGGAAGCACAAGTTGGTCTTGGCCTTTTAGATAAAGAACAGGTTTATCTGATTCGAAAGTTCACTGCCTTCCTTAAAGAGTCATTGACTTGCCTTCAGATATCTCTCTGTCCTTTCAAATGGACATGTGATGCTTTTTCATTTTCTAATCAAAACTTTCCGAGGTGTGTCTGAGGGCAATTCAGCGGCTGTGATGCCTGACGACAGAGATGGTTGGTTCTCCATGCCAGGTAATGGGATCCTAAACAGATTAAAGAATGAAGGCTAAGCCCTTCAGCTCTGGCCTCTGGCTTACGTAATACACAGACCTGGTTAATAGATTTTATTGGGTCCTAAACAATTAGGTCTCTTGCAAAATTTAACAAAAACATCAGTGTTTAAAGAATGAAAATAAAATAAAACCAAGCTTGCAGAAATAATGAAGAATGATCACATGGTTATTATTATTTAATAATAAGAAATATAGTGTTTACTGAAGTGAACATTGTTTTAGCTTTAATTCTGTTTACATGACTAATGTATTGTGTTACACCGATTTAGCACATTAACTGTGTCCCACGCCGATTTTCACATAAAAGTCTGTAGTTTCACAACAATCCTTCAAAATGACACTTGAAAGGAACCCAGAAATGCTAGCCCACATGGTAAATGGGTATAAAACAGTAGGAATTTGGGGTAATTAACAGCCAAATAATTTGTACCCCAGGCAAATTATTTAGAGCAATCTCAACAAGATATGCTTTTGAACTATCCAGATGCATGAAATTTTGTATCATGGATTAATTATGATAATGTTGCTTTTTATGATTCTCTTTCGGAAAAAAAGTCATTATTATAGTGCTGTTAGAGAATCACAAGAAAGTGCTTACAATTGGGAGGCAGTTAATCCCCATCTGAAAGAAGAAAATTTGTAAGAATACCCTTGGAGGGAAACTGAGTCTGGAACATGACAAACTTGATGATGACAACCCTGGGAGAAACTAGTCTATTTTGACCTCTCTAATATTTCATATAAAAAGCCCTATTTGAAAATATTTAGTCCACGCAATGTACAATTTCAGCATCTGAGAAGAGGCGTTGGAATCTTAGACTGTTGAAATTCCATGAGCAAGGGGACGAGAGAGAGAGAGAGAGAAACAAGTAAAAATAAAATAAATCATGGGCCATCAGATAAACATTTGGTTTCATGGAACATCCAAATAAGTATACAGGCATCGTATCTGTGCTGGCAGGTAGATAATGCACCTTTCTTTTAAAGCATGAAATATAAGCAGATGTCAAGAAGAGATAAAAGGAGGTGGCATTTTGGGTTGGCTGAACTCAGGCGGACGACTGACATTATCTCTCTAGCCTTGTCACCTTACAACTGGAAACAATGAAGCCCCAGGAATTTGAGTGACTTGCCCAGCTGAGGCTTTTTCTCCCATGCTTCACCTTTCTAGAAAGAAAACATACAAAAAATGCCAGAAGTTCCTAGAATCCCTCTGTCACTAGGACAAAGAAGAGAAGGAAGGGAGAAGGGAGAAGGGAGATCCCTGCCTGAGGAGGAAGCCATTTTGGCCCAGCCCAAAGTCCCTTCAATCGATTTTTCTTAAACTTCAGTCTGCCTCTTCATCTGCCCTCTTAGTCCCAGTTATCTATGCTAATATCATTAGTTATTGAGGTTCTGTGCCCCATTAAAAATGACATGAGAAAAGAATGTAAGAAATAGTTACAAGAAATAGTTAAAAGAATGTAAGAAATAGCACATGATATACTCATATTAAAGAACAAGTTGACTGTTTAAATTTTAATCCTAATAAACCTATTGTCTTACCAAAAAAATGTCTACTAGGATATTTAAATGCTAAGGTAATAAAATACACAACATGGCCTGAATGTGTCTAATATTCATTCGGAGAATGGCTGCCTGCAAGCATAAAGAAATGATTTAGGAGTCTTGGATTTTGTCTCTAATTTGTTATGTGACCTTGGACATGTCACTATACTTTTGTTGCAGCTATAATAAAATTACCCCCTGACATAACCTCAGATTAATGAATTGATGATGGCTTACACACCTGAGATTAAAGGCGGTGTGTAAAAGTCTAATGTTATTGTTGTTGTAATTACTGTTATTGTTTACACACCAGGAGCAGATACGGGGGTGGGGGGGAGGGGTCGGGGTGGAGGGAGGGGAGCTGGCAGTATGTCAGTCACAGCGAAAGACCAAGCTGCCTGAGAAAAAGAACCAGTTCATTAATGAATGTTGGCTTCACTTGCAGTTTATTTTCGAGGTTAATTATTCTACTGAGATACACACCGTATCTTGAGTTATTGGTGTGATGAAACATTTTCAGAACCTGACCTCCCAGGAGAATATGTGGAATATGTGGAATGTTCTAGTAGCCAGCACTGTGACCTTCATAGCACCCATTGGATCTCAGTATCTATGTCTGTAAAATCCAGTGTAGATGTAGATGCTCTCTGAGTTTTATACTTGCCCTAAGAGTTGACTATTCTACTGCTTCAGAAACCTCCAAGGTCAGTCCTGCAGCTGATGAAAAATAGAAGCCCCAATCAATGTCAGCCACCATCGCCAGCTGGGGAAGGTTGGTTACAAAACTGAACAGCACAGTGAGGAGGTTTCTAGTGAGGTGTCTGGAGTCAGAGATCCACGCTGCAATTCTTGTTCTGCCATCTTATATTAGCTGTGGGCAATTACTGTGATCATACAAGATCAAATAAATATATTCTTAGGAGATGCATGCAGAAGTATTTACGATAATTATCATGACACCTGAAATTGAGTTTCAAATGGTTTAGCCAAAAAAAACCCCACCTCACACTACACACACACACACACACACACACACACACACACACACACACACACGTATATATGTGTATATATGTATATATATGTTTATGTGTTTATGTGTTACATATATTATCTATCTACCTATCTATCATCTATCAGATAAATTGGCAAAGTGTTAATGATTGATGAATCTAGGCAGAGGATATGTGAATATTCATTCATTATGCTGTTCTTTTAATATTTCTGTAGGTTTGAACATTTTGAAAATAACGAGTTGAGGGAAAACGAAAACACAGCATATTATGAATTGAGAAAAATATCTCCAGGGAAAGCCCCTATGTAACCTGTGTGTTCCCGGCTCTCAGCAGCCGGTGGATGCAGCACATTAACTATAGTGACCCATGGCATCCAGTACGTCATGGATGGTCAGTAGATGGATAAACAAGTGGACATTTCAATGGCTCTTTGGACCATTTGCTGTCACCCAACACCAGCTCCCTGCACAGTGCCCTGCAGGTGTGCAAGGTGGCTTTCACACACGCCCACAGCCAAGGCTGGCTCTCAGGTGTTTCATCCATCCGGTAATTCGTTCCCCGAGGGACTCATTCACTTACCTAACACGTACTTTCCAAGGCCCCATTTAGCAATGCTATGTTCATTGCTAAATGCCAAGATATAGTTTCAAATAAGACAACCCTCCTTGGAGACCTTATATTCTAATGACATATAAACTGCTTCTTTCCTCTTCTCTTCCCCGGACCCTCTGCTCACCTCCTGCTGCAGCCAAGGACCTCTGAGATGATAAGGCTCTCAAACTAGTATTCACTGGAAAGCAAAGAAGGTGCTATCTCCCTCTCTGTGTTGGCACTGGCTTGTGATCTGTGACGGGGTGGGAAGTTCTGAACCATGACAGATCCCATGTACTAAACGCTTGTCTGTGTCAGACACTGTGCCGACGGCCAACCCCTTCTGGCAGGTACAATTACTAACCCTTTTTAATAGATGAGGAAACTGAGGCATAGGAAATTTAAAGTACATTGTTACAGGGCTAGTAAGTGATTGAACTGGCATTTTGGAGTTTAAAAATCTGAATTACCTGGCTCAGTGATGTCTCTTTGTCTCCTGGAGGTTTTAGTAAAATACCTACTGGGATGCTGTTTATAGCCCTTACCTCCCCCACCCCTTCCTCTCTCCCTATAAGATTGATGATCTCCTTGGAGACTGTGCCAGACACAAACGTGAACAGGAGCTTTGGTGCTATTCTAGGCCCTTCTCTCCTTCTCTCCAGTGTCAAAGGCTCTGCTTCTGGGTCAAGCCTCGTAGGCATGGCTCCCTCTTCTCTGAGAAGAGGTTCTTCCCCAGGAGGCTCCCAGACCTTCCTGCAAATGGACCTCTGACTGGCAACTCCGTCCTGGACATCACTGCCCTGTCCCGCAGAATTAGGCAACACACACAGGTCAGCCAAACACCTTCTTGACTACTGAGGTGAAAAAAGCTCATGAGATCACATCCCATTCCATCCATCCACAATACTTTTTTGTTTTTTTTAACACTGTCTTCTCTGGGCATAACCAACGTATGAATATCTATCATTGTTGGGACAGATAAGCAATTCTATTCACCTTCCCATACGCAGGTGCCAAAGCAGTTAACTTGTGTTAGGGTTGTGTTTTTACACTATGCCCTTTTTCTAAAGGCACATATGCAGGTGGCTTACAGAGAGCTGAACGTTGAGTGGACAAGGGAAGCCTCCCCTAAGTTAAGGGGCAGAATTAATGACATCCAGGCCAGCTGATGGAGGGGTGAGATCCAAAGACCAGCTTCTTTATATCATAAATGAGTGTCGTTGTGGTATATGGTCTTTGCAGATTTATAAAAAGCCATGTATGACTCGAATTCCAATAGACATAAAGAGTAGAACTGGAGCATCTATCCTCCACGAGGAGAGAGTCACGGAGAGATCGTAGTAGAAAGCATCAGGGTTGTTTGTGGACGAGTTTCAAGCATCTGACGGAAGCCAGGGAACCAGAAGCCACCCGAAGTGGAATGAGAAGTTGACTGTTTGGAGGGCATGGGCAAGGGCCTTTCTAATAAGGTTTCTTAATATTGCACTTCTCAGACTAGGAGTATTGGGGGTAGAAAATGCATTTAAATTAAAAACAAGTTCTTCAAAAAACTATATTACAATAAGAAACATCAGAGTTCACAATCCATGATAAGGGCAAGCGTTGTTCCAGAAAACCGTTGTCTGTACATACATGTAATGTATGCACTGGGTTACACCCATTTATTTCTTTCTGTGGGATGTGGCCAAAATGTTTGAAAGTCATTACCAATATCTTTGATAATGACCCAGTACATGAAAGAAGTTTATATTATATTCTCTTGTCTCTAAAATGACCATGGGCATGGTTTAACTATTGATGCTGCCACTGCTGTTTTATTTTTCTTGATTTTTCCTCCTCCTCCAATTTTAACAAAAATAATTTGCTAAAGTTCAATAGATTTAAGCTTGCTTTTGTGAGACCATGGTTTTCTTGTAAAAGCTCATTTTTAAGAGAAAACTATAAATTTTAACTGAGAGCTATAAAAGATATAAATAGAGAATGTATTATATCCTTGAATGCAAAGTCTTAACAGCGTTTAATGTCTACTGCAAATTAGGTGTTCATTCTCTCATAGGTAAACTCACTTTTATCTTTGTCCATTCAATCCTTCTACTAATATTTGTCTGCTGGATTTAAATTTCCATGAGACATAGTTGTTTCTTTCCAATGGTATCTTCCCAAATCTTTCTGAAGATGTTACTTTATTATAAAGTGTTTGCCTGCCTATTTAACTGTATTCCCTCATGTATTCTTTGTTTATTGAATTTGGTGACTTTTATGGGAGTGTTTTTCCCTAAATATTTTGTGATATTTGTTTTTCTGTTGATCTTTGCATTTAATTTTTCTGGCCACCTGACAGTTCTATCTCATGTTCTGGGGAGATGTGGGGAGTGGACAGGAGAAGGTGTGTTGTGGGAAGGGGATCTATACCTTCTCCTCTGAGTCCAGAAATTTCCAGTGACTATGGGGATGTATAGTTCCCCAGCTTTGTCTCTGAGCAAATCCCCCGGCTCTCCAAATAGCCCAGTTCCTCCTCCTCCATCTTCCCAATTCATCACCCTCAGCGTGTGCTGCTGCTTAAATCCATGGCCTCTCCACTAGGTGCTTTTCCCCGCAGGACTGCTCTCCGCATTAAGCTCCGCTCCCTACCTCCCCCGCCCCCCCCCCACACCTTCTCCATGTGCACACACAGGTAATTAATCCATAATGCTGACCCTTAGAACTCTCTATCACTAATTCTTTAACTCGTCTGGTCCATTGAGGACACTCTTGTTTTCCAAGACTGTGTTAATTTACTGCTGATGTTAATGAGGCTTAAAGTATCCTCCAGCTCCAAAAACACAAAGCGTATTTCCATATCCAGTCTTTTAAAACTGTCCGTTTGAGGTTTATTATGAACTTTTCATATCTTAAATCACTACTTCTCCAAAAGTGGGTAAATAAGATTTTCATTATTGGGCCTCTCCTTTTAGCAAAACAATGTATAGATTCCCGCCCCACCTCCTTTGGAAAGCTAAGAGGGAGAGGTCCCGTGCATATAGAATTATTCTGTGTGTGTGTGTGTGTGTGTGTGTGTGTGTGTGCGCGCGTGTGTGTGTGTGATTACTTATATTATAAATACAGGCTGGGCCACAGTTCAGGATTGATATTTAAGAATCTCCATCTCCTTCTTATCTTCTCTAAATAATTTTTCTATCACCATGGGATATAAATTCAAATCCAGCACACTGGTTTTGTCTATACAATCGGTTTCATGATGGGTGTCATTTTATTTTCCACATGAATATCGGGGCAGACACTTAAATGGCATCTTTACCAGACTTGTCTTCTATCGCCCAGTAGATAGAAACAAAGAAAGACTGAATAAAAAGGGTCAAAAGTACAAAAAGCTTGTCTTCTGAAGGTTCACGGCCTTTCAACTGGGCCTTTTAGCCCTGTCTTTGTATTTCCGAAGTCTCTTTGCATCTCTGTTTAGTTGCACAAATTATAATCGATATCTCATTCAAATACAAGTGAGGAAACACCTCCTAGGGAGGTTTTTGAAAGAAAGACTAGGTCTCTGAATAAAATAAACGATGATTTAGAACAAGAGAAAAACTGTGTATCAATAGACCTCTCTCCCGAATGGAGCAATAAGGTCAATCAACAATCGAGCACTTCTTCCAACTAAACGAGGATCTCCCTCAATAGCAAAGCCCACCAGAGCACATTTCAAGTTTCAGTTGGCCTAATTTCAAGAAATAGGAGAAAGCAAGGAGACCAGAGAAGCCATCAAGCAGCTGCTGCAGTGACTTCATGGAAGTCGTTACAGGAAGGACTTGGGGACATTTGCCTCATTTGTTCTGGCATGGTAGATAAGATAAATTAGGTTCTGCTTGTCCTTACATAACAGTCTTACTTTTTCAGGTTGAATGGAGTTCACTGTGGTTCTTAACCACATTCTCTCCTAGCTACAAGTTTCGACTCATTTTATATATGTTAAGTGCCTTCCTTTTATTTTAAAGTGGTACCAAAGGAAGGGATGGAGGGAGAGAGGGAAGGAGAGAGGGGAAGGCAGGTCCTCAAGGAAAAGCCGGAAATATGAGATGAAAGATTCCTAATGCTGGCAAAGAAACACAGGCTTCTGCCTGCTTGGTTTTTCTGGAACTCAGTGTCTCTCTGCTTGGAATGTTGTCTCTATTCCATCTAAGCTTAAAAGTCATATCCTCTGGGCAGCCTCCTCTAACCCTCCAGACTAAACACATCCTTAACTTTCTTATCCGTCTTATTATACTCACGGGATTATGTGTCCTACTAGACCTTAAGATCACAAAGACAGTGTTTTTGTTTTGCTCACAAGCCATGCTGCCAGGAGATGACAGGGTGCCTGCTGCAGACTGGGTGCTCGCTAACCATTTTCTAAATGAGAGAAGGACTTCCCTCTTCCCCATTATCTAAACCCTATCTAAACTCAAGTTCTCCTTGAGTGTGAAGGGCCCCCATCTGTGTTGCTGGGGAAAGTGAAGTTTCCCTGGCATTCAGGAGAGTGTTTTGTATTTTCATCTTATCTGTACTTGAGTTGTTTTTTTTTCACTCACCCATTCCTACTTAAAATTTGGCTCAAAGAGTGCTGTAAATGACTTTGATGTTTTACTGAAAGACTCGTGTCTTTTTATTATCTGTCTAAATATCTTCCTAATTCAACATTAGCGTTCTTTGTAAAAAACAAAACAAAACAAAACAAAACAAAACAGTAAGAATTCAACTATAAAGCCCTTTGGATAAACCGGCTATAATTTTTATAAATTGGAAATAAAATATTAATAATATTGTGTGAGTTCCAACAGTTACATTGCTATCACTGTAGAAAGTCACCTCTTCTGAAATCACATTCGTGACTTAATTCTTACAAGAAAAACAATATTTTGACTACTAAACGTAATCAGAGAAAAAGACTCATTATAACCAAAAACCTCAATTATCATTCAAAAAAGAATTTGTCAGCCTACTCATCTGTTATCAAGTGAGGCATCATTTTCACAAATGTTAAAAATCGAGGAGAAATAAAAGTTATGTGAAGCAATTTTACTTACAGTATTAATTAAATGTAATAATAAGAAAAATTAAATTAAAAATTAAAAAATTTACCCCAAATATTGGAAAATATTAGCCATATAACAACTTGCAGAATAACAGATGTAGGAGACCAGAGAGAAAATTGACTGAAACTATTAAATAAACAAATTTTAAGTTAACAATGATGTTTCTATAAAAATTAGTTATATAGATTTATTCTTTTAATATTTCACATTAATAAAGTTTAATTTATCCTTTCTTCATTTTAACTCATTGTGATTAAAAATTCCTGACTATTTCTTATTTTTTAAATTCATACATAGTTTTATACTGCAGGCAGAAATTTCTAGAAGCTTCAATCCAAGAAGGAGAGTTCCCATATAAATGGATAGAAGAGGTTAAATAAGACAATTTAAAGAAGTGGGCCATGAACTGGTTTTATTTTCATAGTTCATCTAATCGAAAAATTATGCTTACAACTTATTTAGTTAAAATAGTAGAAGATTAAAGAGGGGGAAAACATTAAGGTATAAATAATAATAAAAAGACAGCATATATTACATCTTTATTAGAGTTAAAAAAAAACATATATAAAATTTATTAACTTTGGACCAAGTCTATATGTAAGGCTTAACTGCCTTCCACTGTAGTCTGGCCAGGAATACAGAAGGGACAGTTATATTGAAGCAAACATACCCGTTTGGCCATTTATGGATGTAGCATAATGATAGCTGAAGAATATCCAGCCCCTGCTGAGATCATAGTATTATATTATTTTAATTAGTATGACTTGCTCTATCATGTTCAAGGTTCAAATAAGGTCATATTTCCCTTTCATAACCCAGTTAATCACTGGGGCCCCTCCTTGCCCAGATGTGCAGGAAGTCTGCTTTCTCCCCTGAGGGCCTGTCCCCAAAACAGCAACAGGTTACAAAAGTCCAGTCTGGCCAATTCTGTTCCAAATATCTTGCCAACAGAATCTGGAGAATCTGATTAGTCCACTGATGGGCTCACATTTTCTGAGATTGTTGGTTTTGTGAATGCCCCTGGTTCACACTTATATGTTCAGCTACAGCTCCCCAAAATCACAGTTTCCTTGCCAGGGTAAACCATGCATTCTGCTGGAACTAGCTGTCAATCATCTAGGCCCTGATATTGGGCCTAGAAGTTAGTCAGCCCTGTTTTTTTTTGGCAGTTTCCCTTGCAGACCATGCAATCTCTTCTAGAGAATCAGAACCTTTAAAAGGTAGGAATTCTAAGTTTCTACATGTTCCCCAAAGCTCTTAGTTCCTCAAGCAAATTTGCCTACCTTCTCTTCAAAACATAGCTCTTCTGCATACCATGCAATATTGAAAGGAGTATACTTTGCTAGGTCAAAAACAGAACCATTCCAACCAAAAATAAATATTAAAACAAAGGAGTGATGCTTCATTAAACCAAGAAAATATGCTTTAGATTTATAGGCTACTGCAATTTAGGCTGAGAGGTGACCAACATTACTTAAACAGCAATCTCTCTAAGCAATAAAACAATATCAAAGTACATAGAGTTGAAAACCAGTTTATTTCTCTACTTTATTTTGCACTAACCTTACTTTCTTCCAAGCATGTGGGTAAATTATCTTATTTCTGGAGGAAGAAAAATTTAACATCACTCCATACACATTGACAAAAACTGGGGTCACCCTGACAGCTTTAAAATATATATTTCATGGTACATACATACGGCCAAGAAATAGCTCTTAATTTTCTCTTTCTCATATCTTGACTTTCTGTATTTTAAAAATCCTTATTGAAATTCAGAGGGTCTCTTTTTAAAAGAAAATTATGAATCAAATCTAAATTATCTGACTGAAATACAATAAGAATCAATATGAATTTGTTACAGGCGGGTTACAATTTATTTCTCTCATGCTTGGCAGTTCGACCATAATTAGAGGCATTTAATATCTGAATTAAATGAAATCAAACAAACCAAAAAACTTCTTTAGTTATCTTTCCACCAATTTTCGAATATGATGTTTTTAGATTCTGCATTTGCATGGCAGGGCCTTTTAGATATACTTCCTTAAAAAAACAAAGTCTGGTTTTTACTCTTAAAGCTCATGCTTATGCTCTTTAATCATCAGAACTGGAAGTTATTCTTTCCTATAGCTTTTAACTTGAAGTTTTATTTGTGGAAACACAGGCTTTCTGTTTCTGGGTGTATGGAGTCTCTTTTTAAGAAAGATACATTGTTATTGAAAACATACATGTTTTTTAAATTTCCTTAGATTTTGATGTAGTAGAAAAGACTGAAATACCACGTGTAGCTCTGAACACTTTATATACAGTTTCCAGTGATTCGTTAAGCAGTATTTTTAAGTAATGAAGCTTTTAAACTTGAAAATTTCCTTAGGATTATACAGAAAACCATCAAGGTAGAAACTCTGCCACTAGTAACTAAGTCTAACCTGACCAGTGTCTTTCAAAATGCTTTCGATGCTCATTTATTGACTCACATAATTAAAAGTCTCAAGATAGATAGCCTTCAGACAAGGTTGGCACTCACAGTTCAAACCACCTCACCCAGATGGCAATCATCTGGTTCTCCAGGGTATCTGGCCACCCTCCATCCTACCCCAGCAGCTCCGGATGGCAAAATGGCAGCAGCATTCTAAGACCTCATAGCTTCATCTTATACCTTCCAGTGTAGCTAGCTCCTTCATAAGCCTTAGGATCTACCATTTCTTACGAAAATTGGGCAACTTGCCCACCTGGAATCAATCTCTATGGCCAAGAGGATGGAACATATATATAATCTTAAATTTATTAGCCGACCCCACTCTCTTTTCAGAGATGAGATTAATCCCTTGGCAGGGGTGAAATTCCTGCTGTACCTTGATGGCGGGAGATGCGTGACGGATGTGGACAGATACCCATGCCACCACCTTTCCTTTCCACTCTCTTTCTTTTTAGTTGGAGACCCATGAATGCAGACAACAGCTGCCCAGATGTTGGCACTCTGCTTGACTGCTTTCAGTTGGGTGTTCTGCAAAAGAGTGTTTGTACTCCTTCTCGTTGATGTAATTCATTCAGCCATCAGTTCATTATTTTGTTCCTTCATTTTCTCTTAGGACTGAGTGAAGGTACTGGGCTCAGTGGGGGCGTTGAACCCAGGTAGAGCTCAGAAGTGATGAGAGCATAGGGGATAATGTTTAAGTGATTTTCCCTGCTAATACCTGCCCAGAGCTTTTCTTTGTGAGCTTATCACTCCACACCCACTCTTACCTAGAAAATGCCTAGAGATGTCCAAGGTCATTAATTAGCTATTCAAAGATAATTCTTGGGAAGCTCCGATTTTGAAACCAAGCATTTTTTTTTCACGGTATTTTTAAATTCTCTCCTTAGATAACAAAGGTAATCACTGCCATTTATCGAACGCCTACTAGACAGTGCTTATTCATGCTACTTACATTATTTTATTAAATCTTTACAACAAACCTTCAGGGTAGGAATTATGATTTTGCCTACCACAAAATGAAGACATGGAGAAGCCAAGTAAATTTCTCCAGGAAGAAAGGGACACAACTAGGATATAAACCCAGAGCTGTTCAAGGCCAAAGCCCTCACTTACTCTGTGGGCTTCTCTCCCATCACGTACACGGCATCATGTTAGTAAATATCTTATCTTCACTATGTATTAGATCGCATTTAACCCTGTCTACTATGTCACTGTCTATTCGATTTAGTAAGTCATTCTGAAACTGATATCTGGACATAGAATGGATCTTGAAGACCATGTGATAGCAATGTATTTTACTGGGGCGCGGGAATAGAACTTGGGTTTCCTGGAACCCAACTCAGAGTTCCTTTCTGGATCTCACAAAAGAAAATGTGACACAGAGCCTTCCTGAAGTTGGGGAAAAGGACCTACAGAAGAAAACTCTACCTTTGGTTGTCAACGCAAATTGTACATATGCAGTTGAATGCCAGATGAAATGTTATCAACGGTGAGAACTGTTGTGCTATGATTCCTTTTACTTTTCATAGTTTGGGGGATAAGTCTTTTTTGCGCCTTGCCTCATTGGTGCACATGGAGCAACTCCCATCGGAATACGGTGCCTGCAGTAGTAGCAAGTTTTCTGATTGGTGGGTGGCGATGATGCATGTTCCTTGGTTGGGTGGAATTAATCTATATAAAGTTGGCAAGGCTGTAACCATCAGAGATTCATTCTCTTCCCCTGTGGCAGACCAGTGTAAGGCAGTGATCGTGGATAAATGCATCTGCTCAGATTCTTGGTCACATAATTCAGATTGTGGGCACAGAACGCCATTAGCCAATTCCACCCTTTTGGCCATAGATATAAATCTACATTCTCCAATCAGCTTCCACTGTCAACCCCGTCTGTTAGTCTCCTGTATTATTTCTCAGTTGCTTCAGAATTTCACAGTGGAAGAAAGAGGTGTTATTATGTATTGACCTCTTAAAACTCCCAAAATGTAAGGCATCCACTTTCTCTTGTATTTAAAATCCAGCCACCATCATGGCTTATTACTGAGTCAAAGGAATTCAACCTAAAACTTCTTTATCAATATTTTAATTTGCATTATAAAATGATTTAGCAAGATATACCTTTGTAAAACACGTGACTGCTTTCTCTAGGGCCCTTGGCAGTTTACGGCTGGAACAGAGGTATTGCGACAGCCTGTATCACAACCCTCCACTTGCTCTGATTTTAGTCACAGTGGAGGTGCAGAATTCCCTGTGAGCTCAGACTATTCCACCACCTCAGCTGGACACCCTGTGTTGTTCCAATTTTCAACCCCAGAGCCCTCTCCCAGGCTGGGAAGCTGCTCATTGACCTGCAAATGCAGCCTGGAATCGTGTGGAGTCAAGGACCACAAGGACAGCCCTCAGACAAGGAAAGAGAGGACGAAGCAGAATTAGGCAGAGGGTGAAGATGGGCTGCGGCAGAGATGCAACAAGGCCTCCTCCCATGGCAAGTCCAGAAGCTGGGAAAGCTCTTCAGAGTCTCCCTGAGGTGGGGCCAAAAACTGGCCTTGAGTACCACCTCGCAGATCAGTCAGTGGACGCAGGCTGCTCTGGGAAGAGATTATGACCTTGGACATGGCACGTCAACTCAGTCCAGGCAGTTCCTAAAGAGGACTGCCAGCTGCCAACATTCCCAGCAGCTGAAGAAATAAATCCTTCAGCCTTTTAAGGGTGTGTGTGTTGGGGGAGGGTTCTGGGTAGCTCTGCCTGTCATTCACAATCTTTTAGCCCTCCCACTCCTGTCCTTCCACCAGTCACTCACTAAGTCCTTGGCCCTAAGCTCTGTCTAGAGATCTTCTGGGTGACAAAGCAAAGACAGCAATACCTTAAAAAACAAACAGAAATACCTATAAAAATTGTGGTACAAGCCTATTTTCTAAGCAAACTAAAATCAAAACACATTTTTTTTTTTTGTAAATAAAGGTCTATGTTCCAAAATATATTTCTGAACCCTAAGGCATGCTTTTCTAGATGCACTAAACTTTGTGAATTCTGTAGGAAATGGAAACTTTATTTCAAAAATAAACCTTGAAGCAATTTGGAAATAAAGAGGACCCTCCTTTTGAGCTGATGCTGAAGGGTAAGAAGGGCCACAGGCTCTGGGAACCAAACTTCTTAAGAGTTCAAAATTTGAATAGATTGTAACAGCAGATGGCCTAGAGTAGCAGTAGGCTCCCAGTTAGAAACTTATACATTTTTTTCTGAACGTAAAGTACATTCTAAAGTCCTTCAGACATTATAAGGTCAAGCCCATTTGGAGTTCTGAACAACTTAAAATTGAGTAACTGTTATGGGTTGAGTTATGTGCCCCACTCCCAATGAGATATATTCGAGCTGTAGTTCCTCAGAATGTGACTTTATTTAGAGAGAGGATCTTTCCAGAGGTAATCGAGTTAAAATGAGGTCATTAGGATGGGCCCTAATTCAGTATGATTGGTAGCCTCATAAAAAGGAGATTTGGGGACATAGAAAAGGACACACATCGGAGGAAGACAATGTGCAGACACAGGAAGGATGCCATCTATAAGCCATGGAATGCCTGAGGCTCCCAAAAGCTAGGAGAGGGGACGCATGGCAGATTCTCCCTCGCAGCCGTCCAAGGGAACCAACCTTGCTCAACAGCTCGATTTGGGACTTCTAGACTACAGAACTGTGAGACGATGTGCTTTTGTTGTTTAAGCCACTCAGGTGGCAGTATATTGTTGCTGCAGCCCCAGGAAACCTATACAGCCTCTGACAGCAACTTCTCTATTCAGCTCAGGTTGTCATCTTCCATGAAGGGAGCTGGGAGGTCAGAAGGCCTTAAACTTGGTTCATTCATTGGAGCAGGTTATTTAATTTCTCTGAGACCATTTCCTCACATGTAAAATAAGAACATAAATAATAACTACTATAGGGTCCTTTCTAGGTGGTTATAAATGCAAGAGCATCCCATATGGCCAATTGATTATCTTCTAACACAAATATTTATAAATCTAACGTTAGGTTATCTGATTCTTGTAATTTTTATGCCTCTTAGGGATTCAAGTTCAGCATCCCTTCCTCTGTTCATTAGTATCCATTATCAATATTACCATTATTTTTTATCGACTCTCAACAATCAAAGCTGTTACGTCTCCTGAAACAAAACAATTAAGTATCGTATGTATTGAGGAAATTATAAACCAAAAAGACAACAGCCTTAGAGCAAGTACTCCACCTTTCTCAACATGCAGTTACGAATTAATCAGGGAACACTGTAGATTAATTAGCAGAATGGGTCCCAGTCAAGGAGTCGCCCAGCCAGGGACCAGCTTCCAGACTCTTTTGGCCAGATACATACATGGAATTTTATTATTTTAAACGTATTTTTAAAACCAAATAATCACCTTGGTTAGTGTGGGACAGAGTATTTCAAATAACATCCAAACATTACAAAACTTCATATGGATGATTTTTGGACTTAGGGTTAGATTTGATCATCTGAACTGTATTTTTAATGACAGAGATAATTAAGCACAGATTGAACCACAAGATACCACTTCATACCCATTAGTATGGCTATAATAATAAACAAAGGAAAACAGTGAGTGTTGGTGAGGATACAGAGAAATTAGAATCCTTGAACATTGCTGGTGGAAATGTAAAGTGCATTTACATGGAAAATAGTTTGGTGGTTCTTCAAAAAAGTTTAACCTAGAATTTCCGTATGACCAGGCAATTTCACTCCTAAGTACATACCCAAAAGAACTGAAAACAAGGACTCAGATACTTTTGCACCAGTGTTCACTGTAGCATCATTCACAATAGCCAAAAGGTGAAAACAATCCAACTGTCCATCAACAAATAAACAGATAAACAAAGTGTTGTATATACATACAATGGAATATTATTCAGCCATAAAAGGGATGAAGTTCTGATCCATATTACACATGCATGGACTTTGAAAACATTACCTCAAGTGAAATGAGGGAGATCCAAAAGGACAAATATGTATAGTTCTATTTATATAAAATATCTAGAATAGACAAATGCATAGGCTCAAACAATAGATAAGAAGGGGCTAGGAGTAGGGTAGAATGCCTAATGGGTATAGAATTTCTATTTGGGGCTGGAAATTAATGCCACCAAATTGTACACATAAAAATGGCAAATCTTATGCATAGCTTTACTACAATGAAAGGAAGAAAGAAAGAAAGAAAGAAAGAAAGAAAGAAAGAAAGAAAGAAAGAAAGAAAGAAAGAAAGAAAGAAAGAAAGAAAAGGAAGGAAGGAAGGAAGGAAGGAAGGAAGGAAGGAAGGAAGGAAGGAAGGAAGGAAGGAAGGAAGGAAGGATTAAATAATCATTCAATTCTTTTCATTTGAAACCAGGGGCTCTACACACATTGATGAGATCATTTCATCATCACACAATATTATGAGGTAAGAATCACTCTTTCGATTTGACAACTATGAAAACTAAGGCTCAGAGAGGGGCTCATGGCCAAATAGTTACTAACTGACAGAGCTGGGATTGGATTCAAGTCCTAGTTCTTCCCCAGCGCTAAGTAGAAAAAACACAAATTTCTGTCTATCTAGATTCTACCAAGATGGCTCAAACATAGATATTCATTCCTTACTGATGATAGTAGCAGATCCAGGCTAGTAGGAAAGAAGTTTCTTATGGGCCTCATAAGGAGAATTTCCCGGTTCTAAGGGGAAATTAAGCAGAGTTTTCTCAATTCCAGTTGATTATTTGTAAAGATAAGGTGTGCCTGGAAAGTGCCACTGGAATGTCTCATGTATTTGTAATCTCAGATGACTGGAGGACATCAAAGTATCTAGAAGCGAGCAAAGATCACGGACTCACGTACCAGAGCTGGCTGTTGCATTGAGACTACCAAACGCCTTTCTGCGTATTTTTTGCAAAGACTTCTCATATCCCCATACGGAGTCTGCAGCTTTAGTAGGAGGGACTGGAGTGGGGAGAGGAGTGAAGTTGTTTTCTCAAAAGAGAATTGCAAAGGGATTGTGAGGAGGAATATCTACACTGCCTGGTGAGGGAGTCATCCTGATTGTATCCTTCTATAGCTGGTCTTTTCATCCTTCTCCACTTCTTGAATTCTCTTTATTAGGCTTTTAAATGTGGGTGATACCCAGGGTTCTGTCTTCCCAATTTCTCTTTTCATATTATACTCTCCCATCCACACACATGGCTTCAGTTAGCCTTGGTCCCTGGTAACCTCTGCACTCCCAGCCCTGATGGCTCGCCTCAACTTTGGACCATTGTAGCCATTTCACATCTCCAACAAGATGTCCCCAAACAATTTCATCATCTTCTTCTGAACCCTTAGTTGCTATTGGGAAATCTTCTAGACCCTCCTCTTCTCTCTCTTTTTTTCCTTCACACCCTCTTAGTTTTTCTATCTTGTCAATTCTATCTCCTGTATGTTGCAAATCCATTGCTTCTTCTCCACCCCTATTGTGTTCTGTTTAATTCCTCCTTACCAAAATGTACCAGGGTCACTAAAGTAGATGGTGTTTGAAGCACAAAAGACTATGGAAGTAGACTTGTGACTTCCTATCTTATTCCTCTGCTACCTGCTCTCCAGGGAGAGTTTAGACAAGCAAATAAAATCACATCTGGCCACATTTTTTTTCTGCTTAAATGTATTCATGGGCTAATGCGTGCTTGCAAGATAAATTTGAGACATCCAGGCTTGACATGGCTGGCAAGTTCATTCATGTTCTCTACAGACTCGTCTCAGGACACTTGTCTACACACACCCTAGGCTGTAGTTATCCTGGCATACTTCATTACAAAAATGTGCCTTCTGCTTTGACACATGTTGTTTTCTCCACCTGGAATGCTCATCAACCCTCCCCCGCCTCATTCACCACCCCTCTGCTTAACCTTTATACATACTTAGGGACTTAACTTAAATATCATCTCTCTGTAAAAGCATGTCCTGACTGCCTTGAGCAGGTTTGGAGCCTTCCCCTGCATAGTTTTCCCTTATCAGTATTTGCAGAACTCTATCCTACTCCTTATCATGTTGTCTTAGTATGGATTTTCTTGTGTAATATCCTCACTAGTCTAATTATCGTAGGCAGGCACATGGTGAAGCACATGTTTGATACACAGAAAGGATGAAACATATGTTGGGTGAATGTTCCCCACTTGGAAAATTATTCCTTCTCGGTCCAAATCATAGAGATAGACAACCCCTCTCAGTGTTGACAGTAATCCCCTGAGGGCTCCTTGAGACTCCAAGTTTAGAGAGAAAGGCCAGATTGGTTGAGACATGAAAGTCAGAGCATGTTAGATGTTAGAGATGTAAAAAGAACAATATGATAGTGAACCTAGATTATTCGGTACAGCTGCTTGTCTGGGAAATTGGTGGACATTTCTTGTTTTTTGGTTTTTTTTTTTTGCTATTCAGTAATAGAACCTTGGAATGACTTTGAGATATGAACCCTCCCTACCAACCAATCCCTGTGGTTCAGTGGGGGCTGATCCCCAGGCTCCCACCTCATTGGTGGGCATGTGACCTAGGCCCTTCCAATCAGAGCACTCCATCCCCTTTCCCTCAGCAGTCAGTTCAGAGACAGGTGCATGACCCAAGCCAGACTAAGGATCCTAAACACCAGCAATTTCTCTGAAGCTAAATAGAGAGATTTTCTGTGGTTGATTGGGAAAATATAATGTAGAATTATAACCCTGCAGTGACTGGTTGCCAACCTGGGCTCCATAAAGGAAAAGAATCGAGAATTAATGCCATGCAAAAAAGAAAGAAAGAAAGAAAGAAAGAAAGAAAGAAAGAAAGAAAGAAAGAAAGAAAGAAAGAAAGAAAGAAAGAAAGAAAGAAAGAAACGAAGGAAGGAAGGAAGGAAGGAAGGAAGGAAGGAAGGAAGGAAGGAAGGAAGAAAAGAAAAGAAAAGAAAAGAAAGGAAGGAAGCAAGCAAGCAAGCAACGAAGCTGAGAGGCAGAAAAACAAATTGCTAAGGATAATGTTTGAGTGCCAAATCCAACTTTGCATAAAGCCAAACTGGTTTTGTTTATTTATTTATAGTTACATGATAAAATAAATTCACCTTTTCAAATAAGGTAATTCAATTTGGGTCTCTGTTACTTGCAACCAAAAGAGGCTTTATTAATACTGACATCAGGGTCATTGGCAAATCTAGAGAGAAAGCGTGATTACAGAGGACCCTGATTCTGTGGTCATATGATAAAGATGTGTTTCTTTCCATCCACATCCTTTCATGCAGTGACTCTCTAGGCATGTAGCAAAGGAAAGAGTACTCTGGAAGGAACTATGGGTCTCAAACTGCTTTAACTATGGTCCATTTACATGGAGAACACCTATTCCCCATCACATTCACACTTGCCAAAAAAACGTGTATTTCTTATAAGCCCCCTGGTGGTGCTGAGTAGACTAAAAGAGATCAGAAGACTTATGAAATGATAAATTAAATGCAGATTGAAATAGTTGAGAATATAGAAATGTATTTTTAATTATGAAGCAAATGTGAATACATTCTTCTTGTAGAAATGGAAGTATAGAAAATGCAGAAAGTCCCTGACTTTTATTTGACCATCCCCTACAGGATAAGGTCACCGTGTATTCAACTTGTACTTTAAACACTATAACTCAGTATAGACACACATAGAAACAGAGGTTTGTTTTACGTGGTGACTGTGATTATGTAAGTTCTGCCCACATACACACTAAGGATAAAGTTGCACTGAAAAGTCCCAGCTGCAAAATCACCTCCCTTCTCACTCTATCATGCGATCTCGGAGATATATAAAAATGCTCCTTTAAATTTCTTCTATGTATTTAGGAATCCTCTCTAAAAGGTTGCTATTAAAAAGTTTCACAGGAAGAGGAGAATGAGCTCACTATCATTTTTCTCGTTTGTTTC
This sequence comes from Macroglossus sobrinus, assembly GCA_004027375.1. NCBI lineage: Eukaryota > Metazoa > Chordata > Mammalia > Chiroptera > Pteropodidae > Macroglossus > Macroglossus sobrinus. Next base: position 218,018 of record PVKZ01001177.1, read on the forward strand.
TCACTTTTTTAAAAAAAAAAATTACATAATATATGAACAAGTGCTTAATATAAAAGACTAAAAAAATCCAGAAATACATGGAAATCACTGTCATTTCACGATCTCACCTTGCCATTCTCTACCTTTCCACTATACTGTATGCTTTTTAGTTCTTTTTCTCTGCATTTTCACTCTATATGTAGAGCATCAATGTATTTTAGACACTTTTCGATGTTGATGTTATAAGATTAAAGAATTACCTTATGAAAAGTAGAGAATATGCCTTTAGGTAATGGGATACAGGATGGGCAAGTTTCGAAGGGTGGAGAGAGGCAGGAAATTTGTACACAAGCCTGACTAGGGAGGGTTGGGCCCTGGTGTTGAGAGTTCGCATGGAGCTAAGCACGCTGTGGGGCAGTGTCAAAAGCAAACGTCACTGACTTCCCAACTTTTCCATCTCCGCTTCTCAAATCCTCAGGGATTTGAGGAGGGTTCTGGGTTCTGTTAGTGGCCGAATTGCTACTCAAAGCTCAGTATTTTTTTTAAAGCACATGTTTATTCTTTCCTTTTTCAGATAAATCACACTATATATTATGTGCCAGTTTCATAATGTGAAATAGAAGGTCTTTGATGAATAATTCACGTTTTGAATTGGTTTTTGACTGGCGGTAATATCCTCATTCTCTCCTCTCTTCTCTCCTTCCTTCTCCTCCTCCTCGTCATTAGTCTTTTCTGTTTCCCAGTATTCCACATTTTTTTTTTTAAGAGGATGCTTTTCTTTATTTTCTTTCCCTTTTGAACTTGCATTCGGTTTAAGCTTAATATTATGATTACTTATCTAACATATTAACTGTTTTACATTGAGGCTCAGAGAATGCTGATTACATTTCCAAAATATTCGAGCACATGGACATTTGGTGTGATATAAACATACCAACGGGATGACTGACACTAGTCCTCTGCTCCCTGTGAAGAAATGTAGAGTCTTGAAGAAAATGAGCTGGGAGCCAGACCTGTGTGAGTCCAGGTTCTGCTGCTCACTAGTTTCAGGATCTCGAAGAGGTACCTAACAGAGTCTCAGGATTTTCTTCTGTAAAATGGGGAAGTGCTTCATTGGGTATCAATCAGATTAAATAAATTAATATGTATGTAAAACACCAAGTCAATACATGAGTGCTATTTTTCCATCCTAACATTTTATTTAGAGAATCATTGATGGAAATTTTACACCATCCAGTTAACCAGGATAGAGAAGAGAGTGATGCCGTCAGAAGATCTCTCTAAAAGGAAATACTACTTTATGCTTCTCTTGTGTTGTATTTACTCAGAAACCTGAGCCTGCCTGACCTAGTACAAGAAGAAAAGGCAGCTCTGGAAATACGACTCCTGCTTTACAAAGGCAGGTTGATGGGATATAAGCAGAACACCTGGGAAAGGGTAAATGACTCTGTTTCGTAAAGAGGTAACTGCAATTTCACAATAGTAGCGAGCTATCTTTCTAAGCTTCAGTGAATTTCATTTTGAAGTCCTCCTTTCATTTTCCTGTTTATTAGGGAATTTGACTTCTCAGTGACCCAAAACTAGCCTAAACACACACATTCTGACTCATTTTACTGGTAAAAATAGGGATGGGCCCTGACCTCAAGCATCACTAGAATTGGGGTTTCTCAGCCCCCTCTCTTTTCTATGCTCCCCTCTGGGCTCATCGCTTGGGTTTCTGAGAGAGAACTGATCTGCACTCAGTATACTTTAGGCTTAGAGGATTCCTACACAGTCTCTCAGGATACGACAGTAAAATTTGCGGGATGGAATCTGATTGGTCCTCTCTGAATCATGTGACCACCCTGAACCAATACTTGTGGCTACAGGGATTGAATGATCTGCTTGATAGATTGTGTCTTATATCATTTCTGTGGCTAGTGTGGACAAGGTTTGGTGACCCGCAGTTTCCCCAGAAACACAAAGAATGAGGAGGGACCCTTTCTGAAAGGGAAGGGGTAGCTTTTAATAGGAAAAGTGGGGACAAGATTGCTGGGAAGACAATATAACAGGTCCATGCTAGAGATAATATTTTATAAATGAACTTCTAGCCAGAATTTTATTATGATTGTGTAGATTAAAATAGAGCTTTGAAATTTTATTTATCAAGTTCTTTTTCCTCCATGAGAATGTTGTCAATCATTAATTCCAGTAAACATATCCTAAAGTATTGAGGGAAACTATTATTTGTCAGAACAGCTTTAATAGTAGTAATACAAAAGGGCTACATTGGGATAAATATTTTAAGTATTCCTCCCGTCAAATTTATTAATTCAACAAACACTTAATGAGTCCCTTCTGTGCATCAGCCATTGTGCAAAGCACTGGGATACTGGGGGACAGTGAAACAGACGTGGTCTGTTGTTTTTGTGCATCTTACAATTCAGAGTTTTGCTGATCAGTAGAGTATTCACCAGCCATGTGTGGCTATCGAGCAATTGAAGGGTGGCTGGTCCAAATTGAGATGCTATAAGTATAGAATAAACACTGAGTTTGAAAGAGTACCCACCCACCCCCCAAAAGGACCTCATTTAAATTTTTTAATATTGATTCCAGGTTGAAATGATGATATTTGTGATATATTGAATTCACATAAAATACATTGTTGAAATTAATTTGGCTTGTTTCTATGTACTTTTTAAATGTGGCTACCAGAAAATTAAAAAATACATGTGTGGCTCCTGTTATATCTCCAATAGATGGCGCTAGTCTAGAGCAAGGGACTAGCGATTCTCACATTTCAATGTGTCCATGAATCGTCTGCAAGATCATGTTAAAATGCAGATCTGGTTCAAGTAGTTCTGGGATAGGGCCTGAGATTCCGTATTTCTTATAAGCCCCCTTGTGGTGCCGAGTAGGCTAGAAGAGACCAGAAGACTTATGAAATGGTAAATTAAATGCAGACTGAAATAGATGAGAACATAGGAATTAATTCATTGAAGAAAGAAAGACTATTAAGATAAACTAAAGATACCACAGAAGAAATAAGTGAAATAAATGTAGAGTGAGGACAGTCTCTTAGTCAGACTTTTAAGAAACTCTTTGCTATCTTCTCAGAAATTAAATGTACTGTAAGGACCAACATTCGTGTATGTATCTCTCTAAACCTCTGTACGCATGTACAGTATTCAATAGTTGAATTGGAGAAATGTTTCTCTAGTTGACTTGGTGCAGGCGTTGTATCTGCCAACATATTTGGGTAGATCTGAAGGATAAGAAGATGAAGAAGACACGGTGCTTCTCAAACTGCTCAACGTGGAGTTAGAACAAGGCAAACACAACTGACTCGATACAGCACAAGAAGAGCTAAACTCAGGGTGGTGCCATCCTGTGTTTTGGTCTCTTTTCACCTTTCCACTAACAATCGCACTCGATGTGGAGCATCTACACCTGTCTCCCCAACACGTCTCCTTAGTGCGTTTGAGGTGTGGACTGCTGAATTCCACCCTGGAATCCAAGGGTAGAGCCAGTGAGCCAGGTCTGCGTCGACAGAACCCATGGAGTGTTCTGAACATTCAGATTGGGCAAAAAGGGACACATAACATCTCAAGAGGGAATGAAATTTCTGGGAAAAGACTGTTTCCGGTGAGATAGGGGTCTGCAAGGGCCTCTAACCTTCTTGCTGCCATGCGGGGTGTGAGTAAGGGCTCAAGAGGAAGCAAATACTGACACTGAGAAAGAAAGCCAACTTGTGCAATGGAGAGTCAAACGGCTCTTTCTGATCTAATCAAGCTCATATCAAGCTATCCCTGAAGGCAGATATACTCTCTTTAATTCTGTAAGCCAATAAATTTCGTTTGCATAAGCAAGTTTAATTTGCATTTTCTCTTCCTTGTAATCTAAAGAGGCCTAACCAACAAACAACTAGCGTGAACAAACACAGAGAATGGGACAATTAATTTTTCATGGGAGCGTCACAGGGTACTTGACATTTGAGTAACAAGCTTTAAATGACAAAGTGAGATGTAATGGACCTTTGGATGACAAGACTGTGTTCCTTGTTATATTTAAGGATTCTGCAAATTGGGAAGGATTGCCAAAAATGCCAGGTCAAGTCCATGTGATACAAGAATATGTTTCTAGTCTCTGGAAGTAGCTCTCTGGAGCTGGAGGATGAACTTCCTGCAAAAAATATGAGCTAGTTCCTCATTAGGACTTAGATAGCACCCTTCAGAGTTGTCTGCCCTGACCTCTCTATCCAAAACTATCTCTATTCCTACTTTCTTCCAGTTATCCTGTTTAAATGCTTGAAGAGCACTTTTGACTCTGTGATTATCTTGTTTACTATATTTACTTATTATAATGAACTTATTTTAGAATATAAGAAAGAGTCAGGACCTCTTCTGTCTTAGTAAGCGCTATTTTTGCAGCATCTAGCATAGTACTTGTCATCTGGTAGCACTTAAATATTTGTGGAATTAATGCTCAGTTGATTAGAGCACTGAATCCAGACTTGGCTTCCAAATAGTTTATAATGATGTACAGGAACTGTGGCGGGTCCAGAGAAAAAGAAACAGCAAAGATGAGAAGTAAGTGCAGTAAGGAACTCTGAGAGGAATTAAGATAGACGGTTCTCTGGAAGAGAATCTCAGAGATTATTTATTGCACAATTATAAAAAGGATTTTTTATCAGAAAAATGTAGAATGATTACTCTCCATTGTCACAAAGTTCTAAATCCAAAGGAGAAACAAACAGGAAAATTTTTATTGGTCCTGGGAAGAACTTGAGCATCATCAGGTATAAGGCAACGTATTGAGGATTCCATCGACTGCCTCACCTTTATTGAGGGGGCAGAGACTGTTGGTTGTTTACCCCCAAACCATTGTCCCTTCATGGTTAGTAACAGAAACTGTGATTTTATTGAAGATGGCAATCTGTGCTTCTAAAAAATTTCTTTTCCAATGTACTTTGTAATTAATGACATCTGGTCAATGAGCTGTAACGTGAGATGCTGTGTGTGAAGAAACATTCCATAATTATTTTTATTGCCTTAAAGGAGTTACTGGGAGTTACATGCTTTATACATTGTTCTGTTCCTTTTTTCTGATGCCTGGAATGTGGATGTGATGGGTGAAGTTCCATCAGCTATTTTCTGACTTCGAGTAAGGAAGTCACACATGAAGAAAACACACACTGGGAATGGCAGAACAGAAAGAGAGAGGCATCTTGGATCCCTGATGATTTCATGGAGTTTCTGTATCGCCTCTGGACTACCTAGTTCCATACTTTTTTATGTGGAATAAAAATGAATGTATGTTTCAGCCACAATTATTTTGCATTCTCAGTCCCATGCAACCAAATTAAATCTTCTGATGTATTTAGGTTATTTTTTTAAAATAAAATATATCAAATATCTATTCCAGAATATCTTAAAAGATAATAGAAAACCAACTATTCTAGACAGTTTATTATAACTGCCTGCATTTAGAGGTCTTTACAGATATAAAATGGAAAGGAGAATCATATGAATAAATTACAGAGACAGCTTAATAAAAATAACATAAAAGGCTGTTTGTGCAGAGGCTCATACATAGAACCCCAATCAAACAAGCCTAAAGATAAATTTAAAGAGACTTTCAGACATATAAGAATGTATGGCTAATAAATGTTCACTGCTTTAACTGAAAATTATCATGAATCAGAATGAACCAGGAATGAAAAACTATGTGCTGTTACTTTAAAACACTAATAAATTTTAGGCTATTTTAATGTACTTCTGGTGAGTAAGGGCTGGTAATAGGTTATTTTAATACGTTTTGCAATTATCAGGCCCTTGTTAAAGTTTAAGCATTCTGTGTTGTCCTCCAAATGATGAGGAAGGGAGAAGAAGAGTAAAAATGATTAAAGGAATAGAAGGTAGATCATTTGGAAAAGAATAAAAAAATATATTGTCTATCCTGGAAAAGAAAAAGTAAAAGAGGACTTTAAATTGTTTTATGAATACAAAGGGTTATTAGAAGGAGTCTGGTAGGCTCTTAACCACTAAAGTGGAATAAAATTAAATTACTTTAAATTGAAGAAAGAATGTAATGATAGAGTGTTTACATAAGCTAATGTCCTTGGAGACACTGCAATTGAGAATCTCCATCCTAGAGATCTTTATAAAGTCTAGAGAGCATATCCCATTGTGACGTCATACCCCATGATCAGCCATGTGCGTCCCTCTTGAAGATGATGCCTGTGTTGCAAAGAAGGACTTCCTGGAAAGACAGAACCATAGAAATTGGCCACAGGACCTTTGAGAATTCTCCTGATTCTTTGTTTGAAATTCAATAACTAGAAAATTCCTTGAAATGCACTTTTTTTAAAAAAACAAAGTTTAAATGACTGACATTGTTAATGCCTACCTATAATCAGATGCTGTTGTTGCCTTGTATATATGCCTTTGGTGTCCAGTATATGCTGATGGTACCTGCAAATCTCCACTTCTCTCTACCTGTGTGCAGGGCAGTGATTTGTTTTTACCAGAGCTTGCTGATATGTAAGCCAGGGGTGAGTTTGCCATTCCGGCCCACTGAGCCTTTGCCAGCACCACAATCTGAAGGCTCACAGAGTGTTCAGTTTGCCATCATGGAATCTTGCATAATTTTAGTCTGCAACAAAGGGACCTATTTTATGGCAGAAGAGCAACAATGGGCACGTGACTATAGGATCCCTGGGTTCTACCATACACTGAATCACGGATAAATGCTGCCAGGTAGAACTCTTAAATGTCTCTTAAAAGCCAGCTAAGGAGACAGCTTAAGAAAGATGCTTTTTGGGGATTGGGCCCTGTCCTTGAAAAAGTAGCATACATTTGGAACCAAAGCTCAAGTGATGCTATGTTTCCAGTTGCTAAAAATACCCAATCCAAGTTTTAGTAGATGATCTATAATTCAGCTAAGTTTGTCAGGGCAATTTCTTTTGTTAATGATTGCTAGGGGAAGTGGTCAGAATGCATCTTGGAAGATGCAGCTTCCCTATAAACAATATTGACATGTAGGAGAAGTCATCTTTTTCTTTGGAGGTACTGTGGAAAGGTGCTTAGAGCAGTTGCAGCTCTTGTAACTATGAAGGGAGAGAACATGAACAGTGAGAATGGCAGAGTGAAGAGACAGAAGAGTCTGGTTCCTTGATGACATCAGTAAATCTTTGAAGCAACCCTAGAATTGCTTTCCTCTGGACATAAAAGATGGTTTTATTGTTTAAGCCACTTCTAATCAGAGATGGGTACCTTCAGGTGATATCCTTGGCAGATACTGCTGATTAGGACTCTCCACATTATTTCTTCCCATGGCTGTTTCTGTGTTGATGGTGCTTACCTTCCATCAGAGAAGCCCAAAATACTGACAATTTCCCAGCCTCCCTTGCACATAGGATTCCAATTCTGGCCAATTTGACTTGAGGAGCATCTGTTGCGAGCCTTCTGAGAAAGGGTTTCATCCTTAATAAGGTGTGGTGCTTTGGAAATACACCCCTATTCTTTGGTCAGATGCTGTTATGTTTCATGTGACACTTGAAGCTGTGGCTGCTGTGTGTGATTATGATGCTAAAACTGACAGAGTGCAAGATGGTAAAAGCTCAGGTCTGCAATGACATGGCAGAATCCTTGACATCTTGGACTTATTCTGCTTCTTGAATTATCTTTATGTGTAAATAAATGTCATAGTTTAAGTTGGTGGTTGTTGAATGTTCTGCTTCTTGCAGCCAGAGTCATCTTAACTCAAACATACATTATCATATGCCATCTCAGCTCCCACCTTCACACCCCACCCAGCAGTCCACCAGAAACGAAAGAATCAAAAAGTTTCTGTTAAAATTTTAAACTTCAGCTTCTCCTGGTTTTATATTGTAATGGTTATGGAAATTGCTACTTGTAGTTTGCTATACAATCAGAGACTTATTTCTTTCAACCTTACCATAAAACAGATCATTAGGTATTCATGAGAATTACAAAGGCATTTGCCCTCAGTGCTTCTGTAATTTGGAGAAATGACAAAACTGTAAAAGGAACTGCTGGATGTTTTCATTCAGTTGGGCATTATAGACAGATTTAAATTTTTCTAAAAAGAAGAAAAATGCAGCCAAATTTCATAACTCTCAAAAGTTCTAAAAAATATATTGAAACCCTTCCTAAAAGAAGAGCAACTGTATATGTATCATTTTATTTAAAAAAGAAAACATCTAGAATCTAAAAAAGTTTACATTTCTGTTTAGCCTAAGCACAAAAGTTGAGAATTTAGAATTTTAATTCCAAGGAATATTTTCTTTATATTAAAAAGCCATATATGTAAATATGTATAAAGATACGTGTATATGTGCATATATACATATACATATTTTATAATAAAGAAATAACGAAGAAAAGAAAGATAATAAAAGATGTTAATATGTTACTGGAATTCTACTAGTCTGCTTTAAGCTCATTGATGGAAAAATAAGATTCAATATTGGTTTTCCACCCTTGGAAATAATTTTTCTAGAGGCTCTTCTTGATTTTAGAACTACCACTTCTGAATATACTTCTCTCTGCAAGCAGAATGGTGGTAGGTCTTTTAGATAAATTCTGCATTCTATTTATCTTCAGGATGTATCCTTTGATAATGCTTTCACTAGCGAGCAAAGCATTTTACAGTAGTAGAACACGTTGCCTAAGTCAGGTATCTCTGTTCTTTTACGTAGCTAAATTGGCCTGGGACCCAAGATGAGCTTGCTTTGCTCTGAATATCATCCATCACACCACCTAGTTCAAGTTCAGGCAGCTTCCCTGGATTGTGATTCTCTTGGAAGTGAGCCCCTGCCTTTAGCCTTGGGCTGGCTCATGACCGTCACCTTTCACCTATTAACGAAAAGTTTTGCATCCTAGTGAGTTTATTATTCCAGCAACTATTTGCTAGCCCCTTCACCACTTAAAAAAAAAAAACAAATAAAACAAAAACCAAAAACAAAATCAAAACTCTCCAAATCGCTTTTATTTATTGTGGTACCAAATCTGATTTAAAGTTATCATTTTGTTTATAGACAAACTAGATAATGTGTTGGATAAAAGCCCATCCTAGTACTACCAAGTTACTGAAGGTCTTCTTTCTTAAAGTGCATTGTTTTAGTCACGTGTCTCGGGTTTTTGTCGTTGTTGTTGTCGTCGTTTTCTTGTGGGGAGGCAGTCTCTCTGCCCTCGATGTCTTTTTTCCTTTCCCCAGTGTCTAAAATGAAGTATAATGGCAAACTTTTTAAAATACAGAAACACTTTCAGATTTATAAGAACATCCAAAAACAATAAATTGGAGTGAACTTTATCCTTTGAAAACAAGTATCCATCTTGCATAAATAGTGAGTGCATTTAGGAGAGATGGGTTATTTGCTGGGCTTGATGAAGCCAAAACAAGAGAAATAATAAAGGAACACGCTTTGAATATTTGAGCCCCTCTTGCTCCTGGCATTTCCAAAAATCATTTTATTTGACAAAAGGACAGAAACTTGTGCAAGAACAGGATAACGAATCCAGTTAAGAATGAAAATAATATGCATATTATTTCATGATCTAGATTCAGATTTATACATTACAGCAATAACAGTGCGTTTGTAGTTTCTCGGTGTGTGTGTGTGGTGGGGGGAGAGTGGTCTTTTTCCCCGGGAGGGAAGGCCCTTCTGCAGATCCTGCTGGACCCACCTCTCCGCCCACATGGCAGCCGCAGAGCGACTCCCCTCCTGCTGCCGCAGACCGATCCCTCCCCACCGACCCCGTCCCCGCCCTGCGCCTGCAGCGGCTGGGTCCCGTCCGCGGCGGCTCCGACGAATGACCTGTAGTAACCCCGCTCCGCCCCGGGCCTCCAGCGCCGCGCTCCGCGGCCGGAATTCGATAGGCCCGGCCCCGCACGCGCCACCGCCCGCGGGCCAATGGGCGGCGGCCTCTCTGCATATGCAATGAGCGCCGGCCGAGGGAGCGCGTCCCGGGCGGTTCGCTCAACAGACGCTGGTCTGCCGGCGCCGGGGAGCGGCGCTGCAGTTGTCGCCGCGGCCGAGGCCGGAGGAGGCGGCGGCGCAGCGGCGGACAGGGCGGCGGACGGTCGCCCCCTCGCAGTGCGGCCGCGGCGGCTGCGCCAGGGTCCCTCAGGAGGCGGCGCGGGGCGTGGATGCTCCGGGGCGCCGCCAGGCCTGCGTGGGCCGGAGGCCGCGGGAACCACCGTCCCGGCGTTGCGGTGAGTGCGGCGCCGGTTGTGGGAACGGCGGGGGCCGGTTGGCGGCGCGGCCTCCGCGTGCGGCCAGGCTGGGCCCGAGGGCGGCCCCGGCCTGAGGGAGGGACGCGGCCGGCCTCGGGCCCCGGATCCCCAGCGTGGCGGCCGAGCCCGGCTCCGGGGGTGTGCGGGCCTGCGGCGTGGGGGAGAAGCTGCCGGTCACAGCGGGAGGCGCCGCGGTGGGGGTCCGGGATGCGGGTGACGTGGAGCCTCGGCCGGAGGGCCCACGTGAGTGTGTGTGTGTGTGTGTGTGTGTGTGCGCGCGCGTGCGTGTGTGTGTCGGGGGGTGGACCGCAGCGGGAGACGCAGCGCTGTCCCGAGGGAGGAAGGATGCACGGGGTCTCCCCGCGCTTTGGGGTCGGGGGTGGGGTGGAGACCTGGCAACTTTGATTAGATCCGCTCTGACGCTGTCCCTGGGAGGAAACTGAGGCCAGTGATTTTAGAAAACCACGCCGGAGGGGCGGGCGGCGGGGGATGGGGGGAGTCTTGCTGCAGGGTATGAGAAGAAATTGGGCGTGTGAGGTGGGTCGACCTTGGTATTTGTTCTGGTCACGATCTGCGGTGGTGGGACTGGGATTAAGACTAATCGATGTTTTGGGCTTGACGGTTAAAGGTTTACTTATCCCTGAGTGCGTTTTAATTACATACCAGTAATAGATCATGTAGCAGCGGGGGCGCGCTTACTACCATACGTCCTGTGGGGCAGGTATTATCCAGGTCCGTTTCAGGGATCAGGAACCTGAGGCACAGACATACGGAACCGGTTTGCCCATTGTGGTTTTAAAAAAATGTGCTCTCAGCTACTGTATATACGAGCCCCTCAAAAATGGAAAAGGGTGGAACAACGTCTTTAAAATTATGAAGGCTAGAGAGGGAATAGGCCTTGTGAAAGCTGAACATTTATTGAGCCTTTATTCCGTGCCAGGCACTGTTCTAAGCTTTATGCATGGTATCCTTACGCAGTTAACAGCCCTCCAGGGCGGTGGTCATTCCCATTTTACAGCTGGAGAAACTGCAGTCTGGAAAAACCTCAGATCACAGCAAGTGAGAGGACATGCTTGGATTCAGAGCAGCCTCTCCAAAAATCCAGAGCTCCACCTTTAAACCACTATGTTATGCTGCCTCTCCTTGGCGGCTGGCTGAATAGTTAGTTGCACCAGTAGATTTTTTCTTTGGGTGCCTAGGAGAACCCTGGTTTGATGATACTGTCTTTTATGATCGTCACAATTTCTCCAGATTAGTTCTGGGGGTTGAAGGGTGCTGCTGAGTTGCTCCTGAAAGTTTATATGAAGGTTATTACTGGGAAGAGGTGTTGTGACATGGGAATCTGCTGATCAGACTTTATTCTTTTGTTTTCTGGCGTCTTTCTGTGCAGTTCTCACCCTTAGGGGTGAGTAAGGCTTCTGTAGTCACTCTGGCATTTTCTGTTTAGACTTTTCCTGGTTTCTCTTCTACAAGGAGGATTGGTTCTGTAGAATTACAGCGTTGTTAGGTGTAGGGCAGAGAAGTCTCCTGGCTGTAAGGGTCGAGGTGAGAAGTCACCTAGTGTCTTTGGGTCTCAGTAACTGGATTTATAAGACATTTGGACTGGATGATTTAAAGCTGAACTGCTGTGTGTGTCCAGAATGCCCTCATTAAAGGAAAGAAGAAATGAAGGATGGACAAATATGGGGAAAGTCATGCCCTTTCTGGTTTGGGAGAGTGAGATCTTAAAGCCTCAAGCCCATTGCTTATGCGCATCCTGCTGTCTGCTTTGGCTTCAATGACTAACTAGTTCGTTCCTCATTCAATAAAGTACTCAGGTAGAGCCTTTTAACTCCCGTTGTACGTCAGGCACTGTGTAAGGTGCAGGGAGTACAGCAGTGAACAGAATTGGTTTCTTCCTTGTTCTCATGGAGGAAACAGACATGAAGCAAATCATCATACAAATAAATATATAATTACAGATTATGACTTGTGCAATGAATGATAAGTAGTGTGTGAATGAATATTATAACGAGGCTTGTGATTTAGAGGGAAATCTAGTCTAGGCAGTTTTTTGAATTGATAACGGTGAGATTTTGCTAGATGACAATCTTGCTTTCTGAGGCTGTAATTAAATGTGTTTGAAGAGTTTTGAGAACTTTTGAGCAACATTTCATTTTGTAGTATCTGATCCTAATCAGGATGTCACTCACATTTCAAGATGAAAATGAGATAGGGAACTTTTTCAAGCAGTCATTCTGCCTGCCTTCAGGGTACTTAAAGCTTAAATATCCCTGTAATGCTTAAATGTTCCCCTCTGAATGCACCATTGGGAAGCAGGAATCTTTATGAAATTTGAACTTTAGTGTGAGATTTGGATGTTTTCAGGAAAGCCAGGCCAAAAAAGGCGACAGGTTTTTCTAACTTTAGATAAGCAGTATTATAATTATCAAAAGTATACAGTGTAGTGTACACTTTACATGGTAATTTAATTTAAGATTCTTACTTCACGAGATAAAAATGAAAACATGCTTTGGGAAATAGAAGCTGTTAGATGTGGGAATATTTCAATTTAGCATGTATTAAGCCATTACAAGGGATTCATTGCAGTATATTTACTGAAGACCACCTGCATGCAAAGCACTGTGCCGGGTCTGCCAAGTGGAATGAATAAAAAGATGAACTCGAGAAAGGCCTTGCTTTCAAGATTTCAATTGAATGAACACAAATACTCAGATTTAAGTGTTTCACCACCTTTTTTAAAAGTTCAGTCATGTTAGCCCATTTGATCCTCTTAAGAACCTTTTTATCATGAGTAGAAATATGGAGAAAATGGAGATGTAGAGGTAAAATTGCCTGCCATGGTGATTAATATTACATGGGGTGGGAGAAGGGGATGTCGAGTGATCACTAGTTTTAAGTTTGGAGCCATCAGTGTAGAGATGATGGCTGACACCATGGCGTGAGATTGCCTATGGAGAGACTAGGATAAGAACAGGAGGAGGCCTGGGATGCCGCTGGGGAGAGGAGGCTCAGCTTTCGATGGAGATGAGAGGAGTGACCAGGGAAGTGAGAGGACAGCCAGAATAGGTGTCCTTGCCGCCAAGGGGAGAAGCGGTCAGTGCTGTGGAATGCTTCTCTCAGAGGAAGATCGAGTACCTCTATTGGAGTTGTCAAGTCAGAGGTCACGAATGACTTTTGTGGGAGATGTTGATGTGGTGGTAAAAGGGTGGGGTTGGGAGCAGAAGTGAGCGGAAGTGAAAAAAATGGAGAAGGGAGCAAGCACAGGAAAGCTCCCAAGCGTTTTGATTACAGCATGTGTAAGTGCCGATGGGAAGGTCTGGGTTGAGAGGGCGAGGCTGAATATCGAGGAGAAAGTGTTGTTAGTGCAGTTCCTAAGAAGATGGGAGGGGACGAGATCCACAGCATAAGCTGTGAGGAGGGACACCTCTTCCATAGTAACAGGAGACAGGCCTGCGACTGACCTGACATGAATTTGTGCCTTATCATGGAACCCTGAGTAATTTCTAAAAAAACTGCCAAGAACTGTCAAATGCCCATGAAAATCAGTCCAGTTTTAGCTCACTCATGACAGTCTTCTTAGCTTGCTTCACTGCAGAAGCATCCCTTTTTCCTTTCTTCCTTCTCCTTTCTCTGTCCTTTAATTGATATACAAAAATCTGCATGTATTTAGTATATACAGTTTGATGAGTTTGGACAAGCACGCACCTGTGCAGCAAAAACAATCCAGGTAATAAACATATCATCACCTCCAGGCTTCCTCGTGCCTCTTTTGTTATTTGTTTGTTTTCTCTAACCTTCAGAAATAGTTTTTTTTTTTTTTTTTGGAGGGGCCAGGTATTCTGCATCTGGTGTGTGAGCAAACCAATTGTATAAATAAGAGCATACATCATCTAAAGGGGACTAGAAATTATTAAGTATTTAAGGACAAGAGTATTCAGACTGTATGAAGGCACATAAAAGTGTGGTTAATATTAAGCGAGCACTACAGAGGACAGAAATGTCACGTTTGGCCAGGGCAGCCAGAGAAAGGTCAGCTGAGCCAAATGAGACGACAGCTAGATTTGAGGCAAGAGTAGAGGGAGTTTGAGGAAGGTACTCAAATGAAGATGTTCAAGGCAATTGGGGAAGAGCAGAATTGACAGATAAAATTGGAGCATCAACTGTTTTGGGGGACTAGGGAAGATGTGAGGATAAATCACATCCTGGGGGAAGCAAAAAACAAAGACTTAGAGGACAAACACAATTAAGACTTGGCATAAACTTATTTATTTATTGATGCTTTCAACTCAGAAAGTAATTAATTATTAATTGAATGGGAGGTCCTGGGAATGGGAAGGGGGAGACTGAGTGGCCAGCAGGTGGAGGGAACCCTGTGGGCTCTGACTTGCTACAGGAAGGGCATTTGGGGGTCTCGCCCACGTTGTTTCTAACTCTGCTGCTGTGACTGTCACGTGGCACTGCATACCATACACCCTGGCAGTGTGACGTCCTGGCCATTTAGCCTTTTTGGAGCTCCGTTTCCAGGTCTGTAATACTTTCCTGCTCAACAAAGTTATCATCTGCTTCTCTATCAGTCTTCTTTTTCTTTTACCTCCCTTTCCACCTTTTCATTGTACTTGGCTCAGGCTTTTTGTTATTTGCGCCATATTTCTTAGATTTCTTTGAAACTTTATTAGGTAGCTTTAAGCGTTTCTTTCTTGTGTGTTCATTTACGTGTTTACTACTTGGAATTCACCAGGCACTTGCATGGGTTTTATTAGGTGCTGATACACTGACACTACTTCATAGATAATCTTAACCTTTCTAATATTATTTTAGTTCTAAACTAGTTTTGTATGTATGTCAACAGTTCATTCTTCTGCATCGATGTTTCTGGATTTTAAGATATTCAGTATCATTTTGGCCAAAATTATGACCAGTTCGTACTTCTACCGCATAAGTTTTTAAATTTTACATATTTTGATTTTATTGGGATGCAGTGATCCTCATTCTGGACTCGACTTTGGCTTTTTTTCTTTAAAACTCAAAAACCAGAAACCCTTCTCTCCCGTTGGAGACCGACTTGATCTCTGGACTTGATAACCTGTTCGAGTTCTTTCTAAAACGAAGTAAGGACTTTATTTTTGGTTCCGTGGAATACTGGAACGAACCAGAATGAATTCATCTTAGAAATGAATTTGACGTAAGTTTAAGGTAAACAGAATTGACATTAATTAAGGCTATTCCATATGGAGCATAATACATGGAATCCTCATTTTTTACATAGTCACCGTTAATATTTCCCTAAGTCATTTTCCTTTTGTATTGTAACTTTCCGTATTGCTCATGTGTTAGAGTCTAAGAATTTCTATTTATCATTTACTGTGAAACGTGGCCTGGCTGGTAGGCAGATGCCTGTTTAGACTGCATAGCACTTCTCAGCGGTGTCTGGAGGTGGGAGGGCTGTGGGAGGGAGTGGCTGGCTGGGAGTGAGGTGTGAGGTCAGAGAGGGAGCTCACGGGACCCCACGTATGAGGAAAGAGATCGATGTGGGCCGGAAGAGTGATACGGGGCTTGAGCTTTGTGGCCACACTGTTGCTTGAATCTGCAAATCTGGTTCTACCTCATTCTAGTTTTGTGACCGCAGCAAATTACTTAACCTTTGAACTTCAGTTTCTTGAGATAAGGGTGACGTCTATTTTGCAGGGTACATGCGCTCTGGAGGTGTGTATGCAACCCATCTCTTGGTGCCGGAAGAAAAAGTTAGAAATTTTACTTCTTGTTTTTAAAGGTTTATTTCACACACGGTTTGTAGTATTTGCATTATGCTAGAACAGTAGTTCATATACACAAATCGAAGTTACGCGTGTTGGAATGCCGACAGTTTTCACCAAAAGAAGCTTGTTGAGACTTAACGTTTTGAGATGGTGAGCTAGTAGGTAAAAGTGAGGCCCGTGCTTGGAGGCGTATGAGTTTGGTGGTGGCTCTAGACACTAATTGAGTTTGGGATGGGGTTGAGGAGCTTGGGCTGGTAGGCTCTGGGGAATGCATTGAAGGGTATTGGATGTAGGGAACTTGTCTGTGCAAGTTAATTTGAAAAAGGGAAAACGTAGTAAAACTGGCATATGTAATGATTTGAATTTGTGAAAGTCTTAAACTGCATATTCGTACACTGTGTAACATGTTAGGAAATTACATGGTAGACATTTGGATGGTACGTAACCTGGAAACATGAGTCGGTATTAGGGAATTGCTCTGGGCAGTTTACACACAGATAACTGAGAGCCAATTGTACGTATAAGTGAATGATGTTTAGTGATGGTGTATGATGCCAGAAGACAGCATGTTAACCATAGGCGATTAAGTGCACTTTTGTGCTTCTTGTTGTTAATTTCATATTGTTTTATGAAATAATAAATGTACTTGCTACCTTTACTTTTTAGATAAGTCTAAAACATGTTTCTTTTGGGCTTCTTTAGGGAGAATAGCTATATTTAGCCAAGAAAACTCTACGAGGACAGGGGTGTTTGTGTTTGATTCACTTGATGTACACCCAGTGCTTGGCATATAGGAGATGCTCATTTGTTGAATGACTTAACCTTTGCACCTCTGCCATCTAGCACAACAGTGGAAATGAGATCCTCGGTAAATGTTTGTTAAATTGAGTTGAAAGTTTTGAGCATAAAACCAGAAAAATTTTGGGAAGCCAGCAAGCTGACATCAAAACAACAGCATATATTTGTTCATAGGAGCTTGAGAATTCTCTTAGACTCACTGTTGATAAAATATTCATTTGAATAGCTAACTGGTAGAGTAATATGTGCAGATATAATTTAAAAATTATGTGATCAGGAAGACAAAAGTTATGTGATGGATTGTTTCAGGCCAGGCCAACTGCTTGTTAGACTTTAATATAATCACTTGTCACCTCTGTAGCCTCTGACACTCCTGATAATGTCCTCATCTACCCTCTTGTCTGTCTTTGGCTTCTAGGATACTGCCCTTGGGGTCTTTACCTTTCTAGTTAGCTTTTATAGTGTCTGTCCTTAATTCTTATATCTTATAAGTGAATATCAGTTGATTCTTGAGCAACTTGGGGGAAGGGGTTAGGGATGCCGAAAATCTTTGTATAACCTTTGACTTCCTCAAAACTTAACTGCTAATAGTTAACTTCCGTTGACTGGAAGCCTTACTATAACAGTCTGTTAACACATATTTTGTATGTAATATACGTTATATGCATTAAGTACTGTATTTTTAACAATAAAGTAAGATAGAGAAATGAAAATGCTATTAAGAAAATCATAAGGAAAATACTTTTATAGTACTGAATGTGTATATTGAAAAAAATCCACATCTAAGTGCACCTGCATAGTTCACACCTTTCTTGTTATTTTTTGGAGTTCCATGGTTTCGACTCTAAAGTGGATAGAGTCAGTGATGACTCTAAAATCTACATTTCACCTCTGGCTGGTGCCCCAGGCCTGTATTTTTGATAATATCCTGAATATCCCTGCCGGTTATTCCTACAACTTAATAGCCCACCCTGCACTCATGCACTGTCATATGTGTCAGCTTGTCTCTATTCTTCATACGTATCACAAGACTCCCCCCACCCCAGCCAACATTCTGGAAATGTTGACATTAATCTTCAAAGATTAACATTCACATTTCCTCATATATTCTATTGGTTTTACCTCAGAAAAGTCTCTACCGTTGGTGCTGCTGCTTCTGTATCTGCTGCCATAAACTCTGGACCACTTCATCCTTCAGTTGGGCTCTTGTAATAATAACTTATACTTGGAATCCTTTCCGGTTTGTTTTTTATATTGACCCAACTAATCATTCTGCAAAAGCAAATTTGGTCAGATGTTTTGCTTAATAACCTATCTCATTCTATCTGCAGCATGTTTCGATATTCCACTTCCATTTCTAGCTTCTCTCATATTTCCTGTGTTCCAACGATCTCAAGCGACTTAGTGATGCCCCCTGTGCTTTCACTCCCGTGTGTCAAGCGGGAGTGCAGGGAGGGATTGGAGCACAGAGGGATTGATGTAGCTCTGTCAGTGGGACGGAGGAGGAATTCACATTGAGGCTTCAGTTGAATCTTGAAGTCTGGGCTTACTTCGGCAGTCCTGTTAGCTTCTTTCGATGCTCTCCAGTTCTTTTAATTCCATTCCAATTCTAGGTCCTGGAGAGAATATTATTGGACCAACAAGTCCATATTTTTGATACAGGCCTCACTGGTCATAGGCTGCTGGATCCCTGTGGATACCCACGTTTGCTATATTCTGCTGGAGTAGAGATGGGAGCGAAGTGGCATCACATAGTTCAAAAAGGAGCAGTGCTTCTCTCCCCAATAAGAGTCGTAGGCCAGGCAATGTGAACTGTGCCGGCCACCGTGATAGCACTGGAGATTGTTTTATAATTAGAAAAAAGACTTGGGAATAAACCTTTTTGGGACATGAGAGCTGTGGAAGAGAGGTATGCTAGGCTGGTTGGTTGCTTCAAGAGATTTGCTCCTCATTTTTCCACGATTTAAATTCAGGCATTGTCCTAGTTCGAATTTTTCTTGGATGCTACTTAATTGATTAAATAATGGATCTTTTACCCACTGATTTGAAATGCCTCCATCGTCAAATATAAAATTTCCATGACTGCTTCTGGTTATAAAATTCTGTACCAGAACAATTAGTGTTAGTTTTGACATTTGATAGGGCAAGTATGCACACATTTTTTTGTTCTCAAATTTTATTAGCTAATCTTAAAATATTTTCTTCTAGGCAAACTTTGGAGTTCATGCAGCAAGTAATCATACAAAGCAAACAAGTAACAAAGTCCTAGTAGATTTTGATTGGGATTGCATTTGGTTTGTAGGTTCATTTTGAGGGAATTACATTCTTTTCTCCCCAGGAGCCAGCCTGTCTTTCTATGTATACAGGTCTTTTAGTGTCTGTCAGTATCATTTTATACATGTATGTATAAAATGTTTAAATAAGATGTTGTGTACATTAAGTATTTTAAAGTTGCTTTTGCTGTTGAGACTAAGATCTTTTCCCTTTTCATTTCTAACTAATTATTATAATATATAGGAAAACTATGTGTTTATTATTTACCTGATGTCCAGATATCTTAGTGAATTCTCCCTCTGGTTGGATAGTTTTCAGATGATTTTTTTGGATTTTCTTGTCAGACAGCCAGTATCTGCAAACAATGATGATTTTGTATACTCATTTCTTTTTTCTCATTATTACATTGACTAGACTCTGTACTGTCCAAAAGAAATGCAGTGAGAGCCACACATGTGAGCCATGTATGTAATTTAAATTTCTAGTAGGCATTGACCAGAAGAAAATGCTGATATGGTCTAAATTAAATCTCAGCAGGCCAGAGGTGGAGAGAGGCACAAGAAGGGGTTAATCAGTTAACATTTCTAGGCCAAAACTAACTAAAGACTGCTCCTGCTCCAGAGTGAGTGTTGGAATTTGAGGTTAACTTCCTGGCGGCTGTTTCTGCATCCTCTAAAGGGGAGACGAGGCCAAGGCAGGCTCCATGGAACCCCAGGAGCCTCCGCTGCGTGTTTACTTGTTTACGCAGGAGCCGTCAGGACTGCTGCTACAGCTAATCATGAGGAGCAGACACTTCCTTTTGGACTCTGCTGCACCCAATCCCAGAACTAGCCCCACTTCACACTTTCTCCCATCTCCTTGTCTGTGTCTAATGTAAGTTCTTTCAGAAGGGCTTACTTACGTCTTTCTTTCTACCTTCCACTTGATGTTTTAAAACGCTTGCCAGCCCTAGGGGCGCAGGCATGCTCGTCTTGTTTACCTAACCGTTCTACTGGTGGTTTAGACTTTATGCCCCAGGACCTGGTCTTCTTTCTCTTTCACACAATGGCCTAATAAACCCTTTTGTCTATGTAAGAAATGTCCAAACTTGTAGAGAAATCTAAGGAGTTTATTTGAGCCAAACTGACATTGATTGCCAGGAAGCAAAATCTCAGTGGATTAAGAAAATGCTCCAGAGGATGGCAGTTTTGTAGCTTATTTTATACATTAGAATCAAATGAGGAGGTGTAAAATGGGTTACTTGAAATTCATTTGTGGTCTATTAAGGGCGGAGGGGGAACCTCTGGGATTGGATGAAAAGTAAAATGGAGAGACACACACTTCTGATACATTGGCGGGTACAGGAGAGTTAATTCACATATACAGCGCAGAGAAGGTGGTATTCAGGGAACACGATAACAATGGGGGTTCTGTGGTTTCCTGCTCTGCTGCTGGGTTGTGCCCTCAGGGGTCTGGAAAAGAGGGATCACGCTGACATTCCAAGAGTAGTGATTTTAGATGCAAAAGGACCATAGACAGGCTCACTTAAGGTAAACACTGACCTTTGTCAAGGAAGCTAGCGGCCTAGGACATGACTACCCGCCATGCCCTGCTTTGAGTTAGGAATTTTTATGTTTAGACCCTCCTGTGTGGTTGCGTTCTGTCTCTGAGTTTGCAGGGCCCGCCAGGCTGGCCTCTGCTGAGCTTGTCAGGTTGTCTGGCCTGTTTTTCATTCACACTTTTGAGAAGACTTTCAGCTGTGGAAGTTAAAATTTTAATTTAAAAGCCTATTAAATAAAGTAAAAAGAAACAGGTAATTTTAATATACTTTACATAATTCAGTATATCCAGAATATTATTTCAGCTTACAGTCAGTATAGAAATTATAATTGAGATGTTTTACATTATGTTTTTCATACTGTGTCTTCGTGGTTCTGTGTATTTTTTACATGAGAGCACATCTCACTTTGGACCACTATCATGTGTTCAGCAGCTACATGTGGCTAGTGGTTATAGTACTTAAACAGTGCATCGTAATTATTGTCATAGCTGGCTCCCTTGTCTTGTTCCTCACTTTAATGGAAATTAACTTTGAGTATGATGTTTGCTGTTGGCTTCTGATAAATATATATGCTTCTATTAAGTTAAAGGAGTTTTTTAGTAAGAAGTTCCTTTAAAGCTAATAATTAATATTTACTTTCCTAAAAAATATTTTTTAAACATAAACTGACATCACATTACACCTTTCCTCCACACTAAATTATTACAATATAGAGAATGATAATCATAGAGTCCTATGGTATAATACAAAAATATATTTGGATTTTGTCTCTATTCTTGGAACTGAGCTCCTGGAACTCAAGTGACAATACCTCTTATTCATAAGAGCTCCTTTTGATCACACCTGAGTTTATGCTAATGAAGCGACTTAGATTAGGGTCCCAGGATAGCCTCAGAGTGAGGCTGGTCACCTCAAAGGTCACCTTCAGCCCCACCCACCACCGACCTTCTGTAAGGAGTGAGGGGCCAGAAGTTGAGCTCTATAAGGTTCATTAAACTTCCAGTTTGCTGAACTAGTCCAGGTGTGGGAAGGTGGTGCACCTGGAGAGGATTTAGAAGCTCTGCTGCATCCCCTCTTCCCTCATCCCTGCCCTATGCATCTCTTCCATTTGACTGTACCTAGACTGTATCCTTTATGATAAACTGGTAAACATAAATGGTGTTTCTGAGTTCTGTGAGTCATTTTACCACATTATTGAACCTGAGGTGGGGATTATGGGAATCCCTAGTTAACAGCTGAGAGTGGACTGGCAAGGTGGGAATAACTTTCTAGGACTGAACCCTTAACCTGTGGGATCTAGCTCTTGTAAAATAGATTACAAAACTTAGATCAAGTTTGGCTTTAAAGAAAAAATTGTCTTTAAAACCTGCTAAAGGAATATATACACATGGTGGAGGACTTCTAAAAGTAATTTCTTAGCAGAGAATGTAGGTTAAAAATTTTCTGAGTCCTTGAATGTCTGCAAATTTTCTTAATTTACCTGTATAATTTTTCAGGAATCTAGCTGGGAGTAGTGTTACTACTGATCCAAAGTTCGTGTGTCTGATGCCTTGAAAGGCCAAAACTCAAAACTTCAGAGTTTGGAGTAAGGAATGGTTTATTGATTGAGAAGGCACCATCTGAAAGGTGGGAGACCTCGCGGTGCCTCAAATCTACCTTAAGAAAATACAGAGTTCACGCTTCTTTTATGTCAAGGGAAGGGGAGATGGGAGGGGCAAGAAGTGATGGATAATCATAGACATCTGGGTGCCAGCAGGGGATGAGAAAGGTTGTGCTTAGTCTGTTGACTCTAGTTGATATGAGTCTGGTCACAAGGGTCTTGCAAATCTTTGATAAACAATTTCCCTTATCTCCTCCTGCAGAGGTACTTTCTGGTAAGAGGCTGTTTTTGTAAAACTCAGGCTGCAAGCACAATTCCTGTAATGATTAGCACGTCTGCATTCGAGATTTGTGTAACCTAAAGGTTGTGGGAACAAGTAGGCTGAACAAGGTGGAGTCTGAGAGACGAGCATATCACTGTGTTACAGTAGAATTCTAGATTGAAATGTATTTCCCTCAGATCTTTAAAGGCATTATAGCCTCCTGGCTCCCAATGTTACCTAGACAACTGATGCTAGTGTGATTCAAGAAAGGTGACTGTACATCCTGGTTTTTCTGGAGTACCCTCAAATTATGTCTTATCACACCTGTTCTTAAAAAGTATCCTTATTTGTTGATCAGTTATAGAGTTGCCTTAGTGATAGGTGACCATGTTTTTGGTTTTTGGAAGTTTTTATGATATTCTTGTACCTGCTGGTCTGAGAATTCACAATGCTGTGTCTCGAGGTCAGTTATTTTTTCCCCCATTTATTTGCTCAGCACTCAGCAGACCCCTTTAATCTGAAGTCCATCAGCTCTGGGATATTTTATTGCTCGATAATTTCTGCCTTTTCATTCTCTTGTTCTTTCTTTGTAGAACTTCTTTTAGTGGAACTTGGTCTTTTGAATTAATTTGACACCTTATTGAAAAAATGTTTTTCAACTCTTGTTCTCTGCTTCTTTGCTTTTCCTTTCTGGGAAAAAATTCTCAACCTCATTTTCTAATACATCTACTGACTTTTTAATTTTAAGTGCTATTTATTTCCAAGAGCTTTTTTTAATGTTTCATTCTTCTGTATAGCATCCTGTCCTTGTGTCATCAATATAACCGCCTTTCTTATATCTTGAGAATCTTAATTACATATACATATTTAAAGTCTTGCCTGTTTCCCACATTGTCTATTTCCATTGAGCATGCCCACCCCCACTTTTGTTTTTATTTCTGTCTACTGTTGTGATGGGTTTGTCTCAATATCTGCTGATCCAAAACTTTATCTTCTATCTGGATTTTTGGTTTTAATATATCTTCTTGTTTCTAGTTTCTTTTTTCCATTAATAAATTTTCAACTTCAGCAGTAGAGTAACAGTGTGAAACAGAGATCTGCTTATGCCATCCTCCTGAGTAAAAATCTGGTTGGTTCTTCAGAGACCTGGATTAATGTTTGAACCACTTAGCCTTTAGCCTGCCATACAGTACAGTGGCAGCGAGGTGTACTGCATTTGTTTCTTAGAGCTACTGTAATGCCAACACTTGGGTGGCTTAAAACAACAGAAATTTATTCTCTTAGAGTTAATAAAGGCCGAAAGTTCAAGTCAGCATTAATGGGCTGAAATCAAGGTGTTGGCAGGGCCGCATTTCATCCAGAGGCTCTAGAGAAGAATCTCTCCTGGCCTCTAGCTCCTGTGACGGCTGCATTGGTGGCCAGACCCCAGTCTTCCAGGCCAGCATCTTCTGATCTCCCTGCTCCATCTTCACATCACCTTCCCTGTGGGTCACATCTATTATCTCCCTCTGCCTGTCTCCTATACAGACACTTGTGATGGCATTTAGGGCCTACCAGATAATCTCAGATTGCCACCTCATCTCAAAATACTTAATTTAATCACATCCTTTCCCGAATAAGGTGACATAGATTCCATAGATTGTGACCTGATACATTTGGGGTCATTTATCAGCCTACTGTAAGTAGCTTAAAGTGCCCTTTCTCGAGTACCTCTGTGCTTTTGCAAATACTGTAATAACTGCCTGCAGTTCCCTCTCTTTGTTTCCTTGGCAAAAAATATATGGATCCGCTTAAGTCTTAGTCAATGCTGCTTGACCTTCTGGTCCCCCTCCTAGACCGAGGACTGTGGCTGCCTGTCGTTTTTCCCAGTGTGGTTGGCGTGCTTCTCCAGTGGCTTTTGACGTGTCAAAGTGATTTGTCTGTATCTAGCAACAGAGTAGGAACTTTTCTAGTACTGTGGTCTCATTCCCAGAATGAGAATCGTTAGGTTTGGCGCCTAGTAGGCATTTAGCAAATGTTTGTTAAGGAGATGTAGTATTTATTAAGGACCAGTTAAATACCAGGATGTGTCATGTTGGGCCATTTAATTAACAAAACGAAGCAGGGTGAAGTCCATGTGCATGGGTACCAAGGGCAAATGTCTCAGAAGGGATTTGCTAGGTCATAGGAACTTACATTTCCAGCCTTTGCTAGATTCTGCCAAATTGCTCTCTGAAGTGGCTGCCCTTGCCCAGTAATGCCAAGGGCTGTCTTGTTTCCTGTGTTCTTGCCAATACTTGTAATTTTTTTTTTTCATTAAAAAGGCTGATGGGGAAAATGATATTGTTTTAATTTGCAGCTCTTTGGTAACTAGTGAAGTTGACCATTTTTTCATAGTTAATTGACAATTGGATTTTTGTTTTGACAGTTGGATTTTTATGTGAATGTACATAGCCCATTTTTTCCTATTATTTATAAAAATTCTTAATTTACATATTTACTGGCAAGTAAATTTATAAGATCCCCCTCCCCCCAAGGAGAGATCATGGATGAATAAATAAATGAACTTGTCTAGGGTCACACCTACTGAGAAACAAAGCAGGGATTTTTGATCCAGCTATATCTGGCTTTAAGGCTTGTCCTTTTTAAAAGTTTAAAAAGTATATCTGGCTGCCTTCTAGGGAATGAGGAAATTAATAATGAGGCAGCAATAGTGCTGAATTTTGATTTAAAATATTTTACTATTAGTGCTGCTAACTATCTCTGTGAGTTTAGGATGATGTTAATTTTTTTTTAATTGACTGTGATGACAGCTGTCTGCTTCACAAGTGATTGACAATTTAAATAATGTATAAAAGTATCATACACACAGTGAAACAGTGTTTATAAGTATTAATAATCTTTTTGACCATCATCATTATCATCATAATGAGTGAATAAATATACTTTAAAAAGTTTTGAATGCGCACTTTTTAAGAAAAAATACTTTATTTTTTAGAGCAGTTTCATTCAGGTTCACAGCAAAATTGAGCAGAGGTGCAGAGCTGTCCCACATACCCCCAGCCCTCACACTTGCACAGCCCCTCCATTATCAACATCCTGCCCCAGCGTGGTGCATTTGTTGCAACTGATGAATATATATACTACGTTGAGTCTAGAGTGATGTGTCTTTGTCACTCAGCGTCCTTAGTTTACATTAGGGCTCCCTTTTGATTTTTTCCATTCTGTGGGTTTTGATAAATATGCAATGACGTCTATTGGCTATTACTGTATTGTGCAGAATAGTTGCACTGCTTTATAAATCCTCTGTGCTTTGCCTCTTCATCCCACCTTCCTCCCTAACCCATGGCAACCTTTTGCTGTCTCAGTACTGTCTCAGTAGCTTTGCCTTTCCCAGCATGTCATATAGTTGGGATCATACAGTATGTAGCCTTGTCAGATTGACTTCTTTCACTTAGTAATATGCATTTGAGTTTCCTTCATGTCGTTGTATGGCTTGGTAACTCATATCTTTTCAGCAGTGAATAATATTCCGTTGTCTGGATGTGTATTCAGCTACTGAAGGATGTACATTCACCTACTGGTTACCTTTATGTTTTGGCAAATATGCATTAAGCCTCTGCAAATATTTGTACTGTTTAAAATTTTTTTTTCTGTAGACATAGATTTTCATTTCATTTGAGTAAATATCAAGGAGCTCGATGGCTGTATCATTATGGTAAGAATATGTTTAGTTTGTAAGAAACTGCCAAACTGTCTTCCAAAGTGGGCGTGCCATTTGCATTCCCAGTGACAATCAGTGAGATTTCCTTGTTGCTCTTCTTGCCAGCATTTATTTGGTGATGTTTTGGATTCTGGCCATTATGATAGGTGTGTATTAGTGTGCTTTTTTTGGGTGAGAGATTACATGATAAAACGTCATTTGCTAGTGTGATGGAGTTTCCAGAACAACTCAACAAAAGTTTTCCTGTGAGGTTTGGAAATAGACATTTCCGGGAAGAGGTTGGTATCTGCCTCTGATTAACTGGACCGTGAGCCGTAATGCTGCTGGTCTTTTTGTGTTTCTTTTGTCAGGTATTGAACACAAAGGTGCATATATTGAAGGCGCTAGCACCTCCTACCATTGCCAGCCGGTAAAACGTTTATTCTTTTTTAATTACCGAATATTTCTGTTATTAAGCATAAAATGTATTAAGTTAAAGTGTGGCTAAACTGTCGAAGAAAACAAAATTCTTCGCATTTTGCGATTGTGAAATTATGAAAGCTATGAGGAGATAGCTTTCATAGTAATTTTAATTCCATACAAAGCCATTGGAACATTAAGCCATGTTATTCAGCAGTGTTATCTACCTTTCCTCAGTTTGAATTTCATTAAGCATCTGTGAAAAAGTTTGAACTCAGTAGTCCCTTTATTTTGCAAAGTTTAGCATTAATTAGACTGGTATTACCGGTTCAACATGTGATGGTCATTTAAAATTTGTGTGAGTGTTACTTTAAAGTTCTAACTGGTCATTTTAACGAAAGCAGGTTCAAGGCGGCGGGGGGCGGGGGGGCGGTTGGGGACAGCAAAGGGCTTTTTGTTAACCTGTAGCAGATTCTGCATGTTAATTACAGTCATCTTGCGGGTATGTAGCACAGTACTATTTTTTCCTTACTGTGGCTTCTGAAATGAATTAGAGCTTGTGAAATTTGGGGGCAAGAATTTAGGATCAAATGACCTGAAAGATTTTAGCCACCTGAGGAGTGAAAGTACAATTTGATAAAACTGTTATAAAGTATAGTCTATATTGGTAAAGTGCTTTGAGAATCATAAGTGTTTACATTTATCTGTTGTTTCAGAACGTATTTCCAAATCTTTGCCCACATCAGTTGAATTTATTAATCCTTACATTTTCTACTGATTTTAAAAAGAAGTTACACAAATAGTATGTTTATTATTAAAATCTATAAACCACATCTGAGTGTGTCAGTAAAAGGAGAACTTCCCTATCCTCTGATTCATTTGCTGGGGATCACCCCTTCCCAGGCTGGAGCGGGTCCTCCCACACCTTTCATGTGCATATCTAAGATCAGTACCTTCCAATGAAGCAGGTGCCATGGAAAAAGAAATATACCTTGCCCATTAGTGTACTTTCACTTTATTTTAGACATTTCTTTCCCTACATCTTTTTTTTAAATTTATTTTTCAATTATAGTTGGCAGGCGACATTATGTTGGTTTCAGGTATACAACATAGTGATTAGACATTTATATACCCTACTAAGTGACCACAGTAAGTCTAGTACCCATCTGGCACTATACATAATTGTTACAATATTGTTAAGTGTATTTCCTGTGCTGTTCTTCATGTCCCCATGACCGTTGAGAACTTTGTATCTTAAACACTATAGAAAAGCTTTGATAATGCTCTAAATATATTCATAAACAGCTCTATTTGTTAATGTCCTCTTTCGAATTACACAGATTCTTACCAATTTGGAGTGGGTCCTCTCCATGACTTTTGAAAACTTTGTATCTTAAGCCTCCAATACAGTTAAAAACAATCACTATTCTGCCATTCTAATCTTTTTTTAGGAGTTTAATAATTTTTTAATTTTAATTACAGTTGGCATATGATAATAGTTGCAAGTGTACAACATAGTGATCAGACATTTATAGAACTTACATTCCTCCAGCTTCTTGAGTGATATACTTGGACAAATGAAGAGTGACTAAGTCAATTCGTTGGAACACAATACTTTCTCTACAGATTTATTTTAGTGAGTGGTGGTTATGGAACCCCCAAACTTTGAATTTCTAGCTAAAAATACATCAACAGAGTTTAGATTTACAGTGAAATTAGTATTGCAAATAAAACTTACTGCATGTTAAACAATAGGTATGACATTTGTCTACATGACTGCAATTAGTATTGCCTTCTAGAGAGGGGGAGCTAGATTGGGGGAGAGAGGTGGCTTTGGAGGTTAGTACATCTACTTAGGGGGAATAGAGTGCTATGGCAAAGTGACAAAGGTAACTGACTCTCATAATTTAGCCTAGACTTGAGCAGGTACCCAAAAGGAAAGGAAATTCGTCATTTTTTAAAAAGTTTAAAAATCATGAAATAGAAGGAATTTCAAGGACTATTTGGGGAACTCAGCGTCTTGAACTTTAAAATTTTGAACCTCTTTTCACATATGAGAACTTCCTGTATTCAGCTGCCTTGTGACATAAGAAATGGTGTAAAACTTGAAAAGATTCACATGTGTATGTGTTCTTTGTGTAATTGTTGGTTTGAAGCATTTAAAACTTTTTGAAAAATCTGGAGAAGCTCAGAGGCCTTGTTTTTTCTTCATGTTCAATTATATTGATAAAAAAAGTATATTCTGCCCATGATTCTAGTAATTCATATTTTAATATAGTAAAGCAGACACATTTTGATGGCTTTAGGTCTTAATCACTGATCTTGATGATCTAATGCTGCACATTCACATGGCAGCAGAAAGTGTTATTTGTGCAGATAGCCAGGTAGTAAAGAGAAATTATTTATAATGTTTTCATTCGGTTGTGAAAATGATTGCATTAGAAGTTTGTAAGCCAGGCTTGCTTGGCTTAACAGGAAAATGTCTCTTGGGCCAAATATTTCTCATAGCTCTTGAAGGTGGATTTCTTATTTTAGTGGCTTCTATTTTTAAAACACAGTCTAGTTTTTGAATAGTTATGGAAAAGCTGCAGAGACCAGAAAACTGGGCACACTGGAGGAGAGAAGAGAGAAGACAACTCTTTATCTTAGTAGCTTTGATTTTGAAGCCTGTTAAGAAAAGCTTTATTAATGGTGAAATAATTGAGAATTTGTGGGAAGAAGAGAATACTTTATGTAAAGAATTAAAAAAGGAAAAATAAAGTGAATAAGATATGAATATAGTACAACACAATAAAAGACTAAATATTGACTAAAGGAAGTATAAAGTATAAGTTTAAACCTTATTCATTTAACATTTAGGTAGTACAAATAATGTTCTTGATATGTTAGTTGTGACGCAGGCAATTTATCCTATAGTTCTATATGTTTTTACAGTATACATAAACTTATGGATGTATTTGCTTTTTTTAAAGTTTGTTTTTAACTGATATGCCAAGATAAGAATAAGGGCTTTTGGGGCAAGGCGGGCCAGTGGAGAAAAAGAGAAAGAAACATCTAAGGACTCCTACTGAACAATTTATAAACCCTTAAAATGGAAAGAAAAGGTGTAGACTTAGATTCAGTAGTCTTAGACTTGAATGCCAAATTATCCTAAGCTATTGTAGCTCTTATAAATAAGCTAAGCATTTTAAAATTATCTTGGAAATCTTAATTTAAACATGTTAATCTCTGTATCCTGAAAGGCTAAACTCAACCTGAAAAACTATCTTTTCTCAAACACGCAGACTTCATTTTGGTGTCAATATAATGTTGTTTACTTTTGCTGTTTTTTACTGTTGTTTACTGTTACTGTTCTCCCCCCCCCCACTATTTTGTATGTTTAGAACAATTATATTTAGCCTTTAGCCTTTGAATTTTCTTCAAATTTTATTTTAATTTTACTCTGGAAAAAGAAATAGGTAAATTTGAAAGTGTAATTGTTAATCCAACTGAGACAACTCTTCACTTAAAAATTGGGCCATCTGCTCACTCTCCTAGGTATAGGTTCATATCATACTAAATATAGTACTTAGCTGGACTCAGTTAAAATTAGTAAGACCCTCAAGTACCATTTAGCCAGGCTGATGTCATTATGTAATCTGATAGTCCATGTTTTCCTGAAATATTTATATAGTTGGCTCTCGTTTGTAAGAGATAGTTGGAATAAATAGGAATAGTGCTAAAGGGGTAAGAAGGCCTATTCATCAGTGTTTTAATACAGTCGAGGTATTCAGTTCTTGGCTAGTTAGTACATGCTGAGAATTTGTCAAATAATTGCACCAAGTAGAGCTCCTGCCCTACTGTTAAGGTAACATATGGTGACTGATTATGCCATTCCCTCGTTCCCCTTCAGTGACTTGATCGTGAGCAAAATTCTGATATAAAAAAGCTCTGCTTCCTTACAGGGAATTCCCCTGTCACTTCTTTTGGATATAATAGGAAGAGGAGGGTATGTGGCCTGGGAAGCTAAGCAGAAAGCAGAGTAGGATTAGGTTTTTCCATAGATGAGGTGTTGGTGTGTGTGTGTGTATGGGGGGGTCGTCTGGGTGGGGGTTAGTCGGAGATATACCACGTAATAGCGAGGTAGGTGAGTGGACTACGGAGCAACCCCTGCCTGCTCCCCCATGTGCTGCCAGGTCCTGTCATGGGGTTGAGGGTGGACCTGAGACTATAAAAACCTTGAGAGTTAGGAAGCTGTTGAGGGCCATCTTTTTGAGATATATGGAAGCCATGTAAGTTGAATCGATATAACAATTGGTCCTGAGTTATATTCCACATGTGTTCTCTACCTTTGTGATTGGAGTGGGATCTAGAAATTAGAGTTCAGTAGTTCTGTCATAAAATTCAAGAAACTTACATTTTAGCATAAAGTACTGCACATGAGAAAAAATATTCTTAGTATATACATTTTCTTAAATAAATTTGTAATCATCTAACTGAAGCTTATTGGGAGAAATCCCCCTAACTGAGTAATTAGCTAGGGATGCTAAGTGAAATAGTACCAATTCCAAATACAAGATGTGTTAGGTATCGTTATTAGTCTTTTTGCTTATTACTGTTATTTTATGAGGGACTTCGTGGATGGATATGATGTCAACCTCTTCTAATGTCTGAACTTGTAAATGTTAAACATGAATAATAATGATAGCTGAGATTTGAGTACTTATTGTAAGGCAAGCGTTGCATCCTTTACATATATTAACTGTTTAATCTACTTAATCTTATGATACAAATATTCTCCACATTTTACAGATAAGGAAACTGAGGCTTAGGGAGGTAATTTGCCTAAGGTGCCATTCAGTAGATAGTAGAGCAAAGTGTCACAGGCGATCTGTTTGGCTCTGGAACCTGAGCTCTCAGTAAGAGTACAGTTGAATTGACTTCAGTCAGTATCTTCAGAATCAGCAAGATATAAGAAATAATGAAGATGAAAGAAAAACATTGCTGTACAAAGTTTTGTATAAACAACAAAATTTTAAGTACTGTTAAAACATACATTGTATTTTGTAGTTTATGTAGTGTTTTCAGCTACTCGTTTGTTCATAAAGGGAGTTTTGTGAGGTATTTATTACTGTCACCCCAGTTGTACAGTGAGCCTCAAGCTCGGCCTGTTAGGGACTTGTCTCATGTTACACAGCGAGGGAGTGGGGGTGGGGCACAACATTAAACCCAGAGCTTGTTGACGTAGTTCTAAAAGGAGCAAGTTGATTGAACATTTTTTATATGCAGTTAAACCAGCGTTACGAGTAATAGTACCTTCAGTGGATCGTATAAAACATATAAATAAAGCAAGTACCTGCCAGCTTTGAAACTTGGCGTGAAACAGAACTTTGTACCCATAACAGCTGTATTAATAAAATAGCATTTATAATGCCTTTGCCTTTTTCCAAGGTCCTTTTTATCTACTGTATTCCATTTTATCCTCACTGTAAATGTGTGTATTAGATAAATGATGGCAGAGACGGGGAAATGAGGTACAGGAATGCTATTTCAAAGAAAAGGTCAAACTTTATCAGTGTTGGGGCTCAGGCTACAGTGTGTTTGCTTTCTCCATGAAGTGATTGACTGTAGGGTGATCAGCTTGTTCCTGTTTGCCTGGAACCTTGCTGGCTTTCCTGCTGAAAGTTCGTGTCCTGGGAAACCCCTCAGTCCCAGGCAAGGCAGAGTGGTTGGTCATCCTAGTAACTTACCGCACTTTGTGATCGGTTGGCGGTGGGAGTAGGGCCGGCATATAAAATACCAGGCGCTCAGTTAAATCTGAATTCCAGATAAACATTGAGTTTTACCGTGTGTCCCAAATATTGTATGGGACATACGTACTTTACAATTCGTTCCTTATTTATCTAACAGTCAGATTTAACTGGGCATCTTGTATTTTTATTTGCTAAATCCGGCAACTCTAAGTAAGAGCGGAGGGACATTCTGTTGTGTAAAGGACCACTTAGCTGCTTTTTTTTGGGTGGCTCTTAGTCTTCACACATTCATCTACTAAGGAAGTGCCATCTGGCAGTTTCCTCTTCTGGGGTACTTGACTCTTGTTTTCTCAGCTCTTTGGACAGAAATAGATGTAAGTGGTCAAGATGAATATATGAAACCAGATTTTGCCTAGTGCATTAAAGTGTGTGTGTGTGTGTGTGTGTGTGTGTGTGTGTGTGTGTGTGGCTTTGAAGCAGTTAGTTCTCTACTTATCAGGAAACTTAACCCAGATCTGAGCCCGTTCTGTCGTTGTTGGATCAGTGTGTCAAAGACCAGCATTCTCACAGGCCTCCAGTACTGTCTGTAGACTGTATGTTAAAAAGTATTTTTTCCTGTGCTTAAGAACAGTACATGGACATGATTCAAAATGAAAAGGAAGTAAAGGCTTTACCCACCCCATTCTTGCATCTATTATATATTTGCCTGCCGTGGAGACCATCTGATTTGATTAGAAAATGTTAGAATTTTTGAAATGGACCTTAGAAATCTTCTCATTGAGTGTTTTTTTGCCTTTTTTTTTTTTTTTTTTTTTTAAGCAGAGGACCTCTTCTACTCCCCTCCCCCAATGGTATGTGTATCAGGGGGAAGTACCTTATATGGAAGATAGGAATGGGTTCCTCAGGTTATATGAACCTTTATTGTTTGATGATTGTCAGTGCTCCTAAACTGATCTGGGAGTCCTAAGCATCAATAGGATATAGTCTTAAATAGATCTAGTTGAATTCCATCAACATTAATGGTGAGCAAATGAAGATTTAGTGACTTGGACAAGGTCTCATAGTAATTCGTGGGAGAGCTGAGACTGGTCTCTGTGCGGGCATGGATGCTTCTGTATGTATGCGTTACAACCCCGCTTGTGTATCACGCTGAAAAAGATATAAATTCTCTTGTCTAATTTCTGTTTCCTCTTTGATTTTACACCAAGGCATCTATCATTTTTGTTTTAAGAACATCTGATTTGGACTTTATCTAGAAAAGGAAGATGGAATAAACCTAGATTTAAAAACAATGAATCTTGATCAGGATTAGGGAAGTCTGGGGATTGTATTTGTGGTTCAAGGAGAATACCCAAGCGTCTCCTGTTATTTCAACTATTATAATAAAAGGACTAAAAAAATTTAAAAATTACGGTAGATAACTGAAGATTTTGTAAATTTAGTTGGCTCTGTTCAACTGCTTTTCACTTTTTAAGTTAAATATCTTCAAGGTGAAGACTTGTCTGGTTTTCCTCCTTTTCTCCCTCCCAATACATGTCTGTAGGGCCAAAATTTCATTTTCTGAGGTTAGAATAAAATACATGCTTGATAGTTAAAAGAAGACCAAACTTCTTATTTCCTCAACAGATTTTCTAGCTGTGAATTGAAAGTTCATCTACTCCAGATGGTACTGTGACTCAGTCAGTCCTTACTAGTCTTTAATTGACTTTCTGGTCCAGAATTTCTTGACCCCTTTATTTGTTATATTAAGGAAGTACTTACGTGGACTAACGACCTTGATTTTTCCAGCAGTCTAATATCATTTATAGAGAGGTGGGAGCTGTGGAGCCAGAGTTGAAATCTTCAGAATTGTTAAAGGTTGTGTTAATATTTAGGGTTTTAGAAAGGAAAAATCCTTTGTCTTTCCTACAGTAAAGGGAGAGTGAGAACAGCTGTATTTTGCAGTACTGGATTCTTACTGAATTTAGGCAATAACGATATTGTCATGCAGATAAGAACACTCACTGAAAATTTCCAAGTTCTGGAGGGATCAACTAGGGAGAAAAAAAAATAAGTTTTAATTCTGCATACAAAGGTAATTTACCAGGTTGCTCTAGGCCATAGGTAGCCTAAGAGAAAAGATTTCCTTGTATCTGGAAAATAAAAGGTTAAAGAATCAATACTATTTCAAATAAAAAGTCACAAAAATTATCATCCTCATAAATTCATTCAGTCACATGCTGTTAATCCTTATTGGTCTTAATCTATTTGTTAGTAGTTTTATGAATGCAATCTGAAAGTTTATCAGAAACCTGTGTTTTTGAGTAAGTGTTGTAGCTTCATGAATCTCTCTGAAGCTGAAACATTTACAAAAGGTTTGAGTAATAGGATGACTGTAAATGACAAAGACTTAAAATGACATTTGGTTAAAGATCTCTGATTCCATTTAGTTTACAGAGAAAGTTGCTGTTTTCTGCAACACGTATTTTCAAATAACAACTAGAATTACAATGAAAACATTATATTAAGATGTTGTAGATTCTCATAAATTTTATATAACTAGTAGAACATTTATTTTAACAATATATGCATACAAATACAACATAATTATTATTTATTATCTGTGAGTGGTTCTCATGTAATTTTTACAAATCAAATAGGCCTAATTAGTTTTATTTTTCCCTTTTATAAAAAGAGAGAGATGCCCTTTAAAAGCTTTCAGGGATCATTCAGAAAAATCTCAGCGTTATTTTTACATTAAGAAAAAGCTTAATTTTGAATTTTTGGGAGGTTTGTCAAACATGTCAGAAGTTTAAAATACTTTCCAAATAAAAGTATTATATATAGTTCTGATAATTCTAAAGATGTGCCTTTTTTATCCAAACTAAACTCAAACCAGCTTTAATAGCATGCATTTTCCCAGATCACGTGAGCCTGAAAAACATTTGGGTTAGTTTCTATTATATTTTTGAGAATTTTTTTATATAGCAATAAATTCCTTTAAGCCAAATAAACAACTCTTTACCATCCCATACTGATATTATTCAAGAGGTAGACATACATACACATACATAGCCGCAACCAGAGACCTGATAGTTTTGTTTTAGAATTTCAGCCATGAGACAGGTACAACAATTGGAATAATTTAAGTTTATTCTTTCAATGGCTAAGGCTTTTTCTTGTTAATATTTGTGGAGAAGACAGTTAAGATTTGTATTTGTCCTTGGCAAGGAGTCTTGGAGCCATATCCTTAAAAAAAAAAAAAAAGAAAGAAAGAAAGAAAAAAAAACTTCCTGATTCCTTTTTTTTTTTCCCCTGCAGTCTCAGGAATTGAGCATGGTAAAGATAGGTGGGCTTTGAACTGCTCCTACGGTTGCTTTTCTGGTTTCACAAAGGATAAGGACAGTTCTCAGTTTCCCAGAGAATTGGGTTTCACTTAAATGACATCATAGGTTGATCTACCTGTCCAGCTACATCTTCCTAATTTGCTTCTTTTCCTCTGGATACATGGTTGCTTTTTAGCTTAGGGAAGGGGGCGTTTAAAACAAATTTCAAACAGGTTCTGAATTTTAGCTTCTGATTTTGCCAAAATTCTAATTTAAAAAAAAGGTATTAAATCCTTTCAAATATCTTGTCGGGCTTCAGGCAGGAAAAACAGTAAGAACACTTAAAGCTACCTATTCAGGTGACCAGAATTTCTTATAGGATACCTGCAGAGCTGTTTTATTTAAAAGTCCAGTTGTTTGGAATCTTCTGCATGTCAATCAAATAATGCATGCTGTCATCCCTGAGAGAGGTTTGGAATTCTCTCTTTTAGGGAGGGCTCTTGAGGAGGACTTAAAACAAACTTTTTCCTTAATGGCCATTCGAGTTTTAAATTACTTTGGCTAAATTGGTCCATTCTTTAAAAGGCATAAGAGGAGGGACTGAATGTACATAAAACTAGCAGGAGTTCCTAAGGAACATTTTGGGAGCTTTAGAGAGGGGATGATCCTAGGGTAAAGGTAATTCCCCTGAAAGCTGTTATGGTTGGACAAAAAGAAAAGTTAAGGCCATCTTTAATCATTTAATTTCTTAGGGGTCTCTAAATATCAATTGAACAATGCCTCCCATTCAGCTTGCTTAACATTTCTAAGATTCTCTAATTGTGCATGTAAATATACTAATTTCGGTATGTTAAAAAATCCCCAGAGTAGCCGCTGTAATTCCAGATTGTCCTTCTGGGTACAATCAGAAGTCCATTGAGACAAATACTTAGCAGTGGATGGACCAGAAATCCAGCTGGCATCCCAGAATGGGGTTGTCTGTCCCTCCATAACAGACTTAGACTGAGGGGTCCCCATTATAAAAGCTGATATCAGAGGACCAAGAGTAAAAGCTCTGAGCCTTAGCCGAAGGAAGGAATTTCAGAACTGGGAGAACTCACACCACCGGAGTCCTGGAGCCCATGGGCAGTCCCCAGAGCATGACGGGCTCCAGCAGCTACCTTGCTTGGATCCAGGGGTGGCCCTGGACTAAAGCCCCACAACGCTGGCACTGTGTCATCAGAGGAATTCAAATAGAGTCTGGAGGCTTTGGCTGGAAACAAATAGTAAAGATTTATTCAAAGGTCTCAATGTTTTTAAACCAGAAATGAAGCTAGGCAAAACCCAGAAGTGTTCCCAAGAAGAAAGAAGAGAGTTCTTATAGTGAAAAGTACATTATTGAAAATGAATCAGTCCTGCATTCTGAGCGCTAGGATTGGTCCCGGACGGTTCCCAGTCAGACGTCAGGTGGTCTGGAAGAAGGGTGCTGGGAGGTCTGGTTGTATCCACTGGCCTGGATGATGGATGCGAGGTGGATGTTGGGGTGTTTAGATATGCGAGTCCTTTGGGGGAAATCAGAGGGTTGTCTGGGAGTCTAGTGTGTGTGTATCCAGGATGGAAAGTTCAGAAAGTGCTCAGGCTGGTCAGAATAAGAACACTCTTTCCATGCTCTAGCCTTCATGATGTTAATCATTTCAGCAGCTTGGTTAACTGACACCATCTTATTTATTCCCTGTCTTCACTCTTGTGTTTGCTAAATTATTTATCATTATATAAATAATGATGGGTCATTTTCTTTTAATGTTAAACTTGACTCATCTTGTTATTTTAATTAGCAGTTCTGAGAGTAAAGGTGGAAGTTATATTCTTCATGGTGGAAAATTCATGTGCTTTAAACCATTATAGCTGCATTTAAATATTTAGAGATAACTGCTTAAAAACTTGTCCATACCTTTTTATATAGTTAGACATCAAGCCGTGTATAACTGTACATACACTTTAAAAATATATATATATATAGGATTTGCAAGGCGCGTGGAAGTCTCCGTCAGTTGCTCGTACATATAACTTACTGGCTGCATAATCGTCCATACTGTGGATGTATAAGGTCCTCAGCCATTCTTTGATTGACTTAGCTTGTTTTTGGTTTTCAGTTGTTAAAAGAAAAATTTCCACAGTTTACTGATCTAGTAGGATTTTTTCAGTGATTCGTGAATCAGCAACCACCAGTCAAGCAGATAGAAAGGAGCTCCAAAGAGCTGTATGTACAAGGCAAGGAGTTTTTTTAGATCTAAGCAAGCAGGAGTTGGGCAGTTATCCTGGGCGTTTGCTGATTGGTCACCATGGGATTACTGTCCCTACAGGGAGGGAGTCAGGGGAACATGGGATCTGGGTCAGGTGACTTGTGCTGAGCAGGCGCGAGCCGATTGGTTGATTTAGGCCTTTCTTTTTCTGGATAGCCAGCATAGAAACCGAGCGTCGTTTTGGTTTGCTGATGTGAGCTTAGCAGGAGCAAACTCTGTCTTGGGCCTAATCTGGTTACTTTAACAATTTTTTGCCTCTGAGACAATACTGCCATGTCCTTTAAGTTTTGCCTTCAGACCGTACTGCTGACTGTGTCTTGTTACAGTTATCTGTCCCCTGTTCCTTAAGTATTTGAAAATCAGGCTTCCTGTGACTCTCTTGTACCCTGTCATGATTCTTACTGGTTTCACTACCTTTCCAGTACTGTGGCCTTTCAGTCCCTTCTCCTGCTGCTGAAATGATCTCATTCACCCGTCTGCCCTTGCTACCCCTTCCTCCATGACTGTGATCTGGACCCCACATGCTCCGCCACCCCACTTTCCAGCACCCTACGCAGACTGTCACCTGCAGGGCTCCAGAGTCTCCCTTTTAGCACCTCAGCTCCAGCGCTTCTGTGACCCGACCCAGGGCCTGAGCCTCCTCATTCCTGCCTGCCTTCCTCAGCTTGAAATTCCCTGATGATGGGGCCCTGTCTCCCCATACCCTCCACCCCTTTTTGTCTGGTCCTTGCCTGGCAAAATCCATCGAGGTTAGAGCAACTCTCAGCCATGTTTATGCCTCGCCAGCTGAACTTTGGCTACGAAGCTGAAAGCCAGGTGATCCCGCTCTGTCTCCTAGATGACTATTTCATACTTTCTTTCTCCTTAATTTTTGAATACCTTCCTTTCTTCTGTCCTCTCAGCCAGTGATTTTGCTTCCTATTAATTATTCTGAGGATATAGAAGCAGCTAGAAGGGGATCTTCCACTAGCTCCTGTTACCACTTCTCCCCACCCACATGCATCTGTGTCCCTGTTCCCGTTGAAGGCCACCCTCTCCCCCTCTCCTTCCCAAGCCTGTGACTCATCTGCACAATGCTTTTCTTTCCTCTGCTGGGTAATAGGCATCAGTATGCAGACAAGCGGCACTATCTCTCATCTTTCAGACAAAAGAACCTGTGTTGTCCTGTCCTGTTACCCATTTCTCTGTCTTTAGAGTTCCCTTCCTACTTTTTCTTGAACTCTCTCAGTCTGTGCTTTGATCCTTACCACAACTCTGTTCAAGGTCGGTAGTGACCTTCACATGGTCAAATCTGATATCTAATTCTCAGTCATCTTTTTTTTTTTTTTGGATTTTTTTATTGTAGTAAAATATAAATAACAATTTACCATTGTAACCATCTTTAAGTTTACAGTGGATTGACATTCATTGTCTTCACATTGTTGCGTAACCATCATCATAATTCATCTCTAGAACTTTCCTATCATTCCAAACTCTACCCAGTAATGCTTCATTTCTACCTTCCCCTTAGCCCCTAGCAACCACCATTGTTCTCTCTATCTTTATGAACTTGCTTATTTTTAGTATCTTATATAAGTGAAATTGTACAATATTTGTCCTTTTGTATCTGCCTTATTTTAGTATAGTATATTTTCAAGGTTCATACATGTGTAGCATGTATCAGAAGTTCATTCCTTTTTAAGTTTGAATAATTTCCATTGTGTATCTATACCACTTTTGTTTATGCATTCACCTGTCAGTTCACCTTGCTTGTTTCCATCTTTTGGTTCTTATGAATAATGCTGCTATGAACTTTGGGGTACAGATAGCCATTTGAGTCCCTGCTTTACATTCTTTTGGAAATAAACCCAGCAGTGGAATCATATGGTAATTCATGTTTAATTTTCCAAGGAGCCACCATACAGTTTTCAGTAGCAGCTGCTGCTGTACTGTACATTCTCACCAGTGGTGCATAAGGGTTCCAGTGTTTCTTCACCCCCACATCCTCACCAGTACTTGTTGCCTTTTGTAAAAAAATTAAATAATAGACTAATAGACATCCTAATGGGTTCGAAGTCTCATCTCATCGGGGCTTTGATTTCCATTTCAGTCCTTACTTTTGTTGATCAGTGTCCTTTTGTGACTCCACCTTTCCCACTTTTCCTCTTCCAGTTCTGACCCCCCCCCACATGCTCCGATTGCTGGCCCCTCTCCTCCCCGCGCCCCCTAAATGTTGACGTGCTCCACGACCTGCCCTTGTACCTCTTCTCGTATCCTCTGCTGTCTCAGCCAGTCTCAGGCCTGTAAATACAATCAGGATGCTGAGGACTCCCAAAGGTACCGTCCACAAAACTGAATATTCTTTCCCCCAGTCTGTTCTGCAGTCTTCCCTTTTTAGTAAGTGACAGCTCAATTTTTTTTTTCAATGTGTCAAGCCAGAAACCTTTAAGTCACTCTTGACTTTTCTTTCTCTCACTGTACGTAAGGCTTTACTTTCAAAGTAGAGTCAGAATTAGGTCATTTCTCACTACTTCCTTCATCCTTATTCTGTTCAAAGCCACTGTCATCTCATGTCCAATCCCTGCAAAGGCTCCCAATTGGTTTCTTTTATTCTTCAGCAGCCAGGGTCATCCTTTTTATGGTAGGTCAGATGATTTTGCTCATGTCGGCACAGTTCTCAGCGGTGGTCTGGGGTCTGGCCCCATTCTCACCGTATCCTCTCTGACCTCGTCTCCTTTCGCTGTCCCCCTTCCTCCCTGGATGCCACTGGAATGCTCTTCTCCCTGGTGTCCATGTGGCTCCCTCTCTCGTCTGCTCATAACATCTGAGGTGCCTTTGCCTAACCACTTCATAGAGCAGCAGCCCTCTCCCCCGCCCCCATACTCATTCCCCTGAGCCTGCGTTATTAGCTCCTATCACCTCCTAATACTTATTGTTATTTGTCCATGGTCTTTTTACCTCTCATGTTTTGTTCATGACTGTGACTCTGTCACCTGGAAGAGTGCTTGCTATGGAGTCTGTTCCATAAATGCTTGGGAAACAGATGAGTGGTTGAATTCGTGTTCAGATGTGCTTAATATACACTTGCTTTTCTGTAGCAGAGCGTTCTGACTGGGATGGCAAAGGGAGTTCGTGTGTGTGTGTGTGTGTGTGTGTGTGTTAAATGCCACCACACTGTTCCAGCGCACCCTGGACACTGCAGTCTTTTACATATTTGTGAAACTGTTGGATGAAAATTGGCATGGCTTCATTTTAATCGTGATTACAAGTTAAGGAGAACATATTGTCCATATGTATTAGCCATCTGCATTTCCTCTTTTTTGGCTTGTCTGTATATATTCTTTGCCTAGTTTTCCTTGGTGTTGCTTGATTTTTTTTTTTTTAGAGGAGCTCTGTGTCCCCCCCTCCCCCCCAAATCTTGCTTGCTTTTTGATTTTTTAATTGTTTCGTCATAGACATGTTAAATCTTTAAAATTTATGTGGGAGAACAAATCTATAAGAATTGATAAGAAAATTTTGAAAAATAAGGATAATGAGGGTCTTAGCAGATCTTTAAAACAGTTTTCAAGCATCAGTATACATAAAAGTCACACGGATGCAGTTTAAAATGAGTCTGCCACTAGAGTTTTCGATTTATAGTATTGAGGAGGGGAGGAAGGGGGAGACATGTCTGAGGAATCTTCATTTTAAATATCCTCTAAGGCAGCTCTGATGTGGTTGGTTTGTGGATCACAGTTGAGCAGGACTGCTGCAGATCTGTACTGGGAATAGGATGCTGATAGCAAAGCAGTAGACAGTTAAGTCCAAGACACAGAATAGAGAACCTATTTTTGAAGATGACATTTTAGTTAATTGACAGAAGTGTGGCTTTTTAAATAAATGGTTCAGGAAGTTCATCTGAAAGAAACAGTTAGCTTTCTCCCTTACACAATATCCATATTGATTAAAGATCTAGATGTATAAATTATGCATCTAGAAAAAAATATACCATTAGTTTAGCCCTGGGGTGGACGGGGCCTTCTTAAACCAAATGGGAAACCTGGAAGTTGTGAAGGAAAAGATGAACAGATTTATTTGTCCAAGTTTACTTTCTGAAAGGTTAGATGCTCTTTCTAAGGTGTGACAACATAGTGAAGTATCTGTGACTGGTTTCCTCGTTCTCTAGATTTTACACACCTGTTACAGCAAACAAGAATCAATTAGCCAAAGACTTATTTACCTAGTTTACCTAAAATATTTTAGAAAAATTAAATGTCTTAATTACATGTAGCTGGTCCATCTTGGCTCATGTGACACCCCTG
Source organism: Macroglossus sobrinus (assembly GCA_004027375.1). Classification (NCBI taxonomy): domain Eukaryota; kingdom Metazoa; phylum Chordata; class Mammalia; order Chiroptera; family Pteropodidae; genus Macroglossus; species Macroglossus sobrinus. The sequence goes on from PVKZ01001177.1 coordinate 260,170, forward strand.
AACACTTACTTCTTGTCCATTTCCCTTGGCTTCCGTGACACTGCCCTCCCCAGGTTCTCCTACTTTATTTTCAGTGAGATTTGCCTCTTCAGTCTTGGCACTAGTTTCCCTTCAGAGTTTTCTGTCCTTGAACTTGATCTTGGAGATTTCTTACATATTCTCTTTGGGCAGTCTCATCTTTCATCTCATTATGACTCCAAAATGTATGCTTCTAGCTTTGACCCTTCTTAGTTTCACAGTTTATATATCTGGATGACTCACAGGCATCTTAAACCCGTTATTTTCAAGAGTCTTATTCATTTCCTTTCCACCAACCATCTAAACCACTGACCAACCATCCGTCTCAGTTGAAGCCACAAGAATTATTTTCACTGCTGCTGTGTTACTTTGTGACTTTATTCTGTTCAGGATTCAGAAACAGAAACTGTCCACACTGTCTTAGGCACAGAGGTTTCAGATGTTGGAAGGACTGAGTAACGGCTGCCACCATTGCCACCACCCTCTCGGCATATAGGAGCTGGGAATCCTGGCTTCCTGGCTCCATGCCACACCACCCTGGCCTCCTGATCGAGGAGTAAAGGTTTATTTCAGCTGTTTGATTATTATATTTTTTTAAATCTCATTTCCTTGGTTCCAGTTTGCTGCCTTCAAGTTAGTTATCCACTATGTACAGTTTTTTTCTAGAGCTGCGTTTGTGTCCACCGGAACACAAACTAAGTTCCTTCTGTAGCATCACAGGCCATAACAGTTTGATGCCTTAAAACACCTTGCCCTCACCTCCTCATCCCCAACCTGATCTACTTGGGTGGCTGATTGTTCCCTGAACGCCCCTGCTTTTGGTGCATGTTCAAACTATGTGGTATCATCTATATAAAATCTCTATTTCTTTCCCCCCCTTTCCGCAGACTTTAAGATCATAAGTTGTTGTATGGTCCAAGAAGAAACCAGCCTCTACCTTTTACTGTACTCTTCCTGATTAGTACTTATTAGTTTTATAGTTTCGCTCTTAACGTGGTTCATTTTGAGTTAATTTTTTTGGTATGGTACAAGGAAGAGGTGTATCTTTGTTGTTTTACGTGTAGATATCCAGTTGTTTCAGTAGTATCTCTTGAAAAGACTATTCTTTTCCTAATGAATTCTCTTGCCATTTGTTGAAAATCAGTTATCCATAAAATAAGGGTTGATTGTTGATCCTCAGTGTTATTGCATGCATCTGTGTGTCTTTCCTTTCACTCGTACCACACTGTGTTGATCACTGTTGTGTTGTAGTAAGTGTTGAAATCGAGATGTATGCACCCTCCAACTTTGTTCTTTTTCAAAAATAAATTCTGGCTCTTCTGGCTACTTTGAATTTTCATGCTAATTTTAGGATCAGCTTCAGATTTCTATATGAAAGTCAGAGATTTTGATAAGGATTGTGTTGAATCTGAACATCATTCTGGGGAGTGTTGCCATTTGAACAATATTTAGTATTACAGTCCATAAACAGGATTTTTTCTTATTTATTTAGGTCTCAGATATCTTTAAACAACATTTTGTGGTTTTCATAGTACAAATTTTGCACTTTGTTATATGTAATCCCAAATAGTATTCTTATAGTCTTCTCGTAAATGTAATTCTTTTCTGAACTTCATTTTCTGGTCAGTCGCTGCTAGCGTGTAGAAACATGATTGTTGGATATTCATCTTACCTCCTGTAACCTTTGCTAAACTCTTTGTTTTATTAGTTTTCTTTCTTTTTTTTTTTAGGGGAGTACTTAGGATTTTCTATATGTACAATCATATCTGTGGATAAATACAGTTTTTAAAAAATCACAGTATCGTTTTTTAATTTAAAACACAAACATGCAAAATTAAATTTCAGAGAGAGTCCTTAGTGAGACATTATTCTCCTGCATTATTAAGGTGTATCTATTCTTGGAAGCTCTTATGCCCTGGAAGTAGCATGGCCGTCTGTTTTCATTGTACCATCTTCCTCTGCAGAAACCTCCAGTGGCTCCTCCCATGACCTTTCTGGCAAAAATCCAGTCTTATGGGCTCGTTCTCTAGAGTCCTGTGCATACATTGTCACAGAAGACAGCTCGGAATGGTGACAGCCTGCGAGTCTTGGCTTCTCACCAGCTGTGCACGGAAAAATGTGGGAGTGTTCCTTATCTTGTAAAATTGCAGAACTGGACTTAGAATTTTTAAAGCTTGGTTTCCTTTAGTTCTCTGAACATATGTTAATAGCTACCCTGATGTCTTGTCTGCTAAGTCTGTCATTTGGGCCTTCTGCGGGACAGTGTCCGTTGCCAGCTTTCCCTTACTGTGTATGTTTGGGTCATACTTTCCTGTTTATTTGTATGCCTGATAATTTCTTGTTTTAAACTGGACATTTTAGATATTTTATAGCAATTCCAAAATCTGATTCCCCTTCCCCTTTTCCACGGCTTCCTGTGGTGTCGCATTGTGCATGTTTATTTGTTCAGTAACTTGACTGGCCTGTTTCAGTGACGTTCCTCTGAGGCCACAGCCTAGTCTGTGTGCGTGCACACTGCGTTTGCCCACCTCTCCCATGAATGTGTAGGTTTCAGAGAGGAGGGACTTACACTTTTTGCTGTTATATTCCCTGCACTCAGAAGGGTATCTGGCACATAGTAAATTCTCAGTAAATCTGATGAATGAAACGTATAAAACGACCAAAGTTTACTTCCTTCTTGATTCGCAGTTTAACCTGCCTAAATTGAAAAACGTCTAGAACCACTATGAGAAGTGAACTTATGTCATTTGCAGCTTGCGTTGCTCGTTGCTGCCTAGAGTGCAAATGGCTCACTGGGAAGGAGAGCCGGGATCCGCAGCAGCTGCTTGGGCCCCGCGGGAGGAGAATGCGCAGAGACACAAGTGCTAGCGGCTGTTACCCCAGCGACACACTGGGGAGCAGGAGATGAGTGTGCTTCCGGTCCGCATTCTTTTGTAGGTCTTCTGGCTTACCTGTTCCTTGCCAGTAGAGGTGTTTGGAGAACTGGGATTAGGCTGGAAAAGCCACCTGTTTACAGAATGAGTGGAAAGTTCTCTGTGGTAATTCCATTATTAATAGCTATGGTACAAATGAGTCTCTTAGAAATATCAGGAATAGACAGGCCAGTATTCTAGCTGCTGCTCAATGGAAAAAACGAATCTTCATTTGGTTATCTGATATGAAGAATTTTCTTTATGTTATTTAAAAAATGATTTTGAATTAATGTCTTTCTTTCTCTTCCTTCCAGATTCCTACGGAAATCTGTTAATTCTACTTTTTGAGTACTTATGAATAACCACGTATCTTCAAAACCATCTACCATGAAGCTCAAACAGACCATCAACCCCATTCTTTTATATTTTATACATTTTATAATATCACTTTATACTATTTTAACATACATTCCATATTATTTTTTGTCTGAGTCAAGAGAAGAAAAATCAAACCGAATTAAAGCAAAGCCTGTAAACTCCAAACCTGAGTCTGCATACAGATCTGTTAACAGTTTGGATGGCTTGGCCTCAGTATTATACCCTGGATGCGATACACTAGATAAAGTTTTTATGTATGCAAAAAACAAATTCAAGAACAAAAAACTCTTGGGAACACGTGAAGTTTTAAATGAGGAAGATGAAGTGCAACCAAATGGAAAAATTTTTAAAAAGGTAAGGTAACCTTTCATTGCCTTTGACTTTCCTCTGCATAAAATGTACCCTTAGAAATGGCGGCGAGGGACAAGCACGGCCTGCTTCCTTTGGCATTTGCTGATGTGGTGGGAGAAACGCAGTAGGAAAGTGCCACGTCCAGCTTAATACCTGAGTGGGACCGGCGGGAGATGCTGAGAAGAAAGAGACAAAGGCGGGATCAGGAGGACCACTGTCCACTGATGAGGGCGCAGTGGCGCAGTGTTATTTTGCAGGCCGCTTTTACATCAGAGCATACATACCGTTGCTGGCTCGGATAAGATCATCTTTGACACAGTCCCCTAACCCACATTCTGTTATGACCTTTTGCCGTTCAGTCTGTCTGCGGCTGTAAGCATGCTTCCCCGTCTTGGAGCAACACCGCATTGTTCCCCGAACAATTCGTACCTCCCCAGTCTTAGGACTGTTCGTTGAGGTGAGGCAACCCTTGGCTGGCCTCACAGATGGCAAGGACCTCGTCAGCTTGCAATCCTCTCTCCACAGGAAAGCGACTAGACTGCCTTCTAATCTCTTTCTGTACTCTGGTCCTCATTTGTCGTGAATTTTCGCAAAGACACTGAGAATACCCACTTTGTGGGGGCACTTATGATCCTCAGTGTTTGCCAGGACTGGGAATAGAATGTGTAGGGCCGTTGGGGCATGAAACCCAAAACTCTTGGTAGCTCCAGAAGCACCTGTATGTGCTTGAGATGGCTCTGGGTTTTGGGGTGGGACCTGCTGTTTCGGATTTTAGTGTAGCTTCCATTAGTCACCTAATGTCTTGGTCCTTTGGTTGTGGGTGTTGCATGGTTTAAAAAAATTCTTTTCACAAATATAGAAGAAGCTGCCTTGTTTATTTGAAATGAGATAAGACATCCTTAGCGGCAGTGTAGCATAGTGGTTAAGAGCGTGGACCCCAGATAGAGATGATGGGTTCGAACCTCAGCTTTTCCTCTTAACTAGCTGTGTGACTTTGGAAAAGTTATTTAACAAATTTGCCTCAGTTTCTTTTCTATAATATGGAGATAAATATCATTGCCGATATTAGCATTTCTTTGAGCCATGCTATTGTAAGAGCTATACATATCTCATCTTGTTTCAGACTTAATAGCCCTATGAGTTGGTATGAGCATCCTTACTTTGCAGATGACGACACAGAGGCAGACAGGTTGGTAACCTACCCAGGGACATTACAGCCAGCAAGGTGTGAACCGGAACTAGAACCCAGGCTCTCTTGCTCCACACCCCGTAAACTAATCCCAGCACTCAGATTGGCAGAGAGGATTAAGTGAATGTGTGTTCACACACTCACACACAATGTGCGTAGAACAGTTCATGGCACCTAGTGTAACTGTTCTAGCTTTTATTATTACGTCACTATTGGGGTTTCAATGGGAAAAATTCGGGGTGCATACAGACTTAGACGATGGAGTAGTGCAGCAGATGAAGGGTAGTAAGTGCCAGTGTAAGAAATGCCTAAACCTGTGCAGAGTTTTTATGAGTTTATTGTATCCCAACTGATGACACGCCAGGGAGCAAAATATCCAATGCTCTGGAGAATAACAGTTTTGCAGCTTCTTTTACGCATTTGAGATTAAGGGGGGATTGTAAGGGAGATTACATGGCTGTGGGAGAAAGCAAGGCGGGGATTGGATTACAGGAAAGTTAATAAGATTATGTGCTCTTTGGAGGGTTAATGCCCCTTCAAGGAGTATTACTTCTGGCATTTCAAAGACGTGCTAACCTAGATGCACAAGAACAGTGCACAGGGCTTAAAACCTCTCACTAAAGTTAGGGGCCTGGGCATGACTACCCACGTGACCTGCCCACTTAGGAATTCCTGGTCAGATCACCCTGTGAGGTGACTTTCCCTAGAACACCCCGCCCCCCCCCTTTGTGTGCACAAAAGTTTAGACATGGCATGACTTCCTTATCAGCAGTCCTTGAAACTCCAGTAGGTAAATATTGGAGGTAAAACTTTTTTGAGGCAGTAAGATGATCTGTAGTTCGTTGATAAGTTGGTCAGTTTATAGGCTTAATACCGGTTCAGTCAAAGTTGTTTTCCCCTTATCCTTTTTTCCCTAACCATGTGGTGACTCCAGCTGCCTTTTTCTGTCCGTCATGAAGGAACTCAGATTTTGGAGGAGAGTCCAAATAATTACACGGTGGGTCCCGTCACCACAAGCCCAGGGGCTGCCGTTGGACTTCCTTAATGTCCATTATGTTCGGTTTGGCACTCACCATTCGAATTCACAGTCCTTTCTTGTTAAACATGAAGCAAGTTAGTGTCAGTAACACCTAGAAATTACAGGCATTGTTTTAACTCTAGACAAGAATCCTCACTTTAGTGATTTTTTACCTTATTTTGCTGGAATGGTTCTGATTTATACTTGTCATTCTGACATGAATCATTCCCCCTTAAATCTCAGAAGTAGTTTGGTTAAATTATGTGGTCACTCTACTTTTAAGGCATATTCTGCATTTCTTTCGCTGATTAATTTTGCCTCACTTCAATGAATTTTTTTCTGCTAAATTAAGAGCTAGATGGAGTTCATTTCTAGAAACTGAAGTCATAGCTAAACATGTTTGATTATTCTTCTGTAGCCTATAGACTGTCATTTGCAAAACACTTTATCATAATGGTGTTTGATTTTTGTCATATTTAGTTGCTACTTTTTATGGAACACCATCCTTGATTCTGTTCTTGAGAGGTCTGGTAGTTGTAAAAGGTGCCGAAAACACTGTGTTTTTTAGGTACTAAAAAACTCTGCCTTCTACTCCTCCGCCTTCTCTTCTGTGCCTCTCTTAGTACCTCTAAAACACATTCACTTTTGTCTTTTGAGCTAATGCTATTTGAATTCAAAGATTGGGTTCTCTTCTTTTTAATCTAAGCGTATATAACAGAAGCCCTGTTTTAGCAGGAAGTTTAACTTTTCTCACACATATTATAGGGATTTTATGGGGCTAGTACTGTTCTTCGGTCATTCAATACTGATAGCAGGAAATGAACCCCCACGTTTTTAAAAAGGAGAAAAATATGGTGAATATGAAATTCCTTCTTACTTCAGGTATCAGTATAATTAGGACAAAACAAAATCTCAGAGCTATCATAGGTGTTCCTTAAGTATGGCCAGATAACAGTGGACACAAGGAAAGCCGTTTGTGTTGTGTGTGGTGTTGTGTGTATGTATGTGTTCACACGGCGTTTTCTTCCTCTCCTGACCGTGGTGCCTTTATAGTCACTGTTTATTCAACAAAGATATATTTGAACTCAAATAGAAAAGTGAGAAGGTGAGGAGAACGACTTTTAATCAGCGTTTTCTGTCTGTACTACACTACAGTCAGGTCTGCCTGTGCTGACGTCCATCAAATTGGCATTTGTGTTCAGCAGACCTTTGGAAGTCTTTGTTTAAACTCATATATGGAAGACGTGCTATATTTTTGTTGTGTGAAATTAGGCTCATTTGAAAGTAAAATTAATTTTTAGGTTTTGCGTATAATAAATGAAGCCGATAATTTCTGTTTTCCTCGGGAAGAAAGTATGCTTACCACTGGTTGTCTAGGACGTTAGCTTCTGGTGGTGTGCGTAGCAGCTGTGGGCATTTGTCTGCAGAGCGGACAGTGGGCATCTCAACCACGTGTTAAACAAGCTGGTCTTTCTTTTCTCCTCTTGGTTTCTTGTTCCCATCCATTGTCTTGCAGTAGTAACAGCATCTGCTATGACAGGATAGTGAAAAGGGGACCTTTCTCAACTGGCACGTAGAGGTAAGAGTGGGGTTGCCTAGGCCTTGTGGCTTCTCACAGTGCTTACTGTCTAATGCAAACTTACTTTTGACGAAGTATTTAATAGTTGCCAAATGATGTAGCAACATCAAAAAGTTTCCTCCCTGTTTTGAGGGGCTGAGCTTTGGGGATTAACCCTAGAATGTATCTGACATGGCTGGAACAAAGGTGCACAGACCTTTATTTCCTGTTAACGCACACTTTGTTTCCATCCTACCCTAAAAGTCTGTTTTGAGCTTCCCGCGGAAGAGGAGTGGAAGCGGAAAGGCACTGGTGAGGTTGTCCTCTAACTGTGCCCACCGTGGGGTGGCCGACGGGGTGGCGTCAGCTTCACCGAGACAGGTCTCTCTCCGGGGGACACAAGTAGAAAAACAAAAGGCAGAGAAGCAGAGGGCGCAGTGTTCTCGAGGCTTGGCAAGCTTTGTCAGGACTGTTGGCTCATCTTTCAAAGTCTCTTGTGGCTTTATAAAACCGTAGCAGAGTCAAGCACCTGGAATGTGTGTCAGCGTCTCCTGATTGCCACCTTCCCAGCAGGAAACGCGTTGCTCCCCTGTCTTTTGAAGTGAAGAACAATGAAAGGATTGGTTTCCACAGCGTCTCTAAAATACGCACCCGAAATAGAACAAAGTTGCAAAGAATAAAATAATTTTACATTTCTATTTCTGAAATGGAAGAGAGCACAAAGCTGGTTTAAACATTGTGATAACTACTAGAAATATTTTAAATTTTTTTTCTTCTGTTATATACACATTAGAGAGAAGAAAGTAGAAGGAGTCTTGTGATGATAGTGCTTACAAAGAGATTTCACTATGACCTTCTAAAGGGATCCAGAAAGATCATAGACATGCTCATTTCTGTTCCTGGGAGCTGACTTGGCTTCCTTTTCCTCTCGCTCAGTGCCTACTGTTGCGGTATTTTTTGCTGCAGTCACATTTGCATATGTGTATGATATTTATTTTCTGACTTATTAGGACATTGACATCATAACCGCTTTCTATAATGGTCGCTCTCTTGGCCAGGATTTGTGATTTGGCTACTTTATTGCTCTCCCTGACAGAACTCTTGGTTTGCCTTTCCGTACGTATTCCTCTCCCGGGTCCCCATTTATTAAAGGCACTGCGGCACACCAACGGCTCAAGGCGGAAAACCCAGGAGTCTGATCCCCTCCCCTCCCCACCCCCCTTATAGCCACCCCCTTCTCCTCCACCCTTTCTTTTAAAAGTCTTCTGCTCTCTCTCCTGTCCCCTCCTACAGGCCACCTGCTCACCTGCCCAGGAGTTAGGCATTGTGACTAACACTTAGATTCTTGAATGAGCCTGCCTGCTTCATATTCTGGTCCTGTCACTTAATAGCTGTGTGACTTTGAGAAAGCTATCCTTTTCTGGGCAAAATAGGGATAATGAGAACTGTCAGTGTTACTGTGAGAGTTTAATAAGCCAACACTCACAGCTACTTAGCCCGTGGTAAATGCTAGTGAAGGTGCTCATCGTCATCCGCGGTTATTACCAACCATCCTGATTTCTTGAATATTTTCACTTTCTCTGCCTCTCCACAATAATCGGCTTATAAATGACTTTCATTTGCAGAGAGAAAAAGGCAGGAAGTATATAATTTTGAAATATTTTCATTTTAAATGGTTAAAGTAAAAAATAAAATAAAATAAAATAAGTGCTAGTGTGTCCAGAGGTTAAACTCTCAGTGTCCTGAAAACTTGGTCTCTATTAGACTGTCTCATCCTTTAGGGCCCTGAATGGTTAAATGTTTGTGTGTTTTTATTTTATAGACTGTTCTATATGTTAGCTCCATTTTGTTTTTATAGTTTTTTTTTTTTGAGGTAAGAGATCCTCATCATCAGCATTATCAAACATCTGATGTCATAGGTTCCTACACAGAGTAGATTAAGTTCCTGTGTCCCCAACAGCGATAGTCTGAGTGATAACATTGACATTACACACATGTACGTTACACCCGCCGTGGAATAAAAGCACAGAAATCTAAATGAGAGAGAAGTCAGAAGACTCCCTAAAGGCCCAGAGTGAAGTGAGACTGTTTAATTACACCCCACATTCCGCAAATAATTGCCGAGTGCCCTCCATGTGCCAGGTGCTGTCGTCGGCGCCAGGGAGATGGTAATGAACAGGACACGCAGGTTACTCTTCTCACGGATCTTATTTATATTTGTAAGGGAGGAAGAGACGATAAAGAATAAGTTAACAGTTAATGACTACTGTGAAGACATATAGCCGACTGGAGATGAAAAATAGCCATTCTGAGTAGGTTACGGCCCAGTAGAGGCCTGAGCAGCAGCCGGGGACAACTTTGTGAAGGTCTGGGTAACGAGCCCCGTGTACAGTGGGACAGGGTGGGGTGTGGCTCTCACACAGGGACGAGCCCGCTTGGGTGAGGCACTAAAGGGTTCAGGGTGTACGAAGGCATTCCGACCCTGAGAGTCGGTGCCCCCTGAAATTCTGTGCCCAGCCGCCTTTCTTGCTTCATGCCTGATCCTGGCTCTTGCCTGGGCTTAGCCTGTTTGAAGGACAGAAGGGACAAAGTTGTATTTGCAGGAAATGAGTCAGAGGAGGAGGGCTTGAGATGAGCACAGAGACCTGCAACATCCTTGTAGATGTAGGAGCCTTGTAGGCCAAGGTGAGGATTGGACTCTACTACTACTGGACAGGGGGGACACTGCAGATGAGTAAGCCAATTTATATTTTTTAAAAAACCACCCACTGCCGTAAGGGAATCAGGATGGCAAGTTGGCCAGTCAGCGTGCATTAGTGCAGGGGAGAGAAGGACTAGGATGGCAGGTGGAGGTGGAAGGAAATGGCTGGCTTTGGGGCACGTCTGGTAGACATCCTAGGTGAATAATCAGCTAGAAAGTAAGTTGGATATCCAAGGGGTGGGGTGGTCAGGGCTAGAGATGGCAGTTTGGGAAGCTCTTTGAAGCAAAGTCCTTATGACTTTGGCTTTTGTCAGGGACACTTTGACCATTGTCATACCATGAGGGGCTACAGAGGTTTGGGCACAGATGTGTGCAGGGTATTAAAAGAGGTGGTAGGAAGATCAGGGAGTTTCTGTTTAATTTCTCAGCAAAGTATGAGATGTTATCTGGGAGTGGAGAAAGGGAGGAGGTTTTGAGTAGAGAAGTTTTAAATAGCCATTTCAGAAGGTGAGAGGGAAGTGGCATAGGGTCACTGGCGGGTGAGCTCTGTGATTCTCAGTTTAATAAGGTTGGGTGTGCAGTGATGTTCCGGCAGTCCAGCCAGGGAATAAATAAATTGGTTTTAATCTCAGGTTGGGCTCATCATAGGGACAAAGTTAAGATTAGAAACTTTTCCCAGCCCAAGTCAGATAAAATTGGGGGTTCTTTAAATGTAATATTTATGGGGAAGAACACAGCTAGACGATTCAATGATTGAAAGAATTAAACGAAACTCAGGTTTTGATTATCCTTGAATTAAACTCATGATTGATTTCTCTGCCACACGGTGGCACCATCACGTAGATTTACATATTTGGATTATGTATCCAATGCTTTTTCAGATCACATAGCCTCTGAAACTTCTAAAGGGTGTCATTTAGATTCTAGAATGTAGGAGGACGCAGCTCATGCTTTGGAATGTAAAATTCTTAATAATTATAATCCAGTTCCTGCACATTTCAGCCAAATTCTCATCTGTCTTCTCACCCCCACAGAGCTCCTTTTGAAGTCATTGGAGCTCCCCGTGCTGAGCATTTCGTGGGGGTGCAGAGCAAGGTGAGAATTTGGGACCACTAAAGTTAAATAAGCATTTTAAATACAGTTGCCTTATCAATATAAGTATTTCTTACATTCATTATGGAATCGGACACTAGAGGGCAGTATTTATCCTTTTTCCCATTTTTATCTTCAGTCTATTTCTTGCAATCTCTTATACATTGTATGCATTTTTGAAAATGGTTTTAAAGTATGTGATGACACAGCCATGTCTGGGAACTATCTGTGTATTTTTGCAGTGAGAGAAGGTTTTCATCCAATCTCTATGTAGTTGAGGAATTAATAGTCTGATCTAAGGTGGAGAAAATTTCTAAAGACAAAACTATGCTAAGCAGTTGAGAAGGAGATTGTTAACCAGGTGGACGTGGTGAGCGCAGATGACGTCCTGAACGTCGGGTGGTGCTGGTGAGTGTTGAAGGCTTCCGCAGAGGGACTCTGATGCGTAGTAGGACGTACCACCTGGTTGTGGAAATAGACTTGTTTACTTCGCTTACCCGGAGTTAGATACAGCCATTCAAACTGAACAGCAGTAAATAATTCTTTTAGCTTGGGCAAGCCAGTTTCTGTTTGTGAATTGTATTTTAGCATCTGTTATTGAAATTCAGGAATTCATAAGAAAAGGGAACGTAAAATTTTGGTATTAGTTGTATTTGGTACTAGGCTAAATTTTGAACTAACATCTAAACTGTTTAAGTAAATAAAATCTATAAATGAATTATTAGTGTATGCTCATTGGGCCCAGGGAGTTGATCCCATCAAACTGAATATTTTGGGGAGGGAGGGAACCACACAAAAATTACAGTTGAAGAGTTAGCATAAAATTTGAATAGTTATAGAAGATATCACACAATAGCTGATTTTCAAAGTAGATTTTTCACTTAAAACCCACTTCCTAGCTTTTTAAATTTTTAAATTAACTAATTAATTTTATGTATTTATTTATTTTTTACACCTACAGCACCTGGTCTTCCTAGGTGGTCTCCCATCCAAGTACTAACCAGGCCTGACCCTGCTTAGCTTCCGAGATCAGATGGGATCAGGCGTGATCAGGGTGGCATGGCCATAGACTCCTAGCTTTTTTAGAATTAAAAATTATTGAGGTGACAAAATCAAATAAATTTCAAGTGTATCATTCAACAGAAAGTTGTATACATCTTGCCCTGTGTGTTCACTGCCCAGAGTTATTTAGTTAGATTTCCTTCTGTCACCACTTATTTGGCCCCTTTTACCCCACCTACTACTACTCCTCCTCCCCGTTCCCTCTGGTAACCACTAATCCACTGTCTGTGTCGATGAGTCTCAGTTTATTTATGTTTGTTCGTTCAGTTTTATATCCTTCATATGAGCGATATCATGCGCTTTTCAACTTCTATCTGACTTACTTTGCTTAGCATGATTATCTCGAGATCCATCCATGCCACTCACTGTCTAGCTTCTTGTTTAAAAATAGTTTAATGACATGCAGAGATAACGTCCCGGCCTGTCAAAATCTAGAACACATCCTGGTTTTCTAGCGGTTCATATTTTGGTTACACTGAAAGCTGTTTACATGATTTTTGTTTGTTTCATCAGGTTATTCTCGGACACTATAATTGGCTCTCCTATGAAGATGTCTTCGTTAGAGCCTTTAATTTTGGAAATGGCTTACAGGCGTTGGGTCAGAAACCAAAGACCAACATTGCCATCTTCTGTGAAACCAGGGCCGAATGGATGATCGCCGCACAGGCATGCTTTATGTATAACTTTCAGCGTAAGTAGGCTTTCTTACTTTCTGGTGGAGGGGACTTTTGTTCTTGTGGGAGAGATGATACTCGCTTTTATTATAAATACTTGTTTTTAAGAGATTAAAATTCGGATGTTAATTTTCATCTTGCATCCAGTCAATGGAGAACTTAGAACTATTGGTCTGCTGTGGACAGGGCCCCCGTTGTGGAACACACGAGACAGTCCAGCGTAGTGTGGTGAGGGGACCTGAGCCTGTTACCAGAGGACCTTCAGGGTCTCAGGAACGGTGCCTCCTCCTAAGGGCCGTTGCTGCTACCATCTCAGGAATTCCCCTTTGAATTAGCTTCGTTTTGTTAACGCCTTTTCTATGGGTATAGCCTCTGAGCTCTAAAACCTTGCAGCCCTGGACCTGGGCGCCAGGTTGAATGACAGAATTGTTACATTGTTAACTGTTTAGCGGTCCTCACAGCACCGTTTGGTAGTCCAGGCCTCGGTGCCAAAACGTGATGTTAACTGGGGACAATGCCTTATTCTTCACATGAAACAGAAAAGCTATTTTGATTAGATTTCTTGTTGTAAATGCCTCCACTGTTTTTGTTTGTTTGGTTGGTTGATTGTTTTGTTTGAAGTGGGATACCTTTTTGTTTTCACAGTTTAGGTTTACAAAATGTTTCTTTTGAGAAGCTTTAAAATAATTGTAGTCTCTGAAAGTCAAGTCTAATGTTTTTGAGTTAGGCAGAAAGCAAGTAAAAATCCACATTATTGTTATTTAGTTTCAACATTTCTAAGAATGTTTTTCTTTAGATTTTTCTACTTTAGAATAAGCAGTACTGATGCTTGTTTATGCTATTTTCTTAATGTGTAATACTGAAATCTGACCTTCAGCGTGTTGCCTACTGGTATATTTCCTTTTTCATATTTTAGTACCAGTTAAGACTTTGACAGTTTAGAGATCAGATATAATTCCTTCCAGTATGAAAATCCCAGAGTAACACCTGTAGGTAAAACAAAAGAAAATTAAAAACTTTTTACTTTAAAATAACAAATCTTGGGGGAAATTAGGGAAGTGTGAGTAGATATAATGTTGATTAATATATTGAAGTAATTTAGGAAAACACAGCACAGTTAGATCATAAACTACAGCCCTGATGATTTAGGGTCAGTATGCTCCATGATGATGCACGTGTGCTTTCAGAGGCTTTGCTTATATTTACTGCTCCCCTGAAATGTTTGAATGTTCAACTTGCCTTTCTTTTCCTGTAGTTGTTACTTTATATGCGACTCTCGGAGGTCCAGCAATTGTTCATGGCTTAAATGAAACAGAGGTGACCAACATCATTACTAGTAAAGAACTCTTACAAACAAAGTTGAAGGTGAGGCCCAGCGTTATTATAACTGCCTGATGCTTTAGAATTTTCAGTGTCACGAGCTGTATTATTGATGCTTAGTTCTTTTATGATCTTTAAAATCCTTAATGTCTATATAAACTTCTAGGAATATCATACTTTTATTACTTACCTTAACAAAAAAAAGAAGAAGTTTATTTTGTATGTAATTATGTGTAAGTAGTGCCGACAGTTAACAGACTGGTCATGTGCCTGTGTCTACGGTAAAATGATTATAACTTTTTCTTTTCTTTACTGTGCTCATCTGTTTTCTACTCCCATTTTTAATAAATTTGTAATTTTGAAGGTTTATTTTTAAGCTAGTTATTCATTTATCTTACTGAAGCATTGAGTGGTTATGAGTTTTCAGAAGTTTTTAAAGGGAAAAAGAGACTATGAAACTAGGTAGAAGGGGTTTCTGCATTCTCTAAACAATGCCCTATGAAAACAATAACTTCTGATCTTTTTTTTTTAATTTACAAGTTTATAAGTAAATCCCTTCCCTTTTCCCCTGTACTTTATTATTTGTTAGCCTCTTATAAATGTGAGGGATTTGACCACGTAGTTCAGGCAGCCTATATTTACATGCCCATTTTGCGAGGAAATAAAAGATTTACTAAAGAACAAGGTACACACAGTAAATCTAACTCTATAAAGCAGTAATTGAAATTTCAGACCAATATTTATTTCTCCATCTTAAAAAGGTGATACTAATACCAGTGTCCCCTTCCTCTCTTTTTTGAGGTAGGAAATTAATAATTCAGTAAATACGATAAACTACCTTTCTTGTGTCCTGGATTATTTGCTAAGCGGTTTCACAAAGAATGATGAAGATATGACGAATGCTTGTGTTTCTTCAGGACATAGTTTCCTTAGTCCCACGTCTGCGGCACATCGTCACTGTCGATGGCAAGCCACCAACCTGGTCTGAGTTCCCCAAGGGCGTCATCGTGCACACCATGGCCGCAGTGCAGGCTCTGGGAGCCAAGGCCAGCACGGGTATGTCGCAGCTCCCCAGGTCCTTGGATGTGTTCTGCGGTGATTGTGTCCTCCAGATTCATCTGATTCTTTGATCCTAAAGTTAAAGTCAAGTGATATATCAGTTTTCTAGACCATCACTGGGGAAGTATAAAGTCACTTTAGATACACTTACATCTACCCTTTAAAGAAAGATTTAAGGAAAAATACAAACAGTATATGAATGTTCTAAAAATTGTATTTATTTGAAATTAGTTTAAAATACGCTTTACATTATACAACCAAGGACTGGTCAGAGAGGAAGAAAGAAGGCGTGTGTAGCTCATGGAAGCCAAGGGAAAGGAGGGCTTGGTGAGGCAGGAGCCATGAGCAGGACCAGCCCAGACCACACAGGAGTTGCAGAGGGGCCGTCCGACCTGGCAAGCCTCGCCTTGGGTAGTTCCAAGATTAATTCAGGCAGATCAACAGTACTATCCAGACCCCACTTCTCTTTGTGTCCTTTGTCACCCCTGTAGGATACTGGCCACTGTCCTTAGGCTTGTGCACATGGAGGACATTAATCCAGGATTTCGAGTGTAGCCTAGTTAACCTTACCACTGGGTGGCAGAGACCATTTCTGCAAATGCCTGGGTACCCTGGTCCAGCCACCCTGTGTTTTAGTTGAATTGCTGGCATAGCCTTTTGTCTCCCTACCTCCTTTCCTTCCTTTCCTAAGTTAGGTAGCCACACGGCAGCCCAAGTGATCCTGTCACAGATGAGGACGAGCCCCTCTTTGAAACAACGATGCTTTCCACACCTTAGTGAAGTCTGAAGTCCTTAGCGTGGCCTCAGGCTCTACATGAGGTGGTCGCGGCAGCTACTTTGCCTTCGTTTCCTGCCACTTCCCCCTCTTTCTCACGGTCCCCCCACAAACTGCTCACTGGTCTGGACCTGTGCCCAGCACAGTCGAACCTCAGGGCCTTCACACTCACTTATTTCCACTTTCTCACTTTACCCAGGTGTTCACTAAAACAGCAACTCTACAGAAAGGCCTTTCCTGGATTTTCCATCTCAATAGCTTCTCTCATCTTTTCACCTTGTCTTGCTTCATTTCTCTTCATAGCTCTTACTACAGTATAGGTTTATATGCTTGTCTGCCTCAAGGGAACATATGTCCCTTATATGCAGGGACTTGCCTCTGTTTTGCTGAACTTTGTATGATTACAATTAATAGTTGTTGCATTGAGTTAACAAATAAATGATGATGAAAAAATTGGTGTTATGGCTAAATTTCTTAGAAGTGCGTTTTTTCCCTCTGATACAGAAAACAGACCTCAGAGCAAACCGGCGCCGACAGACATCGCAGTAATCATGTACACCAGCGGCTCCACGGGGCTGCCCAAGGGCGTCATGATCTCCCACGGCAACATCATTGCTGGCGTGACGGGGATGGCGGAGCGGATTCCGCGCCTGGGGTGCGTCCTCCTGGCCGGATGTGCGCATGCGCGGCGGTGCAGTGTCTATGTCTGTTGTTACATTAATGTTATGTTAGTCTTTCCGAGTCTATTCACAGTAGGCGTTCCCTTCAGAAACATTAAAATTAGTTACAGAACAGTTATAGTGAAGTTTAAAATGCAGTTGATAGGTATCATTGTTAACAGTTACTTCTTTTACTTAAAAGTGCAAATTTTAACCAACAAATCTATAAATTTAAATTACTTTATTGGTTGATGTTTTTACTTCTACAGTCATTTTTACACCTGAATTGTATTAAGTTATTTGTTCACCTAAATGTATTAAAATTCAAGTGAACAAATAACTTAATATATCCAGTACACGATAACTTAGGTTCTCTATTTAGTCTCTTATTTTTCTTTTGAAGACACACTCCATTGGGAGCAGGATGGGGTGGGGATCATGGTGCCGGAGAGTGGGGGGGCGGACCCCATGGGCCTCCAGGGACGGAAAGGGGATCAGTCCCAGAGATGGGATCAATATGCCAGTGGCTGATCCGGTGTAGTGGTTGGATATTTTTGATGCCCTTATGCACAGAAATTACACACCCATGCGTGTGCGCACACATACACGCACATACTGCTTACTGCGGAATTCGATGTAGCCTTCAGAAAAAAATTAAGAACAACAGTTCCCTTGTGAGTTTGCCTCAGTTGTCCTTCGTAGTTGGGAGATGGCGACAGTTCTTGAAATATACACACATACATGCATGTACATTTTCTTATACAAGGTATAATTTATTATAATTCAACTCTCAGAACAGGACTCTCTTCTTTTTGTAAGCTTCCTGGCTGACAGCGGTGGAGTCTGTCTGAACTCTGTTTGGCAGCCCACTGGCTTTAACGACCGTTTCCTCCTTGGATGATTTCTGCTGTCCAAAAGAATCTATTCTTTTTTCCCCCCAGACTCCTAATTCTTCAGCCTTAGCACTTGGCTTCTGCAGCACTCATACTTGATGAATGAGTGTCTTCAAGTAGGACTGGAAACAAGGCCACTTGCTTAGAGTGTCTGTCCCCTCAGTTTTAGGCTGAGTTGGAGTCCTTTTTGCCTTCACATGAAAGTGTCTGTCTCTCTGTCTTTCTCACTCACTCACTTTCACTCTCCCAAATCCATGCCCTGACGTACCCTTCAGGCTTGCTCCCCTAGCAGTCACTTTCAATAGAGACGGCACCTCATGGTTGCTTCTTCTGTCTCCCTCTTCTTTCAGAGAGGAAGATGTTTACATAGGATATTTACCTCTGGCCCATGTTTTAGAATTAAGTGCTGAGCTCGTTTGTCTTTCTCATGGATGCTGCATTGGCTACTCATCGCCACAGACTTTAGCAGATCAGGTAAATTAAATTATCTGACTTCAGATACTAAAAAATTGTCATTCTTTTTAACACATTTTCCCCCATCAGTTTGACAATATTTTGTAAAGATGATAGTTAATCATTTTTAAATAAGCACTTCCCTTTTAAGTGCCTATTAGAATATAAGTAAATTAAAATGATGAATTTATAATATGCTTTTTGGTGTAAGAATTCCATTGAATTTTTAAAATAAGGATCACTTTATATAGATTTTTTTTCTCTCTCTGTAGTCTTCAAAAATAAAAAAAGGAAGCAAAGGGGATACATCCATGTTGCAGCCAACACTGATGGCAGCGGTTCCGGTAAGAATTGACCATTAATATTGTGTACTAAAGAAGTATCATCAGCTTCAGAAGATAAATGCTAGTGGAAAAGATATTATTGTCAAGGTAGTTTATGTAGGATTTATTCCTTATTGATTATATTGTTTTAAGCTCTGCAGGATTTATTCAGCCTGTTTTAGCTTCTTTTTATTTATTTTTTTTATTTTCAGCATCTGTATGATATTATCAGCTCCTTTGCCTAAGTAGCTTCTTGTTCAGATCATTTTCCTGAGATCCATTTGCACTCAGTAGAACCCTGAAACCCTGCAGGAGATAGGCGAGGAGGCTTAAGATCACTGCCTTCTAAATAGGCAAGTCACGCACTTACCTCCTGAGTGCTCAGGGACAGTCTGGCATAGACACCCCAAAAAAGAAGTTGGTGCAACTTCGAGTCACCTGAGAAGCACTCTGCACCCCAATATAATACCAGCCCTGGGGAGGGGTCTAAGGGTAAGATCAGTAGAAGTGGATTCAGTGATTTTCTGTCTCTTTAAGTTTTATGTGGCTTTCTGATTTTGTCAGTGTTGAGAATTTTATTGTCAGATAGCTGAGTGCTCACATCCAAACATAATTACATAGTTATTCCAAGGTCAAATATAAATAACCAGCAGTTTTGGAATTTCTGTAGGTATATAGTTTCCTTAGTCATATTTTACTTTAAATTTTCAGTTGTGTAAAAATTCAATATAATTTAAAATTGTAGAGGAAAACTTCTGAAATCATTAAAGTTTGCTTCATAGTAATAGGCTTCCCAGTCAAAGTGCAGTGTAGACAAGGGAGATTTCCTGAGCATAGCATTGAAACTCAGTTACCGGCCAGCATAACCCCACGTGCCTCTTGTGAGCAGAGAATGTAGTACTCCATGTCTTTATGAGATAGAGTTATGAGAATTTTAAAAACCATTTTATATAGTTAGTTGTTCATTTGTTTAGTGAGTTTAGTTTTTAGTTCATTATAAATAAGATAAATAAGAAAAGCAATATAAAGAATCAATAACGATAGCTATTACTGCTCTAAAAGTTTCATTTTTTTACTACTCACATGGACATCTAGATATATTTCTGCTATTAAAAATTGTTTTTACAGAAATCTCATTTTTAAACTAACCATGGCTCTATTTTAAAAGTTTGTTTCTGATTGAATGTATCTTTTAAAGTGCCTCAATACTGACAATCTGATGTTAAGATTTTAATATGTATATGCAGCTGATATAGCATTATTTACTGTATACTCATTTTTATACATCTAGGAAATCATGGATCGGATCTACAAAAATGTCATGAATAAAGTGAATGAAATGAGTAGTTTTCAACGTAATCTCTTTATTCTGGCCTATAATTACAAAATGGAACAGATTTCTAAAGGGCGTAGTACTCCCCTGTGTGACAGGCAAGTAAAGGCCCTCCCTCTTGATAATTTAGTCATTTTGTTCACATTAATAGTCTTGTTAATTGAAATAGTAATGAGCAATAAATTTATTTTAAAAAACCAAAGGGACTCTTTAAAAATCCATCTTGCATAAGAATATGAACAATTAAAAAAGATTGCAATGTTATTTGAAAAAATTTCACTTACAACTTTATTGTATTGAATAGTATGTTTATATTTTATATGGACATATGATTTTAATTATTTTGAGGAAGTTTCTCTTTGCTTTTAAATTTACTTCGATATAATATAAAATGACAACTAAATATGATTGTTTTGTGTTTAAAGTATTAAATGACCAGTCTTACCACAAACTTGTTAATTTTTTGTTTTTGTGGTGCTAATAAAGTAAATTTACTTTATTAAATAGCCTAGAAATTAGAAAATAAGAGTATGTCATTCATATTTTTTATGGAAATATTAGTATGGTTTTCAGATGCTGTACATTTTTTAAAACTTATACTTTTTTCCTGCCTTTTAGTTATCTCTAACATGATATATAACCTTTTTTGTAAAGCCTATTCATTTTATTTTTAAAAGTAATTATTTTTAAAAAAAATGATTGCCACTTAGTCTTTGCCTTTTTCAAAGTTACTTTAAAAAACTCTCCCTTTGATCAAGGTAGTAAACAGTCTTTTTTTATTAGTGTATTTTCAGAAACATTTCAGTTAGATGCTTGAATTGTTTTCTTTTTTAAAAAATTTACCAGTTATTTTTAAACAATTAACACTTCAGAACCTGAATTAGTAAAAATTTTAAAAAGACATTGATATATACAAACATATGCTTTTCTAATGCAGTAGCTAAAGCAAAAAATTAATTTGCTTTTAATACTAAATTGTATAAAGATATAGTAGGTTGTTCAGTATTCATATCACATGTATTATATGTTGATATAAAATGAATTGTTCTGATCATTAGCAGGGGTTTTCCATTACTATACAAAGTTAAACTGATAATTTTGAATACAACTATTACTTGAAAAGTATTTAAGAGAAAATCTCATGTCCTTTACTCGGTTGAACTTCTAAAAATTAAGATTTAAATAGTGGATCAAAAGAACCTGTTGAGCTGGCTATGTGGCCTTAGACAAATCAGTTAATCTCAAAATTTCATATATCAAAATGGGGAGATTAGTCTGTATGACTTGGGAAATTCCATTCAGCTCTACAATCCTGTGATTCTCTGATTAATTTCTTAGGCTGATTTTCCGGAAAGTTCGAAGCTTGCTGGGTGGAAACATTCGGATTCTGTTGTGCGGAGGTGCTCCGCTGTCCGCCACCACACAGCGGTTCATGAATATCTGCTTTTGCTGTCCCGTCGGTCAGGGCTATGGACTCACCGAGTCTGCTGGGGCCGGAACGATCACGGAAGGTCTGTGCGCACAGTGAGGGTCCGGCCGGAGTGGGCAGCTCCAGGTGTGGGTGTGGGTGACAGGGAAAGAGTGGTTAAGGTTTTTATTTGGGGAGCAGAATAATGGTAAGTTCTGTGTTCTCCGATGATTGATAGAAGGTTTCAGAATGCAGTAGATATATCTAATAGTCAATAATTTATCTAGAGGACTTTTGCACATGAAACTACGTAATATTAAAAACTGCTTACTACTTAGCACTCTGGATAAGAAGTTTTAGTACCAGGCATTGGCTATATTGTATACATTTATTTTCTTACATCAGTTATTAAATTTGTTTATACAGAAAACAAATGTGTTTTGTCTAGTCGTTTAGGTATGTGTATTAAGGCTGAAGTTCTGAAATGTTTCGTGGGTGGTGGTCTGTGTAGTAAGTATATAGAGAGAGTAGATTCGGGTCTAGAGAGCGTAATTTTCAGTTTATCATGAAGACGTGGCGGAGGAGGTGACCTGAGCGTTCCCATGTGAATCCCGTAGCGTTGCGTGTGTCCCAGCTGTGGGAGAATGTTTCTGTGCTTCCTAGTCCTAGAAAGAACTGTTTCTACTTTGTAGTTTCTAGATACTGATAGATACTAAACCTCTTAGCTGATGAGTTGTCCCTATTTGCCTTGAGTACTTCTCTGTACTATTCTTATGCCAAGTTTATCTTGCATTTCTTCTGTATTTTCCTTTTTTTCCATTATGCTCTCTGTATTTTATGTATTTTTGGAAGCTACTTCTAAATTTTGTTTTGCAGGAGGTCAGCAAGCAATCTTAAATACATACACACATGGTTCCTTTCATTTGAAGATCCTTAATTTCTGTTTTTAAGATTCACATCGATTGTATAATTAATCAGTTACACTGTGCTGTCAGTAAGACTGTAAAGTATGAAATCTCAGTATTTCTGATATTTGTTTGATCTTTGAAGAAGAAACACAGTTGCAGTAGTAATTTATAATAGTAGTGGGTTCTTTTCCCAGATTTTTGAAAGTTTGGGATCTTAATCTCCGGCCTGGCCTTTGAACTCTTTATTGTATGAATTTAAATAGAGTGTGATAGCTTAACTGGCATCCCAGGTCTCACGTTGACATAGCGATACACGGGAGAAGATGGGAGAGGTGGTTTGTCCCGCAAAGCCATCAGGTCTGCTACAAAGGGGAATATGTATAAACCGTTGTGCTCCATTATTCCTTAAGGGAGGGGGCTACAAGCTCATGAACCAGGCAGCTACTTAAATGAGCTAAGTGGGCCCCGATGTAAGAAAATGTGAGGGGCAAGGAATCTGGGGGACAGGAGCAGACATGCCCCAAAAAGGGGACTGCACCTGCTGGAAAGGCAGGTCCATTGCTCCAGTAGATTCTACACTTACACATAAAATGTCTTGAATTTTAAATGTTAATAATCAATTCAGATTAACAACAAAACATAAAGAAAAGCTCAGTGTGGGCCACACAGCCTGTGGTTCACTAGCTTGTGACTTACTTCTGCTTTTAAGGATTCTCTGGCTATACCTAAGCTTTGGGATAATTAATCATTTTTGGTAATTTTGAAAAATGAAGCCATTTATTAACTAATGTAATCAAATACTTCTTTCGCTTGCTTCTTAGTGTGGGACTACAATACTGGCAGAGTAGGAGCGCCATTAGTTTGCTGTGAAATCAAATTAAAGAACTGGGAGGAAGGTAAAAACTTACTTTAACCAGAGAGCATTAACTTGTATAATGTTAAGCTTTGCAATTAGAATTGTGCTTAATTCTCTTCCTTATTTTAGTATATAAAATTCCTCACAAGTGCTCATTTTTGTCTTTGTAGTAGAAATATTTTATCTAGAGCTACATGAATATATTTAATTTACTTGTTTTGCTTCAAAGATGATTTTGAATTATAATTTTTATTTTGCTTGTTATTTTATTACACAAATACAAGTAAGAATTATGCCAAAACTTGAGAAATGTTATAAATAATAAATAACTTTTATAAAAGCAAAATCATAAGATTTATTCTATGAAATTAAAGATTCTTATGTGTTTTTTTTTTCCCTGAGGGCTTTAGCCAAAAATTATCAGAAGGAAATTTTTTCTATAATTCCATAAAAATTTGTTGCTTATGCCATTTAAATACTAATTACTTTTTGAGTTTTTATTTGATCCTCTTAACATGTACATATTATCCGTGATTTGTTTGGATTTTTTTTCTTTCATACAAAGTAAAGATAAATATTCTAATGCTCAGATGTAATTTTTCAGCTGTCTTTAAGCAGAATTTTAAAAGCTTCAATAAATTTAAACTTGGAGTCATTCTGAAATTATATGGACTAAATCTTTTAAATATTTATAATGCACCTAGTTTTCCGTTGATCGAGTTTTGTTCTTTCATGTAGTGCCTTATTTCCTTTGAGAAGCTCTAATTGGAATAAAATTATAAGTCCCTGTCTAGAAACTCACAGTTTGAAATTTTCACATGGTGCACCTAGGGATAAAAATATTGAATTAACTAAGTTATTCTGTGTTTATTAGGTGGATACTTTAATACTGATAAACCGCATCCCAGGGGTGAAATTCTTATTGGAGGCCAAAACGTGACAATGGGATACTACAAAAATGAAGCAAAAACAAAAGCTGATTTCTTTGAGGATGAAAACGGACAGAGGTGGCTGTGCACTGGAGACATTGGAGAGTTCGACCCTGACGGCTGCTTGAAGATCATTGGTGAGCCCTCTGATCTAGTTTTTGAAAGTGGATGTTTCTGAAATAGTTTCTAAAAAGAGATTCTGTGTGTTTGGAGAAGCCGTTTAATCACGAAAGAATATATCTTTATTTAACGTTGCTATGGGCTGTTGCGTTACCTCTGGAATATAAAAATACCTCTGGGCGGAATTAAAAGGCCTTCACATTATAAGGTCCCAACCTGTTCAGCAGCCGTGTTATTTTTAGTCATTATTAGCTAACCCTTAAAGAGTCAACTTCTGAATAGGGAACGAGTATTTCTGTGCATTCCTTGCTCTCCAGAGGATCCTGGACAGGGCTCCCTGCTGCTGGCACTGTGGGCTGTGCCTGTGAGAACCGGGGCCTGGCAGCTGGGCAGGCAACAGCGCCTGCTGTCTCCTCCGGGGCCGCTTTGCTCAGTTGACCGCGTTTCCCCCCAGTCTTGCTAACGAGAGCCTGTGAGGAAATGAGAGACTGTCCCGTCCGCTCCGCACACCAAGGCCCTGATTCACCATGCGAGATGGGCTCAAGGTCACTGTCTGCATTCTCTGTCCCTCTCAGCACAGATCGTGGGTCAGGCCTGTGCCTTGTCACCCTATTGCAAGAACTTCCTCTCTTTGCCTCACTTGCCTGCCTCAGACGCACCTCCTCACCGCCTTGGTGTGACCGCCAAACACTCACCCCATGGGCCGAGCCACTTTCCTGCTGAAAACCTCTCAGTGGCTCCTTGAGGCTCGGTTCAGAGTTCCTGCTGGCACATGGCCCAGTCCACCTCTCCACCTCCGTCTGGGCTGTGGCCCTCGCTGCTGCCCTACCTCGAGCCGACCCCTCTCTGTGCTCTGCCAGTGCCCGGCCACTTCGCCCCCACTGGTCCTCCGTCAGGCCCGGGCGCAGGCTTCACCCGTAGTCCTTCTCCAGTCAGCGGGCTGGGGTCCTGGCACGGCATGGCCTGCCCTGTCGTGCTGAAGCGATGTGTTCTCGCATCACGTGTCTCTGGGTAGTGTGTGGTCTTTCAGGCCTCTCAGGTGAGTATGTGCCTTACTTCCTGGTGCTGATGTATACCAGGAACGTAGCTGTTCCGCAGAACACACCTGGAGCCCTGCTAAAGGGGCCCCTTAATCAGAAGCTAATTTTTTAAAGGAATGTATTTAACAGTACAAAAATTAGGGCTCACTTTTATTATGTGCTTTTAGTTTTAGCATAACTATTATGGTGAACTTATTTATAACACATTACTGTAGCACACTAGGGGATGGCCAGTATTTACGTGTATTAAAGGCATTACTAACATGACCCTCCAATGTCTCCCGGCCCCGGCCTTTGTCTTGCACAGACCGTAAAAAGGACCTCGTGAAGCTGCAGGCGGGGGAGTACGTTTCTCTTGGGAAAGTAGAGGCAGCTCTGAAGAACCTGTCCCTGATCGATAACATCTGCGCATATGCAAACAGGTGAGCAAGCAGAGCTCATGCTACTCTTACTTAAAATATTTTATGTGCTCCCAGCGTTTCCTCCCCACGTGGGCCTTCTTCGTAAAATTATACGAATAACTCGTCCTTCCTACCTCTTGTCTCAGGACTCTTTCCTCCTTGTCTTCCTGTGTCCCTGTTTTTTTGTACCTCTCGCTGCGTGATGGGGAGGTGAAGTAAAGAATGTCCTTCCTGCTGCCTGGGCGCTCCTAGCTATGTGTCCCTAGCTTAGGGAGGCTTTGCAGAACCTGTCTGTAGGAAAGGGGAGCGAAAAAGAAGATGGGGTGGTGGTCAGCAAGCAGGGCTGCTCTCGCTTCCTGCTGCCCTGCTCTTGCTGTGAGCCGCCTGGGACCCAGGCCTCCTGCCTCGAGCTGCGTGAAGCCCACAGTGATTTCCAGGCATCCGGGAAGGAGAGGTTGAAGTTAAAATCCCAGAAATTCTTGGGAAATGAGTTGGAATTTTAGATCGTCACTCCAATTACCTTTTCCCTAATGGTAGTGCATGCGATAAGTATTCTCCAGTGTTTGTGGTCAGGTAGTTTGTGGCCAGCGTAGGAACCTTAACTACAGCAGTTGACATAGTAATTATTATGAAAAAATAAGATCTGG
This sequence comes from Macroglossus sobrinus, assembly GCA_004027375.1. Taxonomy (NCBI): domain Eukaryota; kingdom Metazoa; phylum Chordata; class Mammalia; order Chiroptera; family Pteropodidae; genus Macroglossus; species Macroglossus sobrinus. The sequence continues at coordinate 286,247 of PVKZ01001177.1, forward strand.
TATCAGAAGAACCAATTTAGAAACAGACTTTGATTGCCAAATGACTTATCACATTGATCTATAAACGATTCGGCCCTTTGATGAAGTATTTTCTCTAGCGATGCCATGGTTCTGGGTTTTACTTTCGTGCTCTTAACCAGAACTGCCCTCTTCCTGATGTCTTCAGGTCGCTGCCTTCAGCGGCATCACTCAGCTCCTCTGTCAACAAAAACTCTCTCAGAAGAGGAGGATATATACAGTCACATTACTCTGATTTGCTGCCTACTTTCTTTAGTTTCTAATTTACTTCAGCTTTTCTTCTTATTTAACTTGCTGATGTGAATTACTGATTTTTAAAATATGAATTTTCTAATATTTATAATTCTCTTTAAAAAATGTGTACATGGCATTGTTTATACCACTTATGTATAGTTGAAATTGATTGTTATAGGCCAGATTAAGGGTTATTAACCATGAATTTCACCAAAGCATTGGAATGTATTATGAATCAGACAGTAAAAGTAGAGATTGCATAAACTAAGTATGCCAGTACCAAATATGCCTCGTGCATTCTCTTTAAAACAGTGAAGAACTGGATAATAAAATGTCAGTGTACTCAGTAACTGCAGATAACATGGTGTGCCCTTTAGTCATTAGCTAAGTTGTGCTTTGTGTATTTCAGTTATCATTCTTATGTCATTGGATTTGTTGTGCCAAATCAAAAGGAGCTGACAGAACTAGCTCGAAAGAAGGGACTTAAAGGGACTTGGGAGGAGCTGTGTAACAGTTGTGAAATGGAGAACGAGGTACTGAAAGTGCTTTCCGAAGCTGCCGTTTCAGGTGAGTGCGTCTCATACCGCTTCTAAGACCTGAGATGGGAAGAGAGTATTTAAATGTGTTTATCCTCTTGCATTACAGAGCTCAGGTTACACCCTTTCCTGCTCAGAAACCAACTGTATTTTCCCACTATTAGTAGATAGAACATACTTACCAGTCCCCCGTTCAACCCCCCGTTCAAGCCCCGTAGCGAGACACACGAGTCACCCCTCCCACGCCTGGCGCCTGTGTCAGAACACTCTCATCTCTGCACCCCTGCTTTCTGGGTCAGGCCTTTTCATCGCTTACCTCAGCTGCTTCCCAGGCCCTGCTCGGCTTCCTGGCCACCCCAGCACTTAGCGAATCACCCAGGACTCTGCTTTACACTCTCTACGCTGTTAGTGTACTGGTAGTTGGTTGTACTAAGATAACCTATATTCCCTGTGTGTGGGTGGGGGGTCGGTGGGGAGAGTCTAGGAGTAGGTGGGTGTGACGAGACTGGTTTAATACTGTTGGTTTAATAAAACAGTTATACCTTATGAGTCATCAGCATTAAGTATAATGCAAGTATGCACCTTTTTTCTCCTTGGATGTTATTCAAGTTTATTTAAAATGTAAATTGCATTTAACCAGATGGAATCATCATTCTGGCCCTTTATTTTAACAGTGATTATGTTCTGTTAGTATGTCAGCTTGCAGTTAGTTTCCAGCATTTTGAGGTAACTTAAAACCTTGGACTGATGCTAAATTGAGTTAATAGATATTTGTTAGAAACCTATATAATTTCTAAATAAAGATAGAATACTGAAACAATAAGCATACTTTTGGAACTTTTTGCTTATTTTTCAATTTTATTTATATTTTAACAACTTTATTGAGATAAAATTCATGTACGAAACAACTCATTTAATAGGTACAAGTAAATAGTTTTTAGTGTATTCACAGAATCGTACAGCCATCATCACCACAGTCAGTTTTAGATGTGTTGTCACCCCAGAGGAATCCGGTGTTCATCAGTCACTTCCCATTATACTCCAAACCTGCCCTTGGCAACCACTGATGTGCTTTGTTTCTATAGATTTGCCTATTCTGGGGATTTTCTTTCAATAGAATCATACAATATATGTTTTTTTGTGTGTGACTTGAAAGTTTCTTTCACTTAACATAACGTCCATCCATGTTCATCGATTTTTCCTTGTAGCATGTAATATTTAATATTATGGTTATTATCACATTTGTTTATCCATTCATCAGTTGATAGGCATTTAAGTAGCTTCTACTTTGGCTGCTATTAATACTGCTATGAGTATTCATATACAAGTTTCTGTGTGGACATGGTTATTTCTCTTGGGCAGATAACTAACTGTGGAATTGTTGAGCCTGTGTTCACTTCACGTTGGACCTTTGGAGGAACTACCTAGACTTGCTAGACTGTTTTTTTTAAAACTATTTTCTACAATGTCTATACAGTTTTCAGTTTCCCCACATCCTTGCCCACATCCTTGTTCTTGTTTATCCTTTTGATTCTGGCCATCCTAGTCTAGTGGGTGTGAAGTGGTATCTCATTGTGGTTTCAATTTGTGTTGTTTTGGTGGTTAATAATGTTGAACATCTTTTTGTGTACTTATTGGCCATTGTATATCTTCTCTGGAAAAATGTCTATTCTGATCCTTAGCCCATTTTTTAAAAATGAGGTTGTTTGTCTTTTTATTATTGAGTTGTGTGTGTTCTTTATATATTCTAGATATAAGTCCATTATCAGATATGTGATTTGTAAATATTTTCTCGCATTCTTTGGATTGTTTTATTTTCTTTTCTGTTAAAACATAACAGTCTTGATATGATACAATTTATTTAAAATTTTTCATTTGTTGCTTGTACTTTTGATATCATCTGAGAAACCATTGCCTAAACCAAGTCACAAAGGTATACCCCTATGTTATTTAGTTTTATAGTTTTAGCTCTTACATTTATGTCCTTAATGCATTTTGAGTTGATTTTTATATGTGATGCAAAGAAGGGATTCAGCTTTGTTTCTAACCCAAATCTGTATTTGCACAGAATCAGTATTGTAAGGAATCGGTGTCTGTGGTTATCAGGGGCTGGCCAGGCACAGCTGGTGTCTCAGGGCAGGCTGCTGAGACGGTGGGCTGGGATTCAGGGACGACGGTCCTGGTCCACTGGTAGGATTTTACTTTTCTGCGGACACCTCAGCTCTACTCGTAAGGCCTTTCGACTGAATCAGATCCACAGAGATTATCTAGGGGTGTTTTCCTTATGTAAAATGAACTGATTATAGACTTAATCATATCCATAAAAAACCTTCAAAGCGATACCTTAGATTACAGTTTTATTGGATAACTAGGAACTCAAGCCTAGCCCAATTGACACACAAAACTGACCAAAACAGTCCACCCCATGTCAGCTTGGCCCCTTCGTACATCTTCTTAAACCATAATGAATGTCAAAGTAAAGACAACAGTAAAGTCTGACCCCCACCTAGTGTGGTACAGCTGGCCTGCATGCACCTGAAAATGTTTCCCAGAGAGGATGCAAACCCCGTGAGTGATTTTTACTCTTCTCCTTTGATACCCTGTAAGTTAAATACTGTGATATAATGTTAACTCATTAATACATATTGTAACAGGAGAATAAGAGGCAGGAAAACAAAAGTATTTGCTTACCATGTATACAACAAAATAAGGAAGAAAACATAATTATCACAGCCCTCATTTCACCAGCTGCTCCTGTGGTTGGAAGCCGTGTTTGTTTTCCTCAAACGCTGGTGTATACGATAGCGCTCTGCATGGAGTCCAGCACTGAGCAGTCGGAAACTGAAGAGCTCACCTGGTCTCCCCGTGCTTGCTTTTCCCTCCCGTACATCTCGGTAACGTCACACTCCTCTGTCCCTGCAGCCCTGAGCCCTGAGCCGTGCTGCTCTCTCATGCTGGGTTTTCCATTTGGAGACCACTCCTGGGATTCTTCTAATCTTTGAAGAATAAAACCTTGTTTGTTATCACTATGTGTGTTTTTACAAGTGAGAAATAATACATCTTTTTTGTTTCCAAGGCATTTATACCTTTAGTTTATATGTAATTATATATAACTATATATTGTATATAATTATATAACATATATTTATACATATATATATAGTATATATCATGTTTATATATAAATATATATATATAAATGTTATGTGTATACATATACACATAAAATTACTATGGCTAGGTGTTTACCCATTTTCCATCCCTCCACTATTGACAATCTACGGGTATCAAACAGCATGTTAGGAATACAATAGTGAGTAGACTTTCTGTCCTTCATAGCTTTTACAGTGAATAGCCTGGTTAAACTTTTATTACTTCTTAGTTTCTAAAGTGATTATGCTCTTTATAATAAATTCAAAGAGAACAAATAGGTGTCAAGTAAAAAGTGGCATTCCCTTCTCCTTAATCCTGGATCCTAGCCCTTAGAGGTGTACACATTTTATAGTCGGTGTGTCTCCTTATTCTGTACATCTAGATACATATAAGTTTATCTAGGATTTTTAAAAATCTAACAATATATTGTAAAAACTTTATATATTCATACCATAATACCATTTAGATCTAACTTATTTTCGATGATTGAATTACATTCTGTTTTATGCCAGTATCATAATTTAACTCATTCTATTAATGGACGTGTACTTAAAGTTTTTTTGCTATTGTAATTCTCATACGTATCTGTGTTTTTACTTCCTCCAGTATTTCTGATAGGTAGATTGCTTAGAGGGCGTTGGCTGTGCATTTGACAGGTGCTCAAAGTCCAGAGAATTTACACTATTTGCTAAGAATTTTAATTGTACATTTCTCAAGACTTGAATTTTCTTTATTTCTTTTCTTTCTTTTCTTTTTTTTTTTTTGGTTTCACCATCTCAGCAAGTCTGGAAAAGTTTGAAATTCCAGTAAAAATTCGTTTGAGCCCTGAACCGTGGACCCCTGAAACCGGCCTCGTGACAGATGCCTTCAAGCTGAAACGCAAAGAGCTTAAAACACATTACCAGGCGGACATCGAGCGCATGTATGGAAGGAAATAATTATTCTCTTTCAGCATCAGTTTGCTACAGGGAGCTCCGATCAAATAGGAAAATACTTGAAATGCATGTCTCAAACTGTGAGGCAACACTCCATTCCTCATATTAAATCTAAACTGTTATTTCTCATGACGTCACCATTTTTAACTGACAGGATGAGTAAAATATTAAGACAGCAAACTTGTGTCTGTCTCTTCTTTCTTCTCCTCCTGCAATTTGCTTTACCACCTAGGACTGCCCTTGTCAGCATGAGGACTTTTCTGAATCATATTGAGGAACAGTGATTTTAAAACCTCAAGTTTTTAAACATGATTTATATGTTCTGTATAATGTTCAGTTTGTAACTTTTTAAAGTTTGGATGTATAGAGGGATAAATAGGAAATATAAGGATTGGTTATTTGGGGGGCTTTTTTACTTACAGTATTTAAAAATGTAAGGGTATGGATGTGAAATTATGTAAATTTCAAATGCTTATGAATCAAATCATTGTTGAACAAAAGCTTTGTTGCTGTGTAATTATTGTCTTGTATGCATTTGAGAGAAATAAATATACCCATACTTATGTTTTAAGAAATTGAGACTTTGTGAATATATGCCTGACAGTGTCTTCTTTATATATTTATTTTATTAGGAAAAAAATGAAGTTTGATTGGTGCCGCATGAAACAAAATAGCAGGAGTGGGTTATGGCTTAATAAGAAAGAAGCAAATATAGCAAGTGTAACACCAGTGGATAATTAGTCTCCGGTAGCTTACCATGAAAAATTTCAGAGTCTTCTAGTTAGCTGTCAAAACCAGGGACATATCAGACTCTTAGAATTGGACAAGTTAGAACCTAAAAGAAGGATAGAAAGTTATTCTTTATTTTGTTGACCATATGTACATTGAGTTGTCTATGTGTCGCATTTATAATGGAAATTTACACTCTCCAGTTCTGTACTTTTAGTGTAGATGTTTAATCTTTTTCACTTGAAAATTAGAATTTTCTTTTTGATAGTTTGCACTGGTGTGTGTGTGTGTGTGGGTGTGTGTGTGTGCGCGCGCACGCGCGCGCACGCGCGCGCACGCGCATGTGTGCACGTGTGTTAGTGTCTATTGATAGCTTATTAGAAAACATACTTTATACCATAACCTTTCTATACTAGAAAATGAAATGAAATAATTTAGAATGCTTCAGATAATAGTATTCTTACTAATTTACATGAAAACTTAATGAGGTGAGTTATGATTTAATTTGTAGGTTTTTATGTCAGTATGTAAGTTCTTTGTGATCCTAAAAATATTGCTTGTATGATACAGTCTTTTTCTATGTATTGCTTGTTTATTGTTATTTGAGCATTATTAAGAGTAATATTGCACCAATTAAGATGTGTTCAAATCAAGACTTTAGTTATTTTCTTGATTCTTGTCTACTTTAGACATCAAAAGACAAAAAAAAAAAGAAAGATGGGGATCTGTGTTGCGGACCAAGGGCCCTGTGGTTTTGGGGAAATATGACAAACACATCATATTTGGAGGTATTGCAATATGGTGTTCTGTTTTGGACTTCACTTGTATTCTTGTATATTTGTATTATGTTTTCAATGTTATTCTCCTTGTTATAGTTTATCATAAAATTTGGAAAAGCCACCAAGAAGTAAAAATATGAAGGAAATTGAATGGAACCTCTTCTGTATTCAGGATGTCGTGATCTAAAAATTAAAATCGGGATAGGTTGAATTTTTTCAGATGCTTTATCTTCAGAATAATTGTTTGCTCTCATATGATTTTAAAAAGGTATTTAGAAAAAGAAGATTCAGTGCTTCAACGGAAAGATACTGCAAATTGCGATTTGAAATAGTGTCAGATGGATATATAGTTTATCACTGATTCAGAATAAAAGTTGTTTCTTTTCAGAAACATAAGGCTGATTTAAACTGTATCGAGTTTCATTTTTCTCGTTTTTAATAATTCCTTTCAGTCCTAGAATACCAAATGCCAGATGTAGTTGTCACAGCAGATGTCATAGCAAATATGAAATCAAATAAGTGGAATCCCCTTTCAAACAAATTACCCTCTAATCCAAACCACTTTTAGTGACTTGAAAAATAGTATCTTTTAATATTAGCCTTTCAAAAACAAACAAACAAAAATTGGTTGATTAGAAAAACAACAATCCTATTAAAAGAAATAATGGTATAACTAGAAGAAACCTGGGGAGGAAAACTTGAAAATTCAAAGAAAATTGCCAAATCTATTATACACATCTGAATATAGACTATAGATCCTAAAAGAATGGATCCTAAGAGCTGTTGTTTTCTAGAGAGCAGCTGTCTGGAGACTCCTGAACCCTTCTCCGTTCAGTAAGTTGAGGGGTTTCAAGCTGGTGGCCTGGCTACCTCGTCATCTCTCCCTATATAGACCCTCCCGCCTCTGCCCCCGCTGGCATTTCTCAACTTAAATTTCATTAACCCATTTCCTGTTTGCCCCAAGAATACTTGCCAGTGGCACTTGCAGCTGCAGCATTTACCCTGAGATAACTCGTGTATTACAGCCCTAACCTTACCCCCAAAGTGTGCCATGAACTATCGTGCTTTTATTATTATTTTTATATTGCTCTTTGGAAACAAATGACATCATTCTATTGATATTGCATTCTGGGTTTAGTAGTGGTTATTTCCATTTACAAAATATAGTAATTCTCGATCGCTGAAAATGCCAAATCCTAGAAAACGCAGCATTCCTGCGCAAGACGTTAACACAGCAAACTTTTTCTAAACAGGAAAAGGGTTAAAAAGATTCTAATAACAAAATTGAAGGCGATATCTGTTTTCTAAGTATGACTTTGTTATTAAGTAATGGATTTGGTTTTTACAGTGTTCTCTGAAGCTTGCAAGTTTTCATCAATGTTTAAAAACAGATGGACAAGGCGTAACCTTCCTGCCAACATTCCAAGTTTTTATAGTTTTAAACAATTAGCCTTGTGATATAACCTTTAAAACTTAAATCGCTTTGTGGGCTTTCTTTGAGTAAGAAAAGTATGTACATCTGTGATGTTATAAAGGGGTCTACTTTTAGACTGTCTGTCATATTGGACCACACTGAAATGTAACACCCTTGCTATACTCAAAAATCAGTTGTTTACTGTGAGTTGATTTTCAGTGTTTTCTTGGTTATTGCTGTTTTCTTCCTGAAGAAGTGTATATCTTAAAAGAAACTACGTGGTGTGGACTTTGTAATTTGACATGAAATGCGAAGAATAAAGATACGTAAAAACATTTCTGATATTAAAACTCAATATTTTGTTTCTCTGAAAAAAAGCTCCCTTCATAATAAAGTCAAACTTTAGTTGACATTCCTGAAACACTTTGTTGAAAAAGAAGTTTGTGGGGATTTTCTTTCTTGGCTTAGCCATCAGTTTAGAGAGAAGTTTTTTTTTTTTTTATTCTAGAAATTCTGATCTTAACCTTCATTTTCTAGCATTCTGTTCTTACATCGCCCCAACCCTTCCCGAGTACCTCCTTTCCACTCCTTCCTTTTAATTGCACAGAAGCTATCCTGTCAGCATTTTAAAGTCAGTGCTGATAAAATGCCATCTACGCGTATTGGCACAGCATTAAGTCTGGAATACAAATAACAGAAAAATTAAAATTTGTGTCTGTAGTGGCAGTGTGGCTTGTTTTGTGCCAACCTTTTCATCCTCTGATCGTGGGAGAAAAAGTTCTGGGTGATTCTCAGAAACCCATCCCTCCCTGACTTTCACTATCGATGAATATTTGTTTCTAACAAAACTGGATATGTGTGCCTTTATACGAACATTTTAATAAAAGTAGGTCTTTGAATGTAATCTTGCTACTACCAAAACTTGCACTTAAGCATCTAGGAGCTTCAGTGTGTTTTTTTTGTTTGAAGTGCCTCCTTTCTCTGTCATTAACTTTCCTTGGATTATTCTCTTCAACACTGGTAGCTCAATATTTTTACTACTCGAAATATATCTATAATTTTAGGATAAGCCAGGGCTAAACTGTCATGGAAGGATTCTTCTGACCATATAGAAACAGCAAGCTATGTACACATACAGCCTGATTTAAGTCTTCAGTCTTTCAGATTCCCTTCTGATGGGTCCACGTGCAGCAAGGCTGCAAGGGCACATCTGTTTAGAAGTCACCTCTGTCCCCTGTGCCTTCTTCACATGGGGCTTGGTCCCCCTGCTGGTGTTCAAGAACTTTTCTTTGAGTGAATTAAAATATCACAATGATTACTCGTATATGTGTCTGCAGTTAACACGACATGCATTTTTCTAGTTCAGACTCTTCAAAAACACTTCAGCAAACCCTTCTGCCGTGGGCTCCTTATTTACTGATCCCTTTGAACACTGTTGATTTGGGTGGGATTCATTTAGAAGCAGTGTTCCCGCTTGGAGCTTCCTGGTGAGATGAACCCTCAGTTCTCTGGGAAGAAAGGTTATTCTCCTGGGAGACTTCTGTGTTATCCAAAGAAACCGAGGTCTCATTGAGTCCTGTTCTGCACGACTGATTTTTATAGAAAAGGATTGCTCTCCAGTGTGAGTTTTTTCATGCTGAACAGTTTCCTGCATTTAGTGCGTTTACAGACTTTCCTCTGGCATGTGTCCTCGAGCTGAGAGAGGGATGAGCCACGTGTCCCATGTTCACAGAGTTCTTCACAGAATTCTTGGTGAGTCCTTTCGTCTTATCGAGGTCTACAGGTGAAGATTCTGCCATAATCACATTTGTGGAGTTTGTCCAGTATGAATTCTTTGATGCCCACTACAGGTTGCATGCTAGCTAAAGATTCCCCCACTTTCTTCACGTTTGTCGGTTTTTCGTTTTTTAAAACATGTATGAACTCTCACGTGTTGAATAAGGGAGGGGCAGTCCCTACAGACGATCAGTATCTGCCAGTCACAGGATTTTATACCTGTACGATCTGTCACGTATTGATTAAGGCAGCGGCTCTCAAACTTTCTGGTCTCAGGACCTCTTTACAGCATGAAAGAAATTGATAAAATGATGGAGGATCCTAGAAAACTGGTTTGAGTGGCTTATAACGACATATTTCTGAATCAAATTTTTTTTTTCTAAAGTATGTTTTACCGTGAACGTGTAGAATCTTAAAATCATTCACTTTGGTTTCCTTAATGACCATAGTGACATTAAGATAAAGGTTACGAAAGGCAAGTATAGAGGTTCTTAGGGAGGGATGTGTGTGTGTGTACCCCCCAGGCCCCATCCCTGGCTCCCAGCTTCCCCTTGGGGATAAAAATGGAGCTGTTAGAACAATACAGCTGTGGGAGATTTGTTCTATGCTATCACAAAGTCCCATATGCATCAAAATGGGAATGAAAAACGTACCACTGTATTGCCCAAATAATTTGATGCCTCAGCTTCCCAAGCTTTATTCATAAAAGCCAATAGCGCCAGTGCTCTTCCTCGCCATGACGCTTTGTCAGCCCTCACTGCTCTATGCTGGAGCCTGCCATCCCACAGAAGTACTGGACAAGAGGAGGGCTCAGCAGCCTGAAGGTCTGCAGGAGATTAGAGAATGGCTTTAGTGGGAGGCCTGGGTGGGCAGGAGGCTCCCTCGGCTTGGAGAGGAAGGCGGGGGCGCGCAGGTACTCCTGGGGGACACCCAGCTCTAACACCCCAGCCATGTGCCATCCTGGAAGCCATGCGTCTCATGCTGAGAGATGGCCCTGCTGACCCCTCAGCTGCCCACACTTTCTGTGGGGCTGCTGTCCCCAGGCAGCCCAGGGCACTCTGCTGGGTGCTTTGCTTGTCCTGCGTGAGACCCCTCTGTTCAGCTTCACTGCTGGCATCATCATCACTTACCAACCTGTCTTGGTTTGAATGATTTCTGCTCCACGAGAAGTGCAGCATGACTGCTGAGAAGAAAAAGTCCCCACAGATGTACGGAAACATAGCTGTCCCCTAGCCACGGCCACCAGAATCTGCTTTAAACCTTGTCCAGGGGTCAACAGTTCATTGTATTTTGGAAAGCTAGATGCATCCGAGGCTGAACAAAAATGTGCCTGTATCTTTTGCCCTTTAATGCCACTTGTGGGATTCTATGTAAATGCCCATCAGATGTGGATTGAGATTTCTTGCACAAAGACCTTCACTGCGAGGTTGTTACATTGTGAGGATGTTACATTATGAGTTGTTTACAGTAACTTTCTATTCAAAACGCCTGTGTCCTAACATCTGAACAGCTAAAGACCCACTGGATTGATTATATAGGCAACAAATGTGTTTATACAGCTTTTTATATCATGAGAATGATTTCATATTATGATTTAGGGAAGTGAGAAAATTTAGTAGGCACTTCACGTCATAAAATTGTGTGTGTGTGTGTGTGTGTGTGTGTGTGCAGGCACATTGCATGTATATCGCAGAAAAAAAAGCCTGGAAGGAAATATGCCGACGTGCTGGTTATGGAATTGTGGCTGACTTATTTTTTCATTCATGCTTTTCATAAATTTTTCATAATGACATTACTACTATCATAAAAATCCAAAAACTTATGAGAATAAATAGCTTAAGGCTTTTTTAACTCTTACCCTGATAAATTAATAATGTCTTAAGAAAAAAAAAACTCTCGAAATTGTTATGTTTTGGTAAAGAAATAACCAGAAATCCTTTTATTTTCTTATCTCATTGTGTTTATATTAGTTTCCTAGGGCAGCCTAACGTAATACCACCAATTGGGTGCCTTAAAACAAGGGAAGTCTATTCTCTCGCAGTTCTGGAGGCTGGAAGTTGGAAATCAAAGTATCAGCCTGGCCCGCTCCTCTGGAGTCTCCAGGCGGGACTCCTTCCCCGCCTCCTCCAGCTGCTGCTGGTTGGCCAGGGTCTCTGGCTTTCCTCGGCATTGTGGATGCATGGCCCCAACCCTCTGTCTTCACGTGGCCTTCTCCCCATGTCCTCACATCATCTTCTTCTCTCTGTGCGTATCTCTGTGTCCACATTTCTCCCATCTGAACCTGGTCATTTGCATCAACCCAAACTCCAAAGCAGCTCACTTTCTGAGGTACCAGGAGTTAGGACGTCAACACACCTGAATTGGGGTGGCGGGGGTGGGGGAACACAATTTGAGGCAAATCTGTATTTGTATATTTTTTTGAAAGCTTCCTTCAGTTATACTCTTGCTTTTCAATCTTGTTCTGTTTGTTCTATTTTGATCATGTGATATTTGAGGATCTGTCTTCTATTGCATTTAGAGAGATTTTTCTCTGGTCATTCTTTCCCAGTTTCCCTGTTCCGTATATCTTCATTTTCACATTCTTAATTTTATTTTTTCCTCTTATTTATTCATTCATTACTTCATTGAAAATTTTCTATAACTGAATTCTGTGTAGCTTTGGTCTTCAAAAGACTCTTTTCTAAAATCTTTATGTATATTCAGTAGATTTGTTATATCCTCTTTTAATGTAGAACTTTATCAATATCAGGTCAGATGGTATATATTTTTTAGATCAGCCATTTAAAAAAGTGTACACAATTTGCTAATTTTTTGAAACAAGCCCCATGAGAAATGGGAAATTCAGAAAGGTACTTTCCTCTTATATTTTCCTGAAAGTGAAAATGAGGATTCTTACGACTTTGATTAAATGTATTTTGAAACCCCAGCTCTAGAAATCATCTCTTTCTACACTCCTCAGAGACCCAGCCTTCCCCCTCCCCAACCCCTGGATCGTCAGCAAACCCACCAGGCAGCAAAAACCAGCAGCTCAGACCTGACTAATGGTCACACGTCCAGACCTCTGACAGGCTAAAGATGACGTCTTGACCTAAGTTATGTTTCAGTTCCTGAGTCCTAAGGTGGAACAACCCCCTGGCTACTTTCCCCCGGGACTGGACGAGGGACCCTGGAAAAGACCTCAGAACTGTCCTCAAGACCTGAAGAAATGACCTATCACCTTTACCTCACCCCCAGCACGACCCCTCACCCCTCACCCTCAGTGTCTTATGATTGTGCCCTGTAGAATCTGTGACCTACACACCAGTGGGGAGTCGGGCTTTTGCACAGTAGCTTCCTGCTCTCCGGGGTGGCACCGCTCATCAATAAAATAGCCAATCTTTCTCCACGGCCATTCTCGGTGTGTCGTGTCTGGCTCTGCTAGCGCTGGGTGGACGAGCTCTTTCTGTTCGATGACAAAAGTTGCCCAGTTTTGCATGAAGTGCCCTTGCTAGATAACATCCTAAAAGCTTTGCAAGCTATCCAATTGGTATTTTGTTTCGAATGTACATATCCTGATTCTTTGAGTCAATTTAAGTGTGGGTGCTTTAGTGATTTTTTTTTTTTGTATTTCTCCTGTCATGTGATACGCCTTCTAAGTGATTCTGAATAAGTGTTTGCTGCAATCTCATTCTCATTCATCAACCATTTCAGCCTTCAATCCAAGCTAAAATGCAAGGAACAAGAGGAACGATGGTATGCAACGTGACCTAGGCTGGCCCACTCCTGGGGCATCTATGGATCCCGTGTCCGCTAGGTTTTGTTCTATTTTTGTTTTTGTCTTGTATTCCCCTCCCCCCACCTACTTCCATTCTCCCCGCCTCCCTCCCTCCTTTCCTCCTTTTGTCTCTGATTCTAAATAATAACTTCACGTGCCTTTTGAGTTATGGATGGAATGGTTTTGTTCTATCCTTTCCCAGGAATACACAAATCATGAGTGAGACAGAAATGAAAGCAGGACCGTTTTAATCAAACAGAGGCTTCTGCAGGCATTTGATGTAGACGCGCCTCTGCGTATCTTTCCGTGGTCCTGCATCCACAGCGTTCACCGGAAGCAGCAGGGACCGTGCGGGGATGACTGATTGATGTTGCTGTCTGCCACCGTCTGCCACCGTCTGCCACCCATTTCCCTCCTGTGATTCACCGGCCCTGGGATGCTGACCGCCGTGCATGCTGACGGTCCCCAGCTTCACCTTCCTGAAGTGGCACAGGCACAGAGCCGTGCTCCTACAGAACCACGAGAATGCAGAATAGCAGGCAATGCCGTTTTCCCAGGTGGAGAGGATGCTGGATGCAGACTCACCCTAGCAACGCATCCACAATCACTTGCGTGCCCTTGACATCAAAACTGATCTGGGGCCATGAAAATAAAAAAGGATGATTTTTGGATTGCAGTATTATTAGTAATGAGAATTTTATGGCTGGCCTCTTCCTTGTCTTGCCCACATCCTTCTTGCTTCTTCTTTTGCCTTTAAAGATATAGAAAAATGACTTCGGTTTTATGGGAGTACTGGAATAATAGTAATTACAGCAGTTAACATTGAGAGATGGCCAAGTTTTTGATGCATGTTACCTCAGTAATCCCCATGACAGCACAACGAAAATGGGTGCCCATACTCACCCTGCTTTACAGGTGAGGGAGCTGAGGTCTGCAGAGGTTAAACGAGCATGTGACCGAGCGAGCTGAGTAGGAAGCCAGGAGGTTGAAGCGCTGTGCAGACTGGTTGGGTGGACTCTGACCTCCCAGGCTCCAGGCTCTCTTGGTGAATGGGCCTTTCGGAGCTGTTATGCGGATCCTGACCTGTTCACTGGCTGTAGGAACTCCAGCCCTCCCCTCTCTGCCACTCTGCCGGGCTGACCCATGATGCCCCCCACATCCTGCCCACCTAGGGTCCCATCCTTGCTTCTCTGGGCCTGCCCTGGTGTCCAAGCATGTGGCTGGAGCAGTCAATGAAACGACACCACTCAGCTGATGGCCTACTGTGTGCCTGGCTAGGTGCTTGAAACGTGACCAGCTAAAAATGAACACATCAGCCATGTGCAAGCGGAAAGATTACTGTATTTGTAGAACAGATTTCTGTTAACCTTGGCTTAGAGTAGGGACCCTACTTATCCTGTTCCCGACACGTACATCATCCAGGCAATTTCTATTTTGGTTTGCATATGAAAATTACAGCCACATTTTTCCATCTAAATTTTCCGTCCAATGGTTTCCTTTTTCTTTTTTTTTTTAACAGCTTTTTTTGAGGTATAATTTATATACCATAAAATTCATCCATTTTAAGTGTGTAATTCGATGAGATTTAGATGAAATTTATAGAGCTGGGCAACCATCACCACAATCCAATTTTAGAACATTTTCCTGACCTCAAAAAAGATGCCTCCTGCCCATTTACAGGCATCCTGGGGGCTCCTTTCGCTTCCTTCTACCCCCTGCCCTGGGCTCTGCTACTTTCTCAGGGAGCGGGGTGGAACTCGCCCGGCAGACCCTCTTCGCTGTCCTTCTCCGCTAGCTCCAGCTGTGGTGACCAGCACCCGTGTCGACAGCCTGGCTGTGGCTTCTCTAAGCCTGGGTGGCTTCCGGAGCTGGCTCTTTCAGGGGACCCCCAAATACCTGCAGTCTCTCCCCTGACAGCTTCACCCCGAGCCTCCTACATGGGACGTCTATGGGGACAGGGACACCCTTTGTAGTCCCGGCCTGTCTAAGGTGGCACTATCACCTTGATGAGGAGACCGTGGGGGAGGAACAGAGAGCCGGCGTGGCCGTCACTACTGCTGGCAGCTCTTCTGGGCCCACGGCGAGTATCCCAGCTCTCTGCAGCGTGCCCACCACCGCTGCTCGGGAAAGGGCAGTGGGTGGCGAGGTCGCTTCTGTGGCTTCTCCTGACTCAAGAGGTTGCACTGTCATCTCTCCACGGTCCCGCTCCGGGTTTCTGTGACGCTGGAGTGGTTCGCTAGACTTGCCGTTGAGCTGTGTGCTGGAGAGATGTCAGGACACCCCTCGCCTCATCTCAGAAGACAGGCTAGTGACAGTTTGCCATGCTGCTAAGCTCCTGGATCCTTCCTCTCTGTCCCGCTTTCTGTGTGTGTTTGCAGAAGATGCAGAAGCCCACGTGCTTCAGACGCCCTGAGGAGCGAGCTGGGAGTCTCACGCTGGGAGCTGGGCTCCTTGCACCGAGCCACGCAGAGTACAGAGCCTTTGCTGTCGCCGAGCGCTTCGTCCTCCGTCACCTTCAGTCGGGGTACTTCTCACACCGGCGTCACTGGTTCATGTACATCCCTGAGGGGAAGAAGGTTGAGGCTCAGAGACATTACGTAAACTGGACACGGCCACATGGCATAGACGCACACAAACTAGGTCTGACCCCAGCCGTGGCAGCACCCAGGAGCAAGGAAGAACCTGGTGTCCGACGCCAGGCGAAGAGTCAGGGCTGAGTGATGGTGCAGCCCTGTGAGGCACTGTTCTGCGGCCGCACAGACACTTCTCTGTCCATCCGTCTGTCCGTCCATCCGTCCATCCATCTACGTGCAATCTATTTTCATTCCCGCCTACTTTCCTTCCTCTCCCTCTCTCCCTTTCCTTCTCCCTCTCTCTCTCTTCCAATCCAGGAACTCTGCCTGCTGAACGTCTTTACTTGAATGTCTCAAAAAGCCCCTCTAAACAACATCCACGATGACCCTGTCCATAAAAGCAAGCTCGGTCCTCCTTGGGCATGCTCGGTCTTCGTGCGTGCAGCCTCTTAGCCATCCAGCCACGACCTGGGTGCCACCATGGGCCCCTCCCTTGCTCTTATTCCCAGTAGCCAACCAGGCATCGACTCCTGCATATCATGCCTTCTAAATCTCTCCAAAATGGTCCACTCCCCCATCTCCACCACAGCCACTGTAAGTCTAGTCAGCCATCGGTACCCACAGTCTCCACACTGGTCTTCCTGTGCTCATTTTTTTTTTTTTTTACACTCCCTTAATTTTTTTCCCACATTGCTACCAGTGTGATCTTTCCAAATCATAAATCTAATTATGCCTTAAATAAAAAACAGTCTTATTGACATGTAATTCCCATACCACACAATTTACCCATTTTAAGTGTAAAATTGATGTTTCTCAGTATAGTCACAGAGTTCTGCAAACGTCACCACCGTCTTATTTTAAGAACATTTCCATCACCCTCCAAACCAACCCCAGACCCATCAGCAGTCGCCTCCCATTCCCCCCACCCCCACAAGCCCTTGGCAACCCCTGATCTGCTTCCTGGCTCTCTGGATTTGCCTATTCTGGTCTTTTCTGGCCAATATAATCATACAGCATATGGTTTTTTGCCACTAGAGTCTTTCACTGAGCATAGTGTTCTCAAGATTTATCCATTTTGCAGCGTGTGTCTGTACCTTCTTCTTCTTTGGGAGGTGAATAATACTCCCTTGTGGGAAATGCCGTTTTGTTGATGGATTCATCACTGAGGAACATTTGGGCTGCTTCCATGGGCTTCTTTTGATCCCTTGTCTTCACTAAGCTGAGGGTCTGAAAAGCAATTTGGACCTAAGCCTCCTTCACTTACTTACCTCTACTCATTCTTCAAACCCTGGCTCGACTGTCACTTCCTCCGAGAAGCATTTTCTCAGCTCCTCGATCAGATAAAACTTTTTTCCCGCTGCAAGGCGATTACATCGATTACATCGTATGTTCTTCTTTTATAGCACTCGTCGCCGTTAACAATTTTACATTTTCTTTATCATTTTTAACCTAATGCCTTTCTCTCCTAATGGTTCCATGATGTGAGCCGTGCCAATTTTCTGCTTCATCTTTGTATTTCCAGCATCCACACAGAATCTGGCTGGGTATCTGTTGAGGGAATTGTTACATGACTGAAAATGCCCTCAACCTCATGATCAACTCTCAAGCATTATTTTACTTTTCTGATCTTTATGTCACGAAAATACTATGAATCAGTCCAATGATCGTAAAAGCTGTTTCAGTTAAAGTATGCCACAAATATTAACAATAAAGCGTCACAATCTTCTCAAAGGCTGTACCAGCAGCCCGAACGAAATTTCACTGGTGGGAGGTGACTTCTCAGCAGTGGATGGAGTCGGGAGGGTTATAGGAAATGAATTCACCAGGGGTGAGCGTATTGTTTCCCATGGAGCAAGGAACGCCAAAACCCACCACTCAACTAACTTACGCTGGGATAAGAAGACGTGTATTTCTCAGAATCAGCGCACATACTGTGGTTTTTGAGACGTACACAGCTTCACCGACCTTCTGTCTGATGCCCACAGGGGTCTCAGGGGGATCTGACTTCATTAGATGAAAATGTAAACTGAGCCTCTCCTGGCCTCCCGCTGTGGGCCATTTGAATTGCTTTGAGGGAAATTCTCTGGGGTTTAGACTCAGGGCTTGGGGGTGGGGGGTGGGGATGGGCCGGGATGATGTCTGGCCTCCAGGTGAGTTGCCTGGGTGCAGTGGGCAGGGCAGATGTTTCCTGAACGAACCTTGTTTAACTGTTTAACTGCCTCCGTCATTCCTGCTGTTCCTGAGCTCGAGACCTCATGGGGGTTTCGGGGGTTTGGCAGAGTGGATGAGCTTTTGTCTGTGATGTGTTTCCTTCCATGCAGACCTCACAGGCTCTGATTTCCTCTGAACTTCCTTTCACTGTGCCTTTGTCCACCTCTGTCTTCCAGATGTCTGTTGAATTTTCATCAACAAAGGCCCCCTTTTATTTTCTTCACTTTTGTGGATTTATGTCCTTTTATTTTTTTACTCGTTATTTTTAAACTAATTAATTATTTTAATCGAAGAAATGATTAAAATTTTTTTCCTCCATCTACTTCCTCCCCGTTCTCCCCTCCCCACTCTGGGAACCACTAGTCCATTGTCCATGTCCATGAGTCTCATTTGTTGCTTTTAGGTTTATATCCCACACATTAGTGATATCGTCAGTGATTTTCAACTTTTTCTGTCTGGCTTATTTCGCTTAGTATGATTATTTCAAGGTCCATCCATGTTGTCGCAAATGGCAGTATTTCATCTCTTATGGCTGAGTAATATTTCATTGTATATATGTACCACGGCTTCTTTAGCCAATCATCTGTCATAGGGCACTTCAGTTGCTTCCATGTCCTGGCCACTGTGAATAACGCTGCTATGAACATCTGTTATGGGTTTTCAAGTCTTTAGGGTAAATACCCAGTAGAGGGATTGCTGGATCATATGGTAGATCAATTCTTAGTTTTTTGAGGAACCTCCATACTGTTTTCTGTAGTGACTGTCCCAATTTCCAGTTCCTCTGGCAGCATTTATGTCCTTTTAAATGTTCTCATTACCGTTTTAACGAGACCTAAAGAGGGGGAGGAGTTAAACTCATATGCAACCTTCCATCTGGAACTGAAACTCCTGCTTCTTTCTATACCACTTATTTAATGAACTCTTCATATCAAGATAGTGTTCTGCTTACGGAACTAGATTTTTAAAAATGCACTAGATTTTAATCCAGAATGGGGAAGGGACCGTGTTTTATTCTTTGTATTTTGGAGCCTCGCCCCATGTCTTTTATGAGGTCGGTGCTCAGCTAGCGTTTATCGACTGAGTCGGCTTGAACGTTGAAGCTTCACTACCTCCATTTTCATCTGTCCTCACACGGTAATTTCTCAGGGAATGGATGCACACATCCGGATCTCCATTTTTATGGCCTTTTACATTTTCAGTCTTGACAATGCGTTTCTGTGAGATTCGAAAGGGTGAGAAAATACGGTAAAAAAGTGCCTTGTGTGGAGAGATGTCTGCTCTGTAAGGCGTCTTCCCAGTTGTCGTTCTCTTGGCTTACTTTTCTTCCAGGTAAGAGCATAACCCTGGCATTTTATTATCCCTTCTCTCTTGCTTTTTTTGGTTCGCTGGAGAGAGGAGGCTATTTCCTCTTGTGAGTTCCGGAATTCCCTGAGTTAGGGGGCACCCCGCTCTCCTTCCCCATGGCCGTGAACATGTGGATGTGCACACGTGCATGTGCACCCCACCTCATGCGCTGGTATACTCTGGACATTTTCCCCCCTCCAAAGAAAACTAAATTGGTGGTTTCTTTTCATCCCAATAAAAACCATCAGGCGGGGCAGCATGACATGGCCCTTCAATCCCATAGGTCACATTTTTGGCAAATGGCCATGTCCTGTAACTGTGATTCCCATGATGTCTGGCTTACTCATCGTCTAGTGCATGACATTTCCTTGGTCTTGGAATGTTCCATCTCTATTAAATTGGGAGGGAAAAAACCCCTCATTCTTCTACATTGTAAGTGGGGGAAAAAATACACCGTGGAGACTTTTCTCATCAAACTGTAGAGGAGAAGAGAAATTGCCTGCCCTGTTGGTGTCTCACCAGGGGAGAGAGCTGGTCCAGGAGGGAACCAGCTCAGGAGGAAACCTGGAGGAGTCTTTGCTACTTTGTAGTTTGTACTTGGAAAAACTCATTGACATGCTTTTCCTTTTTGTGCTTCAGTAACTAGTGAAACTACCCGAATTAATTCACATCTATTCAACATGATTTCTGCAGAGTAAAATTTAACCAAAGCATAATTCAGCACATTTAGAATTAGACAATATCGTTGGAAGAATATTGATTTTGTGGCTAAGAAAGACATAACTTTGAATAATAACTCTGCACTCCTCTTTCTCTTTCTCTCTCATCTATCATCTATTATTGTGGTAAAGTAGATATAATATAAAAACGACTACTTTAACCATTTTAAGTACAGCTCAGTAGCACGCAAGCACACTCACAATGTGGTACGACTATCACCACATTTACAGACCTTTCATTATCCCAAATGGACACTCTGTCCGCATTAAGACGAACTCTCCATTCCTCCCTCCCCGCAGCTCCTAGTACCCTGTATTTTACTTTTTGTTTCCATGAATTGTATTTGCCTATTCTAGGTACCTCATATAAGTAGAATCCAACTATATATATATATATTTTTTTTATGTCCACCTTATTTCACTTAGCATAATGCTTTCAAGGTTCATCCATGTTGTAGCATGCGTCAGAATCTCCTTCCTTTTTAAGGCTGAATCCATTTGTATATATGTACCAGATGTTGTTAATTAATCCATCTGTTGATGGGTATTTGAGTTGTGTCCATCTTTTGGTCCTAGAGAACCCTGTTGCTTTGAACACTGGTGTACGAAAATATCTGTTTGAGTTTCTGCTTTCACTCTTTTTGGGTCTACACCCGGAAGTAGGGGTGCTGGATCATGCGGTAAATCTTTGCTTAACTTTTTGAGGAATCATCAAATTGTTCTGCATCAGCATCATTCACAGATGAAGAAAGTGAGGCTCAGAGAGGTTAAGCTATTAGCCCAAGGTCACACAGCTGGCCTCTAAAGAGAGTTATTTAGGTGAATAAGGATGAAATACTTAGTGACATAAAAAGGCTCTCAATACATAATTATTCTCTTCTGATGGCAAATCAGGTAAAGTGGTCTAAAGTTTAAGTTTACTTAAGAGTCCACACTTTCTCATTTTCTTTATAGATACCACAAAAACAGACAATTCTCCTGCTCCTGGCTAAAGTGATTCAAGAACCTTCTCATGCCTCAGAAGCGCCTGCCGAGGCATGCACGTGCTAATCACATATTCTCGGTCGTTTTCTACTTTGGTGGACTTTGGTAGCTGTAGTTAATATAGTTTGGGGTTCTTGAGAGTAATAGAATTGCCTTATACGTTATTTGCATGTAGAATTTTCACTAACGAAGAGTAACCTGTCCCCTTTCTCCTCCCCAATCCCAAATAAAAATGAGTGGTCGCAGCGTGATCCATGGCTAGGCGGGCTGAACAGGAGGGAAACTAACTGTAAGGTGTGTGCAGTTCAGTTTGGATGCCCTGTTGCCTTTCTTTGTCACAGGCCTTGCCCTGTAGTGTCCACCCCTAGGCCTTTCCTCTAGGTGACAAATAGCCTTTCTCCTCTGCCTGTAGGTCAGCCATGGGCCATTTAGGTCGGTAAGACCAGAAATCAAGCTGTTACCTGTCTTGGGAGTAATCACATCTAAACCTAGTTCTGATAGAGGAATAAAAGTCATATTGTAGAACTCCCGCCAGACTGTCGGGTGTCGAGTTTTAAGGAATAAGGGTGGGACGGCCTCCTGCAACACCACCCAGGTCATGCCTCACAGGACAGCCGCTTTGAGTACTAAAGACCGATGTGCCTGCAGGGCTTCCTGACTTAGGAAGTTAAATTGGACGAAGCTGCTAAGTGAGGGATAAACAGTTTGGGAGAAGTCAAAACCTCGGTTCTCTTCCTGTCGGGCCAGGAGGAAATTTATTTTTTCCTGAAAGAGAGTGAGAATCACTCACCTAAAACACTCCTAGCCAAGGAAACTTTGGAAAGTGGAAGACTGGGGAGGAGAAGGGGGGATGGTCTTGCTTTTGGGGTGTGGAGGAGACTAAACAGGAGCATTTTCCCCGCTGAGACACAGGAAGACCCTGTTTTGTAGTAAGTGCAGTTCCCAGGCTTTCCACTAGATGGTGCAGACACTCCTCTCACAGCCGGTTCTCTGAGGCCTGCCGGTGGCCTCTGCCAGCCTCCTGGTAGATGGATGGATAAACTGGTTAGCAAGGCGAGATGAAATCTGCACTGTGGCGAAGATACCTTTTGACATCTTAAGCATCCAGATTGAATATTCAGTGAAAAGTGTATTGAGTTCCTAATGAATTAAATGAAATTACTGATGTCTACAAGGGCTTAAAGTAAGACAGGGAGGGGAAAAAAAAGGGGGGGGGTGGGGAGACATGAGTGAGGCGCTGTGTGAGGCGATGAGAAGCATCTCATGTTGTCCGTTCCCTGAGAATCTTGAAGCCACACTGGGCATCTGTTCACATATCCCGTTGGGTCTGTGCTGCAGAAAGCACCCAGCTGGGTGCTATGCAGGCAGCAACCAGGTAAGCGCCCAGCCTTTAGAGAGCTTGCACACTCGTAGGAGGATTCGACAACACATTAGATAAGGAAAGTCAGCTCTGTGCCAGATGGTGACCCGCACTGTGGGAAAAATATTCCATCCGACGTGTGGAGGAGGAGGGCAGCGATTTTAAATCGTGGGGATCCTCTGAGGTGACATTCCAACCCTTGCAGGGTTCCTGGGGAAAGCCACAGGGGGATTTCTGGAGAGAGTGATTCTGGGCAGAGAGCACAGTGAAGGCCAAGGTCCCCAGGCAGAGTCGAGGAAGAGCCAGGAGGCAGAGTGAAGGGGGCGGGGGCTGGGATGTGAGTCAGAGATACTCATGGGGCAGAACAGGGGACTTTGAAGCAGAAGGATCCTACCAAGCTCTAAGACAGTATAAGCACTTTGGAGCCATTGAGGATTCTGAATAGAAGAAGTGACACGGTCTGGCTTACATTTTAAAATGATCGTTCTGGCTTCTGCACTGAGAAGGGATGGGAGGTAAAGCACAAAGACCGGATAGGAGGCCGTTGCAATGAGATGCGGGTGGCCTGGGCCGGGGTGACGACAGTGGAAGGGGAGAGAAGTGGTCAGGCTTTGGATGTGTTTTCAGTCGATAGGGTTTGAAGGTAGATCGAATGAATGTTTGAGGGAAGGAGAGAGACTGGCCACAAAGTTATCCCCCCGAGCATCTGGGAAGATCGAATTTCTAGGAAGTGAGTTGGTCTGGAGGAGCAGGTTCTCTGGGGCAAAGATCAGGAGCTCCGGTGTGGACATGCTGAGTTCCAGGGGCCCCAGAGCTGTCCGAGGGGAGACGTCTTAACATCTGCGAACCTGGAATTCTCGAGAGAAGCCTGGGCTGAGCTGTAACCTCACGGTCGGGGTCCGGCATGTCTGCAGGTGTTGGAAGGCAAAGGCTGTAGCGAGACTGGGCTGAGAGATGAAGTCCAAGGGCGGAGCCATTGTTTAGGAGTTGTGGAGTTGGGGAGGGGCCAGCAGAGGTGACAAGAGGTTGGACCGGTGGGGGTTGCAGGAAACTTGAAGAGCGTACAGCGCCTGGAAGCCGAGGAGGAGGGAGAGGTCGGCTGCATGGACTGCGTGACTGTGCCATGCACAAATCACTGTCAAGCAGGGCTTCCTTGCCTGGGTGCTGCAGGGGTCTGGGGCTGATAATCCCTTGTTGCGGGGCAAGTCTTGTGCCTTGCAGGGGGCGTAGCAGCACCCTTGGCCCCTACTGACCAGGTACCAGTAGCGCCTCCCTCCCAGCTGTGACAATCAAAAAAATCTTCCGACATTGCCATAGGCCCCCCCCCCCGGGGACAAAGTCACCCTGATTGAGAACCACTCCCCTCACCCAAGCTCTGAAGAGCTAATGTTCAGGGGAAGGAAATCTCTCCTAACTGAGGGGAGAGGGAGCTTCTGGAGAAGATGACAAGTTTGCGTCTGACTTTACCGGTTGGGTAGCGGGCTGAGGAGAGTAACTGAGGACAGAGGCATCCCAGTCCGGGGAGATTCCTACTGTTGGAAAAACGTCTCTGTGCCTTTCCGAGTCGTGGGTACCGTTATATCACTTCTCCCATCTCTTGCTTTCGGCCCAAGCACGGTTTCCATGACATTTTTCTTCCCCACGAAGGACGATGGGAGGTCAAAAGATTTATTTCTCTAAAACGTGATTTATGGAGATTCAGGCACAACAATACACTCTATGCCATTTAAAAACCCACGCTTTTTAAATGGCATAACATGTATTGTTAAAAAAAGGGGAAAAAAAGTCTTCTCCTACCCTCCACACCCCTCCTGCTCCCCACTCCTGGCATTCTTCTCAAGCGATAGAGGAGAAACTTGTCTGTCGTCCAGTTTCCACGTACAAGGGCGGACTGTTCCTCCCCGCCCGTTGCAGTACAAGATTAATTTATTGCTTTGCTTAGATCACACGCACAGACACACAGACACACACACACACACCGAGTTGATATATACATAACTTTTTTCTTTTTTTTTTTAAATCAGACACTCACTCCACAGCCTCATTAGGCATTTTACTGCGGAGCACCTGTCAGAGTGATTATTTTTCTGTGATTCTTTTTCTGGACACTTAGCCGATATGTTCAGAGGGCAAAGTCATGTTGCATTCACATGCGAAGGGAACCAAAACTTTGCCTCCCGGAAGCTGCTTTTTTGGAATATTGATTTTAAGCTGTTTAGTAAGAAAAAAAGGCTCAGAAAGAACCTTGAACCCTCCCTCCTTCCTGCCCGAATAATTCAGACACGTGCTTCACAAAGGAAGTCTTAGAATGCTGCCTTGGCCTAATTTGAATTAAGTGTGGTAACTAAGAGCATCTCCGGAAGGTGCCTGTTAGCTAGATTCCCACTGTGTCCCATTGTTTCTGAGTTGCCTAGCAACAAGTTATCTGTCCTATATAATCTGCTCTTCCTCAACTACCTGTAAACCACCCATCTCACTTCTGAAATCTAATACTCCCGAGCCTCATCTTTTCTCCTTTGTCCAAAATATCGCATCTACCCAATGTCGCCTCACTGTCTTTGGAAATTTCATGCTTCTGTGAATTCCCCGTGCACACGCATTAAAACCTTTGATTTTCTCCTGTTAATCTGTCTCTGCTCATTCGATTATTGGCCCAGCTAGAAGAATTTAGAAGGTGGGAGGAAAAGTATTAATTTTTTTTAAGCCTCCTACACAAGACTCTTAATAGGAAAGACCGTCAGGGTGAGAAGGGGTAAAATGAATTGTACTTTGAGACGGAGAAGATCAGCTATTGCTCACGGTAAAGGCCAATTTAAGTGGAAAGTGTTAGCACATCTGAAAGAAGGACTTTTTATCGCAAAGAAAGCTCCTAGGGAAGCAGACTTACCCAGCAGACTAGCGACCAGCAGCATCACATTATCTTCTTGGACGTGGCTGGGCGAGCTTCCCGCTGGGAGTCACAGGGGGGACCATCAAGGGGACATGTTGTTCAGGGGCAGACACTGCAGAGCTGGGCATGGAAGTGGCCTCATCCAGGGCTTCTCAAAGGTGGTCGCCCATCACAATCACCAGGGGTCATCGCGGTGCATAAAAGGGTCGGCCCATCCCTGGAGATGCTAGGTCGGTCCACGTGGAGCAAGCTGACGTCATCTGTCGTTTGTAAATGTGCCTCGGCTGGTTCTGACCAGTCCTGAACTTCACATCAGCGTTTGGGGGATGATTTGCCCAATTTTAATAGAAATAAAGGAAGTTTTAGGTCTTGGGCAATGAAAAGATTCTTTAACTTAGTGACCTTGACTTCTCCATTTTTTTTTTTAAAGTCAGCAAATTTGTATCTAAATGAAGACAAGATCAGAGAAGATCCGTAGCTTAGAAAATGATTTTGTGATATTTTGTTTAAGGAGATTCTGCTGAGCGTGTGGCAAATGTTTTCCGGCCTCAGTTTATTCTCCATGTCCTCTTGACCACGGACACTAACGTCCAGTCTGTGCTTCGGTCAAATGACCCTTGTCAGAGCCAGTCACTGAGACTCACTTGCCAAAGTAGTTCATACAGATGGACGTTTGTCATTCACCTGAAGTGATGGGACCTCATGGCTTCTCTCTTTTCAGGTTGATGTGTCTCCAAGAAACACTCGTCTCTCATGTTCTCCTCTTCAGAGGACCCCTGGTGAACAAGGCTGGATAACTCCATTCAGCAGGGATGGGGAAGCCAAGAATTTCCCAAGGGATGGCCACTGCCACTCCAACCCCTTTCATGGACAGTTATGTGAACCTTGTTAGTGTCACTCAGCTGTCAGGGTACTCTTTGACTGCCTTGTGTCTACTGTCCCTATTTTTACGGCAACATGCCAGCACCAGTTTGAGAGATCGTTCCCCACTAGCAGGAGGGAGACCAAGACTGACAGAGGACCACCCTTCGAAGGTCTCGGCTCGCTATGGAACCATAAACATATGACGATGTGCAACGTTTAAGGGGACACTCCTCAGGTCGGGTCTCAAGGGCTCCCTGTCAGGCCCTCACCGGCCTCAATCAAAGAGTTGTCATCTCAGCATGAAAGTAGAAATCTGTGCATATGACCAGCTTGTTTATGATTTTCTTCCATCAGCGGGGTTTCTGCTTCTCTGCTATAAGGAGTAATGATTGCAAAGTGGTCCAGACTCTGTAAAGAATGATGGTTCAATTACAAAACATTTTCAGAGAGTAATAAAAAAATAATATTTCTGTTAGCACTTACCAGGAACTAGATGCTCCCGATAAGCTTTATCTCATTCAATTCCCAAAACAACCGGGAGGCAGGTGCCATCATGATCGCCATTTTACAGGTGAGTAAGACTGAGGCTCGGAGGGGTTAAGAAGCGTGCTTGAGGCTGGGGAAGGGCAGAGCCAAGAGCAAACCAGGGCTGCTTGACTCTGAGTTCAGATTCTGAAAAAACGTCTTTGCTACACTGCCTATTAGGAGCTTTTGACATGAACTCTGCATAGTGACGGCGACGAGTCCCCAGGGAGCCTGGCCCACGTGGATTCCTGCTCGTCTTACTAAGAACCCCCATCTGTATCAGCACGACCGCTGTCCGGTGGGGGTGGAGCGAGAAGACGAGAGGGTACAGTTCTCTTGCTTTACTGCGTTTTTTATTTACGCTTATAAAGAATCTATCAAAGAATAAAATGACCAGCCTGGCTGCTCGTTAAGTCATCACCCCAGGAAATCAACTTAAAGATGACGTCCTAAATATAGCACTGTTAGTGGTCATCGCCAGTGAGGGCTTTACCCCATTAGTTAGCTCGAGCCCCTAATATGTCATGGATTTCTTTTTTTTTTTTTAAGTTAAATATATTGAGGTGACACTGATTAATAACATAAGTTTTAGATGTACGGCCTACCATGTGTCATCTGTACGTTGCATCGTGTGCTCACCACCCCAAATCCCGTCTCCCTCCTTCACCCTACCGCCCGAGCCCCTTCCGCCTCTTCATCAGGTTTATTAATTAGCAGCAAAGAAAGGAGGAAAAGCTCCACGACCCAGCAACGCCAGTCGAGGTGCTCTCAGAGGGCACGCTCTGTATATTTTGAAAAATCTCATGCTGCCACCAGCAATTTCATGATCACCTAGGAAACTTGCGAACATCTTTAAAAGATGTTACTTCCTTGTAAGCGTCATTTCCACTAAAGAGACGGGAGGGCAAGGTGACCTTGTCTTCTTCAGAACTCCCTCCCATCCTTCCCTGTCTGCTATTTACATTGCCAGGAGGGCTGTCTTCGCCTGGTCTCTGTTTCTCTGAAATGCCTTCTCCAATTTTAAAACAATTTATTTTTACTTCTCTGGAGAAGCAGCAATGCCTCAGGCTCAAGATGGTGTGATTCAGTTTAACTTGAAGCCTGAGAGGCAGACTCATCCTTTAGGATCGGTCCTCACCTGCTGGATTCGCCACACCTGGGGCATCCGAGGTCGGTGAGGTCCAGGTGGAGTGGCCACTGCAGAGTGAGCGGGTATGTGATGAGAGGACCTGGTTTTTGTCCTCAGGGAGGTGACAATCTAATAGGGAGGAAAAGAAGAGTATACAAATAAACAGTACACAAGGGCCATTGTAACGAATGTCTTGAGGAAGCTTTAAACCAATTTCTTTAAAAATCAAGAGGAGGAAATGCTATTTGCACACGAGCTGCATCCTTCAGACACATTGCAAGTCCTCTCCAGCACAGGGCTAAATACGCTAGAACCCTAAACTCGGCCGGATTCTGGTTCTTTCCTATGAGAGATCGTTTGTTGAAAAAACGAAGTCGCTCCACTTAACCGTAGGTATTTATCAGTACAGCTTGTCCTTTATTCATCTCCTTTCTTTTCTGTGTTTGGCCAGGTGCTCCTGAAGGTCACCCAGTTATCAGGATCAGGGTGGCCAGGGGGAGACAGACCATCGAGTGGCCATTTCTGAAGGGCCGGGAAGGGTGGATGCCAGCTCGCTCTGGATTCTGATGGAGGTGCCTGGATGTGACTCCCACTTACCTTGAATGGAGACCAGACGCTTCTCCAGAAAATTTTTCAATCACTCAGATAACTTCTAAACCTCGTAAAATGTTATGTTATGTTCGCAGCTGAGGCTGGAGGCTCTTTCTCCCCATCACCCAATCCCTATTCTTCTTTATATGAAGTTAGGAAGAACGGCTCTCAGCTGGCCTCCATGCCCTGCCCTATGTTGTTTTCCTGCCCCTTCTCTTATGCCCTTGGCTGCTTGCCTCCTCCACCCCCACCCAGTCTTAAGAGCAGGACTCACTCCTAGACTCTCTGCCCCACCTGTCTCTTCCAGCCACTTCTCTGGATTCATTCTCCATTGCTCCTTGTCATGGGTAAACACTGAGGTATAACTTACTTGCCTTAAAGTGCACACATCTTATCTGTTCCGCGTGATGAATTTTCAGTTATGTGTCTGCTCATGCAGCCACTGTCCAGATCAACGTTAGAGCATTTCCAGCTGCCAAGAAAGCTTCTGTGTGACCTGCTCAGTCAGAACCCCATGAGGAACTGTTTGTTCTGATCTCTAATGCCATGGATTAACTTGGCTTATTTTTGAACTTTATATGAATAGAATCATACATTACATACTTTTTTTAAAAAAAAATTTATTTCACTCACCATTATGTCTGTGAGATTTATTCATGGGTGTGGATTGGTACATTGTTCTTTTTCATTGAAGTGTAGTATTTTATTATAATAATATTTTGAAACTGATTTATCTATTCTACTGTTGGACATTTAGGTGGTTCTCAGTTTGGGCTTATTCCAAATAAAGCTGCTATGAACATTCTTTTGCTGCACATAAGAATTCTTGAGTATATGCCCAGGAGTGGATCATAGGGTATACGTATGTTTAGCTTTTGTATGTATTGCCACACATTTCTCCAAAGTGATCGTGCGTATTTACACACTCAACAGGAGCATAAGAGTATTCCAGTTGGCTCGTATTCTCACCAACGCTAAGTACGTTCACATTTTCAGTTTTAGCCATTCTGGTAGATATGTAGTGATATTTCATTGTGCTTTCATCTGCATTTCTCAGATGACTAATGATGTCAAACACATTCATTTATTTCTTGGCCATTTTGATATCCTTAGAGCATGCCTGTTCACACCTCTTACCTGCTTCTTCATTGATTTGTCAGTTTATTTTTGACTTGTAGTTGTTTTATTTTTCTGTAAAACCATTTCAGATATGCATGTTCTACTGCTTTTTAAATAAAACCCCAAATCATCAAAATGCTCTTGAGGCACTGCCCGTCTTGTACTATTCTTCTCTTTCTTTGCTTTCTGTCCCCCCATCCTCCCCGTCATTCCTTCTTGCCTCAGAGCCTTTGCATTCGCTGTTTTCTTTGGTCCATTCTGCTGTTGATAAACATTTATGTTCTTTTTCTAAACAACCAGTCTTCTCTTGTTACCCAGCCGGCTCGTACTCATCCTCAAGGTCTCAGCTTAAATTTACTTCCTTCTCGACGAAGCTAAATCTTCCTGCTCTATGTTCTCATCCCACCTGTGTGTAATCTTCACATTACTTACTGCAAGTTTCAACAATCATTTATAAAATTCTCTGGTAGCTCTGCCTTCCCAGGTCTACAGGAAAATTCCAGAGAGTTAGGACAAAATTTGTTTTGTTCTCTATTGTATGTATCCACACCACTTAAAACAAGGCTAGGTATATAGAAATTGCTCGACAAATGTTTTTGAAAAGATGCAAGAATGAGAACATGAACCACACAATATCCGGTGTCAGCTCTCTCTGGCTCCACAGTTTGGGTTATTTATCTCTTTCACCAAGAAGCCTGCATTGTTGCTGAAAACCGCACAAGGAGCAACATCTCTAGAAGTATATGTGGGTCAGAGCCTCTTTGATCCTGAGTGTGAGATCGTGTGTGCAGTGATTGTGTGCTACCGACAGAGTGTGAATGAGAGAACTGCACAAGGCGGGCAAACGAAAGTGAGGAGAAGATGTGGTTGGAGCTGGAATAGAAAAAAAGAGATCAGAGAGAGGAGAGGAAAGAGAGAGAGAGGTGGGGGGAGGGAGGAAAAATTGTAGATATAATCAAAAAGCACAGATGCCACCTCAGTTACTCCCCAGTGATGGCTGTGTCTTAGGACCATGAGGTCTGCAAGAGAGAGCAAGCGGGAAATGACAGAACACACAGTGGCTCTTAGATAAAAACATAAATAACACCACATTTTCTGACTGTAATGGCTTGGGACTTCGAAGATATTCTGAGGCTTTTAAGATGTTCTCAGGCAGTGACGGGTCTTTGGGGGTTCGAATACAGTGCCAGACTATTTCCAGCCAGATGGCCCTTTGAGTCCAACGGTGCTTTAAAACTGGGGGAGGTGGTTCTTCCGGGAGAGGGACAGTGTCCACAGCACAGTGTGCAGCATCCTGGTGCTCTGGTGTCATGTGTCCGCACCCTAGACTGGCCCTGTGTGTGTTGAGCAGAGACGGGACCTTGTGGTTCTGGGAACTTTAAGCTCCCGTGAGGAACCAGGGGCTCAGTCTGTGCATCAGGGTTAGACTCACGGACGCTGCGTCTCGCTGATACACTCATTGATCACTCCTTTTACAATCTGCATGGATGCCCTTCTTTTCTTTTAAAATTAATTTTTTAAGAAGTTATTTAATGTCATCAATACTCTTCTGATTGGTAAATCTACATGCATGTAAAGTATCACTGAATCCACTGCTTTCTGCCATTTAGACAGTTTGGACACGAGGCCATCAGAAACGTATGACGACGGTCCTGTGGAAGGTTTTTTGGAAAATGTTTGGTGCTGACGTCTGGTCTTTTGTATCGAACGTCTGTCTCAGTTTGTTGATGTTATACCCAACTTCGAGTCTCCACGCGCACCAAGGAGCCCACACTGATGTAAGAACAAGAGGAACTTTATTGTCAGGCTCGAGCCCAGGCTGAACACCAACCGATACACTGACTCAGCAGTGGAAGTGTCGGTCCCGACTTACAGTTTCAAGGGGTTTTTAAAGGGTAAAACTGCAAGCAGGGGAGTACCACAGTGGCGTTATAGGATTGGTGAGTTTATTTTAAAACCTTTAAGGGGATTGGTTAAGCTTCGAACTTGGCAGGTAGGACTTATAGATCTCTGATTGGCCAATTGTTGGGTGGGGTGACTCTTAGTCAGTTGGTGGTTTTTCTTGTTATTCCACTTACGTTCAAAAATGGAGGGTTTGTATCTACGATGGAGTCACTCTGGTTCTACAATTGACCCCAGGAAATGTTTCGGGCTCACGATCTGCTTGTGGGATGCTGAAGAGATGAGGAGATAGTGCTCCTTGGGGAGTTCGTGGTGAGATAAGGTCTCCTCACAGCTAATGGAAGATTGTGGGGGATGCCCAGTCCCCCCAGAGAGCCTGTTTCACGCCTCAGGTTCTTTGTGGACAGCGGTTCCTGAGACAAGATGCCCACTCTGGATGTATCTGGGTCTTTGTAATTAGGCTTTTCCTTCCCACTTGGATAGTAAATTCTACAAACAAACAAACAAACAAACAAACAAAACAAACAAACAAAAATTGAAGATTTTAGGCCTAACATTGAAAACAAGATGATACCATTTTGTCATGGTGCAGAAGTTAGATTTTAGGAGCAAATGTGCTTCCTTTTTAGTGATTTCATTTGAAATGTTTGGAGGGTGATTTCTGCTCAGGCAGCTTAACCTGGAGCTGCATAGCAGCCTTGTCTTCATCCAGTTCCTGCTTTAGAAGAAGAAGCCCCCGGCCCCTACTGTGAGCAGCCTCACCCAACCGAACTACTCTCTAGCTACTGCGAGTTCTCACATCTCTGCTGGAAGCTGCTACTGCAGCCCCCTGACTTGTGTGGCTAGTTCCACAAGACATTATCGCTGGAGAGGGTCTGGTGTGGCTTCTGCAGTGTTCAAGGGCTTCTGGGACCCCCCCCCCCGCCCCCCGCCCGCCCCGCCAAACCTGGCTCTAGCCCCTTTGCCTAATTCAGCCCTGCAGAGGTGCCCGGCCCCACCTGCAGCTGTGAGCAAGGTGCCCACTCTCTCCCGCACTCAGTCCAAGCTGACTTCTTCCCTATGTGCCGAAGGGTGGGGCGAGGTGGCCTGAGGCTGCTCTCTCTCTTCTTCTTTAAGAAAATATCAGCTATTTTAAAACAGCTTTATGGATACACAAAAAATTGCAAAGATTTAATGTATGCAATTTGATGAATTTAGACATATGCATACAAAATTTAAAAACTCACTTTATAAAGGTAAAGACAAAGACAGTGTAATGGTTGTATGTGAATCACTCTTAATTTTAGCATAAAAGTTGAAATATAAAAAAATTGAGAATATTTTTAACTTCAAAAATTGGTTAATGGATAGATCGCACAAAAAGATGTAAATGATGACATCGGCCACCCGCTCCTGTCACTCGAGTCCGCTGGGCCTGTGTTCACAGTGTGGACCCATCTTCCCACCAGGGAAAAAAATCTTCTCTCAGTTTCACCTGCAGAACTGGGCCACTTTTATCTTTCACTGAACAGGTGACAAATCCAAGTTGCCTGAAAGAAGGATTTAGAAGTGGGTACCAAAGAACAAAATGGACAAAAGAAAAGGAGATGACACCGGATAAATCTGTGATCGTTTTTTGAATGTAGTGTATTTCTATTTCTGATCCTATGGCTCAAACATTAATTTAAGGGATTTTTTAAAAAAAGACTTAAAATAAATCTCTTTGTAGTAAGATTAAAGAGAACTTCCCGTATAAAATGAAATTGAAAACCTCGGATTAAAGAAAGCAATATTACCAGTTAGCTTTCTCCCACTGGTTACAGCACCAACATCTGTGAACCCCAAGATCTAAGATGAAGCAGCTTCTGAAAACTCATTTTTTCAAGTCCTGTTTCTGTAGCAAGGCTGAGGGCACTTTAGCCTGTTGCACTGGGGACAATCACTTTGAGTTTTGCACATGACCTGGCAGAACTGAGGGCAGCTCCCCCACCCCTGGCCTTACACAAACAACTCGCATTTGCAACAGATCCCTGGTGCTTTTCATCTCTTCCTGCTCTTGGGTTTGTCTTCTAATCCTCCAAGGTAGACTGGCCTGTTTGGAAAGCTGAGACCTGTGCTTTGCAGTCGGGGAGAGTGAAAAAGAGTCTTGAAGCCATGACAAGTAGCCTTCAAGGGAATCAGATTGGATTTTGATTAAAATGAAGATTTTAAGATTTTGAAGCTTTGTTTATCTACTAGGATTCTGATTTACAAAATGGCACGGTCGGTCAGTAGACATCTTCTGATCTCCAGAAGCACATGTGACAAGTTCTGGGTCACTCACCTTCCCACGGCGTCCTTGGTTTTCCCAGACCTTTGCTGCTCTTAGCAAGCCTTAATGAAAACCACTTCCTCTGTATGTCTGGCCCCTGTCTCCTGCTTGTTACTGTCTTCCCAGCGGCCCTTTTATAGTGCTCCCACCAGTTGTCACTGTCCCCACAGCATGCCTCTTTCTCTACCGCTCTCTGAATGACTTGACCTTGCCCGATGTCCACTTAAGGGAGAAGAGCAGAGGTGGAGGAGTCCTAATCTCAGCCATGCTTCTTTTGGGGACTCCCAGTAACTCTAGGAGTTTCATATGAGGATGACATCAGCTTTCATAGTCCCTCTCTCAGCAAAGAGCTTTAAATAGCAGCCTTCTCACGGAGCTCTGGGCACCATGCATCACGGTGTGGGAGCCATTGCCGTGTGTCCACGGGGGGAAGGGCCCTCCCCACATGGCCATGACCTTCTCTTTGAAGCTAATGCGCGCCTCTGACTCTCTGAAACCTTGAACTTTCGTTGTTACCTTCTTTGGCTGGCCATCCCTCAGGTCGATCGTCTGGATATGGATGTGTGTGAGGGTTCTGCTCATTATTGTGCAGCCCACGTTCATCCCACATGGGAGAGGGATAATGGTGTTGAGGAAGAGAGTGAGAGCTTGGGTCGATGTGCCTGGAGGGAATCATGAATTACAAGCTGTGTGACTGAGCCAGTTAACTCATGCCTCTGTGCCTCACCTGTCACCTCTGCGAAATGGGGGTAGTAGTAGAACTTACTCATAGATCATTAAAAGGCTTATTTGAGGCAGTACACATGAAATGCTTAAAGCAGTCTGTGGCACATAGTAAATGGAGAAAAAATGTTAGCTAGTAGTCAAAATAGAAGTAGATTTAAAAAACCACACACGTCTGCAAACTCCCAGTTCATCTGAGAGAGGCATACTGTCATCATCCAAATCATACCTGTATTTCCTTTTGGCTAATGTTGTAACTTTCTAGGGACTGTAATTCTTCATCGATAAAATAATTCCAGGGAGGTGAAGGTCAGGGAAAGGGCCCTTCCTGGTGCACAGACTGAATTACAACTGAAGCAAGGTCATGACTTTCTTATTTCATAGTTTGCACCATCAGCCCAGGGGTTTTACAGAACAAACCAGCCATTCTGATGTGTCCCGTGTCTCCTCATGGTTCTCTGAGATTTAATTGTAGTCAAGGAGGATGCCTCAAGGCACACACTTTTGTATTCTAGGCTAAAGCTGCCACAGAGGAAAAAAAAATTAGGGATTCCCTTCCAAATTTTTGAGGTATCTATGATTTGTAGAAGAGCCAAGCTCATCTTTTTTTATTATTATTATTGTTATTATTATTATTAAGCTCTTCTTTCTTTAATGTCACTTTTCACCTGGTAAGTTCTATGTTCCATGGGTCACTGGTTGATAGCGCACAGCTGACTTGTGAGGGGGACTCTATCTGTGAAGGTGGCCAGGAGAAGTTCACAGGCCCCATCTGTCTGGGTGCAGACAGGTCTGTCTTCTGACTTGCTCTGTGTGGACTGGACTATCGTACTGCTGGATGTGCTTATGTGAAGTTTGCTGTTGACTGGCATCTACCCCGTAATGGGGTGATGGCAGAAGCGTGTGTGTCTTCTGGGTATCGGGGGACATAAGTTGGAAAAGAACTGCCTCTACCTTGGGATGAACCCTCCAGTCCTTGATCCCGCAGATAGCATAATGACCTTGGCACTCGAGGCTTTGTTGCAATTCATATTATCACTAGAAGCGCTGTAGGCCACGAGGCTATCTGAATTCTTGCTTGTGAACTTGAGGTTATGTGCTAATTTTATTTATGTTGTTATGTCAATGATTTCTTGACTTTCTGGGGGGAATGTTCTCTTAGTCCACTTCTGTGAACGCGAGTTGTACATGTTACTTAGTTCTTCTGTCTGCTGGGAAAAGCTCATGACTCCCACTAAGCTGACGAGCTCTTATAATACATACATGTCTTTCCCTTTCTATGTCATCTTTGAATTTGATGAGATCTCAAGAAATGTAATTTCATACATTTTAGAACCGTTATAACCTTTTATATCCTATTGGATTTTGGATATTTTATATAGCTTTGCCTGATTTAGACCAGAACTCATTGTATCATTCTACTATTATACTTCTTTGAGTTAAAAACTGCCTTTTCTTTTCTTTTCTTTTTTTTTTTAAATCGATGGCCAGTATGAGATGTGTTCTCTGTCCCAGCGACTTCCTCCTCAGGCTGTATTTGGAACTGTGGTTTTTATTTTGACTTCAGTCCCTCTTTGAGAATCAGGCAGAAGATTTCCATGTCTCAAAAGCTTTTTGACTCGTGTTTTCGAAATTAAACTGATCCCTTCAGAACAGAAGTTAGCTATGGAGTGTAAAAACTGCTTTTTAATTGCTGTATTTACATTTAATATATCTGTTCTTTCTTGATACATTTAATGAATCAGTTATGTAAACATGATTGAATAACAAGACTCAAGAGAAATACACTGGAGTATTTCTCTTCTTTTAGAATGTTTTATGTTAGGTCTTTCTCACTTTTTGTATAACAACTATTCTAAACACTTTGTTTCTCAGACCTTTTTGAGAATCTGATAAAATGTTGACCCTATCTCTGGAAAAATACACGTAAACATGCCATTTTGTCCTGGTTCTTAATTATTGGCCATTACTGGATTGTGTTGTTTTAAATCTGTACTTCACTGTTGGTTGCATTGCTATCTTCCCATGATTATAGTTTTTCATTGTTTTGTTCATTCTCTCAATCGGTTTTTCTTTCTTTCAATGTAGTGTCTAAGTATTGTAACCTAGTTTTGAGCACAGTGCTATGGGTGTATGAAGTACTTAATCAGTCAACTTCACTCTGTGATCAGAGAAGGTTGCAAAGAGGCAGTGATGACGTTGGGGAGAGATAAACTGAAATTTCTTGGGCAGAGTGGATGGAGGAAGAGACTCTTAGATGAAACAGGTATGGAAAATTTGGTAAAAGTTCAATGAGAAGGGGCAGGGTAGTAGATGAGTTTGGCGGTGTGATTGAAAAAGTAAAGAGAATGCACATAAAGAGGCCTCTCTATCTATATTTAAGTTCCAGACTCATTAAATCAGTAGCTATTTCTGTTTTTTGGTGCAGATGTTCAGCCATACCTGGGGGTATCCTGGTTGAAGGCAAGAATGGCCTCAAGCAGTAATGGTAAATAGCTCTGAAGATACAACCTCAAAGCTTTTGTGGGAATAATTCTTCAAGCTTAATTCAGGATTGTTTGAATTTTAATTTCTCATTATACTTGGGTTGCTGACATCATCGTCATCTTCACCACCACCATCATTAACAATGGCAGTCCACCACCACTACCACCCACTTGGTGTGGGAAAAGTTTAGTTCAGGCTCAGGACAAGATCATTTGTAATAAAAGCAAAGAAAATACACAATCCTTGACTTTGGATGCAGATATTCTCTCACCTGATTCCATATCACATTAGGAAAAGAATTCTACCTTGGAAACTGGTGACAAATTATAAGAAACCCCATGACACTGCCCCACTTCAGACCCTCATCATCTTTGGCTAGGACTTCTAGTGCCTCTTCACTAGTCTCCTTGCTTCTGGTCTTGCTCTGGTTATGTTGTTCCCAGCACCATAGAAAGAGGGATCTTTTTAGTATGCAAATTCAATCATGATGCTTTGTAACTTAAAACACTTCAGTTTCTCTAATTCCCATGAAATTTCCATGTGATAATGTCTAAACCTCTAAATACAGAAAATAAGACCCTTCCCGGCTTGTACTTATTTGTATGATTTTGTCTCTAATATTGCTGTTTAAATACATTCTCTTGAATACATAAGTTATTTTTCATCTTCTCATGTTTTAAGATGATTTTCTTTTGGCCTCATAAGCTCTCTCTTTTTCTGACTGAATAGAGAATTAGTAGTTATCCCTTAAGAGCCAGCTCAAATGTCACCCCTTCCGAGAAGCTTTCCTCAATATCTCTGGGGACAATTAAAAGTTTATCCCACTGTATTCTCATAATGCCTTGCTTTTATCTGTATGAAAACCTTAAGGCATATAAAAAATTATTATAACACTGGGATTCCTAGGATAGCAGAATTTGTATTCTGTTCACCTTTATATCTTCTTCACAGGGCTGAGTACAGAATGGTTTAATAGTTATTGAATGAATGAAACACATATGTTATTTAAGATAATCTCTAAGGAGAAACACCAAGAGTTTATTTTTGTGATGAGAAGGTTATACATTTTTTCCATCATGAAAACTATTTTCCCATTTACTTTAGTGATAATGGGAAGGAGGGCTAAGAACAGAGCTATGATGGACCGAGAGAGGAAGAAAATTAGAAAAGATTAAAGTATTGAGAGAGAAGGAAAGGAAGAAAAAAAACTATACCTCTTTATATTAGTATATCAGGTTCAAGACCAGAGAAAAAATCCTGATAGCTTTTTAAAAAGTGAGCTGGGGGGTCCTAGTCTGGTCACGTGGCAGGGCAGTGTCCATTTTCCCTCGCTTCTGAGGGAAGAGGAGAACATGTGAGGTCTCCCTGTGCAAAGTTCAGAAGGGACTCAGGCCACCACACTCCAGCTGTCTCTGCCCTTTGTTTATTTTCCTTCTCATACTCCTTTCCAGCACTTAGGAACCTTCCCTTTCAGCCTGTTCAGCTGAAGCTTGCTGGAAAACATAACCTTGGCAACCCCCAAGGGCCTATGGGGCCCATCCGAGCTTCCTTTACTCCCAGTCCAAGAGCTAGATTTTAATTGTCTTCCACTGATGACTCATTTTGCCTAAGAACGAAGTGTCCAGTATCTTGGCTGTGCTGAGTAGCCATATGGAATATGCTGGCTTCTCTAGAAGGAAGACTGTGTGAATGTAGGTGAATGGGCAGTAGCACTGTTAATCTGCCTGAACTGGGGAAGCAGGTTTACGTGAAGCATCTTTGGTGCTCTGTTCTTTTACCCTTTATGTGTGAATATGATCTGGAAAAGTTACCCTTGGAACGTGCTCTAGTCCAAAGAAGAGAAAGTCATGGTGAAAGCAAGATCACCTGGAGCCTGGCTGTCCATATCATTGACAAAGATCTTCTCGGGAAGTTGTGCTACTGTGTTTAGCTCTGAAAAACTAGGAGCTACTTTACTCACAGTAGGTTCTGTTCAGAAAAGGGCTAAAGGCTCAGAGTGGTTCTGCTTCTCTGTTCTAAAATATTCGGACCAATTGTCCTCCATTCAGGGCCATAACTCCAAAGGGCCATCCATAAGAAGGGAAGGAGCTCATCCCTCACCTAAAATTGGCATGTGGGCAAAAACTGGTTCATGAGAACATCCCAAGTGGGCATGATCAGTGGAATGAGAGCATTAAGATCAGGAAGTACAGCTGATGGGAAGAAGTGTTTCTGAGGAAGGTACCAGAGAGAGAAAACAAGTACCCTGAGGGGTTTCCAAGGAGACCGTGGATGACAATGGTGGCAGGATACCTGTAGTTGCATTTTAGGGACTAATGAATAGCAGTTCTAGTTCAACTGCCAGCTGACAGTTGCCTGCTTCATTCTTTCCACTGGTGCCTAGGATTCCCCTCCCCCGGAGTGTCGACCTTGGAGCAATTGTTCCCATTTGCCTTTTCCTAAGAATACCTCAGGTTTCTACCTGCAGAGGAAAGATAAGAATAAAATATTAAAATATTCAATGGTATGTCTTTTATATAGGGTCACTTTGGGGTTTCCTATTAGCAGGACATTTTGACCATACTAAATTCTACTTTCATGGCCTAGCTACACATAGACAAAGATCATGTTTTCCTCTGGGTTTTAGTATTTCAGAAGCTGGAATCCACTGGAAGTAAATACATACATTCACACACACACACACACACACACACACACACACACACACACACACACACACCACACGTACGTATCAGCTTCTTTATGATTAGGGTTGGTTATGGAGGAGAAATAGGTAATATCTCATTCATTCATTTGTTCATTCACTCAGGTACTATTTTTTGAGTACCTTTATGAGCCAGTTTCTCTACCAGGAGCTGGAATATAACAGGGAGTAAGTCAGAGGGTCTTTATCCCCATGAGGTTCATAACTAAGATAAATCAGGCAATACATTGAAATCTCTCATCTCTACAATACAGCATTTCAACTGACTTTTGTTTTTTCTCTCTTCTCTGTCACGGGAGTCCCATAGTTCCTAGCACCTCTGAGATCTAGAGCAGATGCCTGCAGGGCACAGTCGGGGTGCACACCTCAGCACTGACTCACACCTGCCAGGCGACTGGATCAGCCAAGAGTGTCTTCTCTTGGCTTCCATTTCCACAACAGCATTAGGAAAAAGCCCATGGCCACTCTAGCCACGAGGGCCATGCTGTCGACTCCCAGTGTCGTCACTGTTCTAGGAAGCATCTGCGGTGCTTTTGGCCACGAGGGTTTTGTGCCATCTGTCCAATGTCCCTGGACGTGCTGTGAGGACCACCTGGTCAGAGGTGGCCTGCTCTGGCTCAGCGTGGAACCCTGGCTTATCTCTGCCTCTTGTTTATAAAGCTTTGTCTGCTTGGTCTCAGACGAGAGAACACTGAGCAGCACTGCTGTCTGCCCTCAGTCCATGCTTTGCAGAGACTTCTGGTAATTTTCCTCTGTGAGAAAAGAGGCTGGTTGCCAGCCATAGCCTGTGATCCCTCTGCTGTCCCTCCAATGTCAGCTGACGAAATAAGGGCTTTCGATTTCCTTTTCTGTTATTGTCCCTGACATGAAACCAACAGGGAGATGAGGTTAAAAACTTTCAGGCTATTCCAGGCAGCTGAAAAATGTCACAGGAGCAAAGATATTGGACTCACTAAATCCTAGGACCCGAATCACAACAATATACTAATGCTTATAAAGTTGTTATGCATCTCTGGATTTTGGGTATGTCTGTGTGTGCACATTTTTCTCCCCCAAAAGAGTCTATCAGATGGGAAAGAATAATACTCCCTTTGCATTATCTTTGTTTTTTTTTTCTGGGTGAAAAGCAAAATCACCATTCAGCTCTTGGCCAAAAAGAGTTTCTTTCCTGTACATTTTTGTAGCAGGGTTTTGTGAAGAATCTGGGCCTTTATATTTTTATATTTTTAGATTCCAGTTATAATGAGGAGCCTTCTTCTGGGAAAACATAGTGAGTTTAGGATGTCTAGCATTGCACACATTGGTTGAGCCATTACCCCTTAACCCCCTAGTGTATTTCACCAAAGAAAGTGTGTGTGTGTGTGTGTGTGTGTGTGTGTGTGTGTAACAATACTATCTGATCTTACATGGGGAGAACATTATTTCCTTTATCATTAAAACTTGAATTCCTCTTCTCCTTGCTAAACACTGTAATGAACTTTACCTTATTTCCCGAAGTAATTTGATTCTCGTGCCTATTTACCTTTTAAGAAGCTCTTAGAAGCTGAGAAGGGCTCCATGTGAGCCGCCTGAAAGCAGCCAGGACAACCCTACACAGATTATTTCTGATTCTCAACTTTGTCCTCTGATGGAAAGGGGCATGGGGCTCAGTAAGGGCTGCCAAGGATCTTGAAATCGTGGACACATCTCCATGTATAAACAGTTTAAACAAATTTGTTCATTTGTTCCATTCATTTAAGTTAGTAAAATATACACTTAGATTAATTCCCTCCACAACTATTTTGGAATGAAACCAGCTAGTTAAGGGAAAAGATCAATTTGGTTGTTTGCTCTCATCTAGGGAGGACAACTCACATATTAACTATTCGCTTCCCTCTGTGCCAGTGGCCACAGCAGGTATTATATAGTCTAAAGTTATTCAGTTGGGCAATTATTGTGACAGGCATTCCTAAACTGTTCGAAAACAAAGGCTGAAAATTGCTTTTCAGTAATTGAGGGATCATTTACCACAGTCTGTTGGGATCTAGAAGAAAAAAAAAACCCTGAGCAAACCCTGTCACCTGAAAGAATATTGTGTCCCACTCTAATAATCAGCTAAGGTGACATGTGGGATCACTTAGCTAAATGATATGCAGTCATTCTTCGTTCTGTGACACTCTAATTTCTGGAGCTGCAGTTGTTGTCATACCTTAAGGTAACTATGGCGACAGACACTGTGCTGACAAGCTCTGTGCCTACCATGATTAGAGATGTGACAGTGTTGTCAACTACAATTAATTGAGATTTTTTTCCATTCCTGGATTTGTAAGGCTATTGACGTCAGCATTTCCAGGGTGCAAATAAAGACGTTTCGGATGTGGAAAAAAACAGACTTCATCTTAAAATCATGACATTTACTCTGAAAGGCAGCTCAGGGAGGCAAATGCAAATGAGGAGGCGGCAGTCTGGTCTTCCTTTCTCTTTTCTGGAAAAAGGGACAGGTCCTTGCTTCTGTGTGTGAAATTTGAGCCTATGGCCTTAGACATATTCATGTATGCAACTGCTAATTTTTTTTTCTTGAAATATTTAGAGAGAAAACATCCCAGAGAACATTTTCAATAGTGACACAATATTTTGGGCAGCCCTCAAAATGTCTTTTTCTCAGCTTTTCTAATGAGTTTCATTAGAAAAGTTTCATTTCTTCAGGGTTTGTGAGATCTGGTTATTTTGACTTTCAAACTATGGTATTTTGACTTTCAAACTATGGTATTTTGATGTGTCAGAGATTGTTAGGCAAGAGAATAGGGCCTCAAAAGAGCTCTGTGTTCTGATACATTTAGTATGATAGTAGGGTTACAAGAAAAACTTGTTTTGGTGCCTGTTGTGAAAAGATAAAAGCCCCCCAGAAAGAAATTTCTGCAGATTCCTGGTCAGTCAGCATTTACTGAGTACTCACATGCACCTTGAAGAGTGCTTGGTATGTAAGTTATCTTACATTTATTTCCTCACTTAAGAATTGAGTATCTTTATTGAGGTAAAAAGAGCTCTAACAATTGCACTTGAATGTATAGACGTAAAACATGATACTGTAGTTTTGACCCAATAAAGTAATGAACAGAGGATAAACAAGAAAATAACTTCATTTCATTGTCTCTGTATAGAATTTGACACAGAAGAAAATACCAGAAACAGTCAGAAAGTTGTTTGAAGGATCTAATCTGGGCCGCTATATCTAAGACTTTATTCTTCTCTACTTATGTGAGAGGCTATTTCATTTCCTCAAGTGAGAGTTTTTTCCAAAGATGTTTGTTTTCTGGTGGTTGGACTTTACTCAGCTGTGTAAAGACTTTACTAAGCTCCAGAAAATTTCTTCTGGGTCAGTGACTGATTAAAATCTTGAAACTTCAGGCTGTACTTACCAAGTGTGATCTGATTTCCTTGGAGCTTAGACCTAGAGTGAGAAGAAATCAGGCATTGGGCCTCATCATACTCAGACTAATGTACACTCAGAAATGTCATTGTTTCCCTCTGTTGAAATTTCCAGAAAGTGGTGTCTAGACAGGAAGCTTAAGAATGCTGGGTCTGAAGCTGGGAGACTTGGATTTGGTCTTGACCTTACCCCTCACTCTCTTTGCTGAAGTGGGAGAGATCATATCATCTTTTTTTCTCATTTTCCAGTCT
The DNA here is from genome assembly GCA_004027375.1 of Macroglossus sobrinus. NCBI lineage: Eukaryota > Metazoa > Chordata > Mammalia > Chiroptera > Pteropodidae > Macroglossus > Macroglossus sobrinus. Next base: position 329,650 of record PVKZ01001177.1, read on the forward strand.
TATATCAAAAAAAATATTATAATCAGGTTGATCTAAGTATAAAATGAGATTGAGTAGGTACAAGATTTCTGTAAATTCTAAAATGCCTTCAGAAAACAATATTTAGCAAAACTTGCAAACTCGTTGCTAAGAAGAATTAGAAAATATGACCTTGGGGTTGGAAAAGAAAAAAGGAGCCAAATGGTTAGTATTGGCATAGTTGCTTTTTTTTTTTTTTTGCAATATACACACAATGAAGACTAAGTATATCTGAGCCTTATTCCATCCACACTCCGCCAGTTAGGGGTTTGCAGGAGGAATTTGAGAAGAAGAATCCTATGGTCAGGAGTGTTGAAATACATTTTGATGTTTTTGGCATAACATCTTGGGTGGAGTGATGTAGCTCTCCATAGCTGGGCAAAGAGAATGATAATGTCACTACAGTAAGTTTTTTGAGCACTTACTATGTGACATCCACAGTACAAAATGCTTTGCAGACATTCTCTTGTTTGCAACAAATCTATGCGGACTGACTCCTACTACCCTAGTCTGCATGTGAAGAGCCTGGAGTATGAAGAGTGTAACTAACTTGCTCCCAGGGTTCCCCTGGAGGTAGTGGCAGAGCTGGCGTTTAGATTCACCTATGAACCCCATCCCACCAGTTCCTCGTATAAACATACTCTGCATTGAGCTGGAGTACAATTATAACTTGATTTATATAAAATCCATAATATGTTTATTAGTTATTTATTTAATAATAATAATTTCTGCAGTTTCTGTACTAAGGTCTGAGGATATACAAGTGAGCATCTTGGCTCCCTACAGCTTCTGGAGAAGACTGATATATGTGAAATAAATGCTTGAATACTAATCAATTCATTTATTGATTAAATACAAGTTATTAAGTGCTTAATACTATCCATCAATAAATTAATGGATAGTATTAAGCACTTAATATGTGCTTTATTAATGGATAGTATTAAGCACTTAATACGTGCTGCACAGAGTACAGGGTGCTCTGAGAGCATGGACAGAGCAGACAATAACATAGCCAGAGGGCTGGTCAGGTTTGCTTGAGGAAGTGACACTAAAGAGAATTCAGGGGAATACACATGCAGTTGACCCTTGAACGACATCGATTTGAACTACATGGTTCCACTTGAACATGGATTTTTTTTTTTCAATAAATATATAGTTGGCCTTCTGTATCCCTGGGTTTCGCATCCATGGATTCAATCAACTGTGGATTGAAAACAGTGTTTCGCTCCATGGCTGGGAATCTGCCTGTTCTACACCCTTTTATATAAGGGACTTGAGCATCTCTGGATTTTGGTTTTCGAGGGGTGTCTTGGAAGCAATCTCCCATGGATACCAAGGGATAACTGTGCATATAATTTCCTCCCATCTTCTCATATCCACATTTTATAGGCAATTTTTTAAAACTCAGCTCCAATGCCGCTTCTTCAGTGCTCTTCTGGCTGCCCATGACTGCCTCCTCTGGAGTCCAATATCTTATTAAAAGTGAGATGTTTACTGTGTACCTACTATGTGCAGAACGTTCTAAAAACGCTTTTAGTGGGTAACACTTTTGACATTGATAACAACCCCTAGGTAGTTAGTTATCGTCACCATTTTGCAATTGAGACAACTGAAGGAGCTAAAATATCTTACCCGCAGTCACACAGAACAAGATCAAAATCCAGGCAGTGCTGTGCAGCCTGAGAGAGGACAGTCATACTCACTCAGCCACGTGGTTCTAGCTGTGCTTCTCTCGCTTTCAACTAGTGTTAAACTAGTGTTTGGAGGTGTCACCCTCCTTACTGGACTGTAAACTCTTTTCGATGTGTAATTCACATACAACAAAGTAAACAAATTTGAACCCCCTCTCCCATGAAACAAAAACCATTTTCATCTCCTCTGAAAGTTTTGTTGTGTTTCTTTCGAATCGATAGCCCCCACCCTCCATTCCATCCCGGGGAACTACTTTTCCGATTTATGTTATCATGGGTAGTTTGTCTTTTTGTGATCTAGAACTTCATATACATGGAATTATACAGTATGTGCTCTTTTTTTTATCTGCTCTCTTTCCCACAACACAATGTCTTTGAGATTCATCCACGTTGTCTCTTTTTATTGCTAGTAGTACTCCATCTGTAAACTCTTTAAGAACAAGGCATGGTCCACTTTTGTATCCACCATCAGACTTGAGACAAGAATAGTGTTAAAATTATTTATCAGCAAAGATGATGCGAATATCTATTAGAACAGACACTGGCCTGAGGGCTGGAATAGGGTCCTATGCCGGAGATTAACCTTTAATCACTGGATTGTGGGAAAATTGGGGTCCTGTAGGAGGAACCATAGGAATGGAGGTGGCTGGAGTGGAAGCTCAAGAGAGTAGCTATTTACCAGCCAGAGGGGAGTTTTCACTGTTTTGAAAACTGATACAGGTATACTAGTGTCTGCTGCTAAATATCATCTCTGCTTAGTGACATGTCCTACATAGAAAAGACAGTCAATGTTATTTGTTTATTGAGTGGATGAATAAGTACAAATAAAATGTAAATTGAGGATCTCTGCTTTTATCACTTAAAATTGATCTGTCTTGCAAGTATATCTGAGTACTTTGGTTTTTATCAGTAGTTGTGCGATATAGGTTGTTAAAACTATTTCAGAGACTGTATCTAGGTTGTAGCATTTGGTCCAAAGTTGATGCCTATCATGGTATCAAAGACTGATGCATTATCAATAAATACTTTAACTGAGTTCTCAAGTATGAACAGTTATACCTGGAACATCATGTAGAAGAGAAGCAGGACCGTTGGGAGAAGAATGGAGACCTAATAGAATACCTGGCACACAGTGAAGGCCTCAAAATAAGTGTTGAATGAATGATGGCGTGAATGACTTTTGTAGTGTAAATATTTAGAAGAGAACAAAGTCAATAGAGTTTGCACTATCTAGAAGACACTTCTTGGAGGAAGTAGATTGAAGGTAAACCACAAGGGTGGGTAGGTTTTAGATGAGAAGGTGAGAATAGCATAAATAATGAAAGGGCATGGGTCCCACTGAGGACACCTGCGCTCCTGCCTGTGCAGCATCCCTTTTTCCCTTTGGAAGGTTCAGCTACACTTTCTCTGCTGCTTTTGGGCTTGGAGGAACTGCCAGCCAAGGAACTCTGTCTTCCCTATACAAGAAGCAGATGCATGATCCAAGTTACGCTGGTAAGAAACTCTCTTACTAGGTGACATGTGCAATAATCAGAGGATTATGGTTGAACCGATGAATCTCAATGGCTGTGTCCTAAACAGACTGCCCCTCGGTTCCTGCTGCCCAGATCTAAAGAGCTTCCCTGATTTTTTCTTTTCTGAAATTTTGACCACTCTACTTTTTCTTCATTTCGGTGAGTTATTTTATAGCCTTTTCTTTTCTATATATATATATTTTAAAGTCAGTGTAGCCAGAGTCCATTTCTATTGTTTGCATCCAAAAACTCTGATTGATTTAGGCAGTTTTTGGCTTTCCAGCTCCACCAGTTTTTTTGGATGTCTTCGCTGGTCAGTAGCTGATTACAGAATACTTTTGAATGTTTACTTTAGAGAATGGAATTCCCTACACTTTCCTTACGAGCAGACCTGTGGTCTCACTACTTGAGTCATAGACAGAGATGTCTGGAAATCGAATGTTCCTCTTTATGACTCAATTTTAAGTTTTGCTGCACAAGATCCCCTAAGAGATTACACTCAGTAGCCTGCTGAGAAGACGTGAAGAAAATATCAATCATCATGTAGACTCTTGAGAACAAAGACACTGTCTGATTTAAAAAAATGAAGATTCTTCACTCCATAGCTGTAGGCAGTGGCTGTCCCGTGTGGTGTGTGTGTGTGTGTGTGTGTGTGTGTGTGTGTGTGTGTGTGTGCACGCGCACGCGTTGTTTTTAACTCATTTCAACTACTCATTTCTCTCCCAATAAAAGCAAATATTTCCTTTTATTTTCCCGGCTCTCATTATTGAGCTAAACTACTGCTGTGATGTTGTCCTTCATCTTCCTTTCTTAGCCTTCACTAACTTTTCCACTGGCTTCATTTTTTTGCTGCTGGCTTGGAACACTCCAGAGTTTGTGTCTGATGAGTGCTAATTGAGCTATCCTCCTCATTTTTTCTCATGAATCCTGGTGAGGGTAGCATTCTTCTCCCCAAGGGAAAATAAAAACATGACAGAAGACTGAACAAGCTATTATGTAAACAAGAGAGGAATCATAGAACATAATTCAGTGGCCTTTGTGCAAAAAGAAAGCAGAAGGGAAAAGAGCAATTCAAGTGCAGGGCTGGCCACGTGAATGAGTCTTTTTCAGTGATAGCACAGCATGAGAAAAAAGGAGGGCCCGTCTCAAGAGGAAGTGCTCTCTGTGTGGGGTGGCTGAGCAAGTAGCTGCTGTCACAGTCCTCAATAGGCTCAGGATGAATGGGAAAAAAGCCTTAAAGAAACTAAAAAGGGCACAAATTCAAGAGAATCTGTCTGAAATGAATGTGATTGTCCCCAATTTTATTTTTTCTCTTTGGTTGATAACGAGAGCAAGTGCATTGAGTGGATAGAAAATAAGCAAAAGCTTAGGGAGCAAAATCTGCCCTCTGGCTTTAAGGTAAGGATGTGTCCTTTGGTGCTTTGCAAGTTGCCTACCGTGTCTCACTCCTGTCTGTTCTTCCCATCATTGACCTTATTTCTGCTCCCATTATTCCTGGCATGTTTTTCTAATTGTCTCTTCTGATTTCTCCCCTCCTCAGCCTTCTCTCTCTGCTCCCAGAATAAGCAAGGCCTGGTTATGTCAATCACCTTTGACGATGCTCCCTGTCCACAGGATCGTGTTGGAGTCTTCACCATGGCAACCAGCTTCTCCCCATGTGGGTTTCCACATGTCTTCTCAGCCTTGTCTCTTGCTACTTGCTTCCCTTCCTCTCCCACATGGTCTCCTTGCCATTCTACAAACTCACCAAGTAGTTTAAGGCCTCTGCGACTTCACTCATGCTTCTTCCATCTGGTCTTCTCCTTAAATTTCCTCTAGAGGAATCTCTTATAGTGCAGCATTACATGTCAGTGCCTCTGCCCAACAGAATCTATTGCCTTTTCCTCTGTGCACAATTGTCTTTCTATACATACCACACACACGATACATTTTATTGGTGGGGTTCAATAGCAACATAACACGAGCCAAATAGATAATCAAAAATTTCCAGTAGTCACATGGAAAAAGGTAAAAAAATGCAAAGTTTATTTTAATAGTGTATTTTAGTTAACCTAATATATCCAAAAATATCATTTCAACATGTAAAATCAATGGAAAACTTATTAATGAGATATAACACATTCTTTGAAATCTGATATGTATTATACACTCACAACACAACTTGATTTAGACTAAGTACACTGCAAATGCTCAATAGTGACATTTGGTCAGGGCCACTGTAGGGGACAGTCGACATTGCCATTGGTTATCATACACTTGTTTCTCCTGAGATTCAGGGATGCATTTCTTGGGGGGTATTTATTCTTCATCTTTTGATGTCTGATATATAGTTTTATGCAGCAGACACAGCAGTGAGTAAATGTATATTGCATGGAAGAATAATTTTTAAAAGGCTTGGAAAACTATGAATGTTGGGACCACACATGAAATATCGTATTTCCTTTTTTTTTTTTTTGACAAATTCCCTTGGTGGTCTCAAGGCAGACTATAAAATAATGTTCAACAATTCCCTTAAATCTTGCCAAATAGTCATTATGGTGGTGTATTATAGAAATGACCTGCAAGGAAGATTAGTGACACTGTTCGAATTCCATTTGGCTGTTGTAAAATGATCATAGCAGTTTGAATATATTGTGACTACAAGTGATTAGATTGTAATTGCACACCCTTTGAATATTTTTCTTATGACACTGACCTAGAGACATCGACCATGCATGCATGATCTAATCCACCGTTGAAGACATCTCTGAACGAGTTCAGGCAAGATGGAAGTAAAGGAAAAAGAGCTTGGTTAAATGCAATGGTATTTAATTACTATCTTCTCTGAAGTCCTATAGCGTTTATATATAGTAATCCCGTGGGTATAGGGTTACAGGAAAACCTGTGGGATCTCTGAGAGCAGTGGTTTCACAGCACTGGCAAAAAGCCTGTTCTTTAATCCTACACTTACAACCTTCTCAGTATCACAGGGACAGAGTGTGTGGTGGGGACTCTAGGGATTTGGGATGATATTACACAATATGAAGTACTGTAACATGCATCTAATATAGTATAAATAATGTCTCTTCTTGCCAGAATAAAGTCCTTGGGAATCATTTAATGACTCAAAGTACAAATACTGAACGTCTCCAAAAAATTATCCAGAACACATGGTTTTGCATGCCTTAGCCAAAATAAAATCCCCAGCTTCTGTCCACTAGAAGATAACATTCAGATGAGACTCTGTCATGTCTGTCACCATATTCACCATTCCACTTTTCAAGGGTTCACATCCATCCCTTCATTCAAAACATTTGTGTCAAACTATTAATGTCATCACTTGCATTATGATTCACATTGGCCATGAAAACTATGTAATCTATTCGAGCTAATGTTTTGAAGGGTGTCTATTATTTTTCAACGTACAGACATAATCATAAACAATTTCACTTACAACATAAAAGAATGAAGAGTTGTAGTCAAGGGAAAATCATTTCACAAGAGTAACAAGGAGCAACAATTACAAGACTGCAGGCCCCTTTTCTCTTCTTTCTGTGGGAGGAACTCGGGGTTGCTGTGAGCAGGGACAGACAGCATCATGGTGGACAGTATCTAGTCATATGGGACATCTTACCTCTAGTTGTAATTACCTTGGCAAAACTGTAATTACCTTGGCATACATAAAGACTCAACAGAGTAAACTTTTTCACGTGCTTGAGAAGGAAATAGCCAAACATGGAATAATAATGTCAATTGTCAGGCCCCTTTAAATCTATTCATTAAAGCAATAATGTAGTCGACATTTTAAAATTTAAAAGTTTGGCCAAATTGTTTGAAGCATGTATATTTTAGTGTATCTTTTTTTTCTACACTTAGACATTGATAACTGAATAAAATCTTGTCTAAATGTCAATCAACATCTACAGGTGTTGGATGGAGTCCGAGCTGCTTAAATGAACGATCCCATACGTTTCACCTGCCAAGAAAGCTCTCGTGGTTTGTTGGAGAAATGCTGCATTTTCCACAGTGTGTGCCTGCTTTTTTTGTCCCTCTCCTGGACATTGCATCCGTGTGGTGTTGAGTGGAGGTGAAGAGCAGGGCTCATGCGTCAGACAGACCTGCTGACTCTGGGATTCTGGGAGCCAAAATACTACTTGTTCAATAATGATGCCTTTTTGTTGTATTGTTCTTTATCCTTTTTCAGTGGTGCGTATACATACCATCTCAAATTAACGTACACTTTCAAACTTAGGAACATTTTTAGGAGATTTGCTCAATGACAAATTTAGTTTAGTTTCTTGTTTCCAAGAGCGTAACAAAGGGAAAAATTCTACTCGCTATTGCATGCTATCAACTTTGGACCATTTATTAGACTAATTAATGGAATCGTTGGTGTGGCTGATTTGGAGCAGCATAAAACCAAAACAATTTTCATTTGGGAGTCTCTTTGACTTGGGTAATTTCCAGTCTGTCACATAGCCCTGTAGTCAAGGTCAAGTATCAAATGCATAATAGTTTGCCCTCAATTTTGGAAAAGCTAATAACAAAATCAAAACTTACTAAGCAAATACAATAGGGGATAGTGAGTTTCTCTGAAAAGAGAAGCTTTTAAATAATGATTTATCCTTACATTCCTTTAAATCAAACATTCTCAGTGGAACCAGTTCTGCCATCGAGGGAGAATTTTGAGCATCACGATAGTGAAGTAGCATTCCTGGTATTTAGCAGGGGAAGCTGGGGTGTCTGATTGTCTCAAAGCCCAAAAGTCAGTTCCGCTCAAGTGAATGTTCTCTAGGCCTTCACAATTGTCAAATGCCTGATGGGACATCGATGCAGGGATAAAACCTGTTTTTAATGAGCTGAGCTTAGAATCTAACTCGACATGTAAACATAATGTTGGTTTTATTAGGGAGGCGTGGTTTTAATAATATGTAATAAATTTTATGAGGATGTGATTACTTTAAAAATTGAGGGAAGATCATATTATGTTGTTTTGTTTAGAACTTTACTGAGAGTTGGTTGCCATTACAGACCAAATTGTATTCCCCTCGACTCATATGTTGAACGCCAACCCCCAACACCTCAGAGTGTGACTGTATTTAGAGATAGGGCCTGTAAAGAGGTAACTAAGTTAAAATGGGGTCACTAGGGTGGGCCCTAGTCCTATATGACTGGTGTCCTTATCAGAAGCAGAGATTAGGACATAGACACACAGAGGAAAGAGACAAGGAGAAGATGGCCCAGGAGAGAGGCCTCAGTCCAACTGTAGACACTTTGACCTTGGACTTTCAGCTTCTAGAATGGCGAGAAAATAAGTTTCTGTTATTTAAGCCACCTAGTCTGTGGTGTTTTACTATGACAGCCCTAGTAAGGTGATACAGTTGCTTTATTTTTGTAAAATCACGCCAGTGATGTTTAAGCTTCTTATTGTATTCGAGTCCCCATTGCAATACATTCGCTCCATCCTGCATTTGTAGCTGTCATGTTCATGGTGATTGTATAAATGGTGCAAATATCTGACGATATACTTGTATATATATATAGCATAATATATATAAGTATATATATATAATATTATATATAATGTTGTGTCTGAGCACTTACTCAATATTTCCATTATTAATTAAATTATAAGTTACCTGTCTATATTTTACCTTTAATGATATTTAGGTTAATACATTGATAGTTTGATGTTTAGAGAAATTCTATTACCTATACATTTTAATTCAGAACATAAAGAAGACACTTAAAATATCTATTACAGGTGGCTGTGGAGGGGGGTGGTCGGAATGGATGACGGTGGTCACAAACTCCCAGTTATAAGATGAATAAGTCATGGGATATATGTATAGCATGGTGACTATAGTTAATAACACTGTATTGTAGATTTGAAAGTTGCTAAAAGTAAATCCTAAAAGTTCTCAACACAAGAAAAAAATTATAACTCTATGTGGTGATGGATGTTAACTAGACTTACCGTGGTGATCATTTTGCATTATATACAAATATTGAACCATTTTGTTATATACCTGAAATGTATTATAATGTTATATGTCAGTTATCAGTTATATGTAAAAAATTTGGTTGACAAAAAGCTAGCGTTGGGTTTGCGGAGGTTGGGATGAGAGCATCACTAGAGAGAAGTTTTAAGTACATTTAAAATCTCGCATGTCTAAAGCAGTGGTTCCTCAACTTGGTTTCGCGCCGTTAAGAACTCGATGCCCAGGTTCCACTCTGAGAGATTCTGCTGTTCTTGGAGTGTGGTCTGGGTGCCAGGAGTTGTGAAAGCCCCCCAGGTGATTCTAATCTGTAAGCAGAGCTGAAAACCACTTTGGTGGGATTAAAATTCGTCTGCAAATTCTTTGACATTCCTTCCTTCAAAAGCTGAATAGAATTCCCCTTGAAAATGGGCCAGATTGGTGACTGGCTTCTTACAGATAGAATGCTCTGGAAGTATTGCCACTCAACTCGCAAGGCTAGATCATTAAAGGAGACACAGCATCCACCTGACACTCGGTCTCTCTTTGTGTCTCCATCTCTCTTCCCTTCGACCCATGCCTTTAGAGCCCCAAGCAGCCACGTAAGAAGAACGACCTACTCTAAAGCCACCACACGGGAGGGATCACGTGGAGAGACAATCTAGAGATAGAGAGAGATGTCTGAGCAGCCCCTGATGTTCACCGCCTGCTGTTTGGTTCCTCCTCGCCCAGGCACCACTTGTGTGAGTGGACTAGGCTTCCAGATGATCTCTGGCTGCCACTCTAGAGAGACCTCGAGCAGAGGAGAACCACTTGGTGGAGCCCAGTCAACACTGCGACTGGGAAAGATGATAATGTGATGGTTATTGCATTAGGCCACTGTTTGGGGTGGTTTGTTATGCTGCAGTAGAAAATTGGAACAAGTTTTGTTGGCATCTGCAAAGCCTTTTGGATGGAATTAGAGTTGCTCTGTGCCCTTGCCTTGTTTTCTAGTTCAGACTAGGATGAGAGGCATCTGCTCGGCCCTCTGGCAAGACCACTTGAGTCTGCTGGACTCCCATCTTCCCTTGGAGTTCTGTTTACCAGGCCTCATTTATTCTAAACTCGTTAATGAGAGGAGAGAGAGTTGCTAGGCCAATGCAAGAAAATCCTGACTGGCCCCAGCGTAAAGGAATACATTTTAGGATTATACTGATTAAAAGAACCCTAGAGTGGAGAAGCCTATATGTGCTTTGCTTCCTGATTAGTTCATAGCATTCTTTAAACATTTTCTTTCTTCCACAGATTTCTGGCACAGTTGCACAAATGCCAGCTGATCCAATCTTAGGCAGATAAGGGCCGGAATTTCATCTCTCCTCCAGCGATCTTGCTGCAATTTGCTTAGATCTGATATAAGCAAATGGTAATGGGTAGGCCTGTATTGTCTCTTGCACAATCGAAGTGACAGAATTACAGTCCTGGTTCACAAGTAGGTCCTGAACGGCCTGGCTGAATAAATTCTATCAGAAGCTGGGTAATGTGGCAAACATCATAAATACTTGACATTTCCTTCTCTTGAACAGTCAACCTGGAAGACAGATGAACAAATACTGTAATGGTGGATGATGCATCTTGTCCATTTTGAGAGAACTTTTCTGTGCCAACTTCTATGCATTTCCTTTCCAAATGTTAACCCTGTACAATGATCTCTTCCTCTTCTAGAGTTTAGTCACAACCCAGATGAACAGGAGTTTGGGTAGTGGTGGGAGTTTGGGAGTTAATGGTTTTCCAAAAAAAAAAAAAAAAAGCGATGAGTCCTTTTGATGGAGTCTTCGGAAGTCTAGGGCTCAGATTCACTTACATCATCTCTGGGGTGTTTGGGTCCCACACAAGTTCTCCTCAGTGTTTTCTCACAGAAGACAATCTTCTGGAGAAGCCCATTATAGAAACAGCTTTGAGTTACTCAGACTGAGAGTGTCTGGCCAGAAGGTTCCCCATTCCCCGAGGATTCGTTAGCAGAGGGCACTGGAGGACAGTTACCATCTTTCCAAGGGTCTGAAATGACTTTTCTCTGGGCTGAGTATAAAGCAGGATATCTGAAAATCAAGATTTTATTTATAAGTGAAGTTAACTTTATTCTCTTATAAATAAAGGATGGAAGCTACAGGGGAGGGTAGGAACATTTGTTTGAGGCTTTTGGAGAATAAAGAAATAAGGGCTTTAATACCCTCTGTTTGGGACTCACAGTTACTGAAATCTCTCAGGGTAGCCAGGTGTGGCTCTGAGGGGTGCCCAGGGACAGGATGGCCACTGACACAAAATCATCTTGAAGACAGAAAGAGACATGACCAATCAGATGGTAGAGGGGTTTGTGCTGGAGAACAAGCAGGCTCTGGAATGCATCTGGTGAATTTCAGGACTTAATCTTCCAGTAGAAGAGTAGAACTTGGTTTTGAATTTTCTGCCAATGCCTACATGTGGGAGCAAGGCCCTTATCTGCAGCCCCCACAGAGAACTAGGACTCTATTAACTTTATGTGTGTATAGTACTTGCAATTTCTGAATTGATTTTAAATCACAGTTTCTACTTGAGTGTCAATTGATGCCGGTAGAGCAAGTATTATGTTGAGCTGCCATTTTGCAGATCAGAAAACTCATCAGGGTCATCAAGGGAGAAAGAAGTTGTCTACCACCGAAAGCTGACACTTACTGAGCACTTTCTATGTGTCAGGCACCGCTGCAAGCATGTTACTCATATTCATTCATTTTATCCTCCCCACGATGCTATTAGAGTTATTATTTCCCATTTTATAGAGGAGGAAACAGAAGCACTGAGAAGTGTCACACCATAGAGCCCCGATTTAAAGCCTTTGTTACCAAGAGATCCTGCCCCTTGTTTGGAGAGGTGGTCTCTGCTGACTGCCTTTAAGAATTTTTCATCAGCAGCTTCCATTTACATATAAATGTGACCCCATGTGATGTTCAGAGCACGATGCCTTTGGTTACTGAGGGAAAACCGGGGTGAGATGAAGTCAGTGTCCCTTTACAGCTGACTGTGCCCTTTTTCAAATATTTTTAACAAGAATCTGAAGAAGGAAGGAATGCACCAGGCTAAAAACTTGGGAATCATTCCTCGTGTTATGTGAGGAGCCTGGTAATGTCACATGAGGAGAGGGGCTGGATCCCTTTCATTTGGTCCCAGTCCCTTTTGCCAGACAGAACATGCTGGGATCAAAATGACAAAGGGGTTGTAACTAGCATTTTCTGGAGTTTGTAGACCAAAGAGTAAAAGCTTTATTTAGGAAGGTACTTCCTGGGATAAAGTGGCAGGAAGGAAAGGGGAGATGTTAGTTTTGGGGTTCAGCCCATTGACCTGCTGGAGTGTCAGCATGGTGTAAGGCCATAACAAGGGCTCTGAACCCAAATTCCAGGGTTCAAATAATGGCAAGTTCATCAAACTCTATGAGAGCCTCAGTTTTTAATCTGCATAGTGAGATAATGGCATCAAGTCCTGTAGGACTTGGATTTGTTGGTTTGAGAGTTGTGTGGTTTTTTGGCAATCCGCTCGTTTCATCTCTAGAGTTCTCCAAATATTTAAACTCATTAGGAACAAAAGTGCAACTCTTCTTCCTTTTCCTTTGGCCATATCTGGAGACATTTTGCTTGTTACTACGCGAGGGAGAGAGGTCTTATTCTCATCTAGTGGGCAGAGGCCAGGGATGCTGTGATGCCCTAGACAGGCCCCAACAACACAGAATCATCTGGGCCCAAAGGTCAGTGTCCCCTTCATCACCTGCAGGTGGACAGACCGACAGGCCCATCTGCCAAGCACTCTGTGCCTGCGCTTGCCGAATGGCCACAGTAATGGTGCCTGGTGGTGCCATTACTTCTCTCTTTTCTATACGACGAGACAAAGGCTTGCGGGGACTGGGCACCTTGCCCACCCCCCGCAGAGTGGCTCTCTCTCTGACCTGATGGCCTTGTCCCACGCACCCACCAAACATGTCTCCACCCCTGCTCCCCAGACGGGCACCATCTATTCCTTCCACCTGTGGCCTCTCCACTGGCTTTGGTCTTGTCATGGACGGAACATCTGCAGGTCTCCAGGATTCATATGTTGAAATCCTTCTCCCCTAGTGCGACGGCGTGAGGTGATAGGACCTTCGGGAGATGATTAGGTCGTGAGGGCAGAACCTTCATGAATGTGGTGAGTGCCCTGTGTAAACGAAGAGACCGCAATGAGCTCCCTCCCTCCTTCCGCCACGTGAGTACACAGTGAGGAGATGGCCATCTGCAACCTGGAAGGAGTCTCTTCCCAGCCAGGCTGGCACCCTGATCTCAGAGTCTGGCCTCTGGAACAGTGAGAAATCGATTTCTGTTGCTTGTGAGCCACAGCACTTCGTTATAACAGCCCAGCTAGACTGAGACAGGTTCGAAAGTCACGCTTTTATTTGTGCTGATGCCTTTGCTCAGCTGCCTCCTGCCTCACCTTTCTGCAGACCCACAAACCACTGGTTGCGAGAGGCCATCCTGAACCCGCAGTGTCTTTGCATGACTATCTGTCTTGCCAGCAGAAATTATCTGTCTCGCCATTTTCAGCAGGGACTCATACCAGCTCGCCCCTTAAATTCTGTCTTGAGCGTGGATCCTTTCACTCTAGCTGAGTTGTAAGCTGCCTCATAATTCTTTCAGGGCTTATGGTAATAATAAGAGCAGTCAACATTAGTCTACCATTTTACCTTTTACAATGGCACCTTACTGTTAAATAGATGGTTAGAAAAGATTTGTTTTGCCAGTCTCATCTCAGATTGATGAAGCCGAGTCAGATTATCACAGCCTGGGGACTGTCCCCTGGCTGGCTGGGGGAAACTGATGTGTGATTGACAGGGGAGGTAAGTCAGCTGCCCTGAAGGGCCCTACAATACTATAGGGAGTTGTTCAGAGGCCTGAACTGACTGACTCAGGGTATTGGGGAAGGATCCAGTGTGTGCCTCTAGCAGGCATGAAAGCTTCTTTCTCTAGTTCAGTGTTTTATTAGAAGTTTGCCCACCACTACCGCCTAGAACATTACAGCCATGATGTGGGAGACACAAGCTCAACATACCACTGTTTGGTCCAACGTACCACTTAGAAGATGGAAGAGCTGTTTTGTGAACACAAGTCTGCTTGCCATTAATGGTTATGTTCTTTTCAGCATACCAGTGGACATGCAGGAGATTCCTCTGGGCCAGGAGGCAAAAATGTAGATTCGTGCTCCATCCACAAACCTACAGTTTTACTAATCATCTGCAGGAGTCCATACATCGCATGCTCACTCAGGAGCCTCTTTCTATTCCAAGTTGCCTTACCAACATGACTGTGTAGGTCTCCAAAGTGTTTTCCAGTTTATAAAGTTCCAGGACATAAATTTCCTCATCTGTAAAATGAGGCAGTTGGTGCAGAATACAGATGATCTCCAGGAGCCCGTCCATCTCCGTACACCATGACCCCGGCTGTTTATAGCAGAGGCGGCTACACGAGTTGACCTCAGAACCAGAAGATAAGTGTCTGTGGAAATGCTCCCTGTTTGGGCAGAAAAGCCATAGACACAGAGATCGCATAAACACACTGAGAGAAGAGGCACTGAGAGCAGCAGTCCACAGGCTGGAAGGAGCACTGGGCTGGGAGTCTGGAGACAGTTTCCAGTCCTGGCCACCCCCACTAACTTGCTCAGAGGGTATGTGCATGTCTCTGTGCTTCTCTTGGTAATGGAAAGGGGTCGACCAGATAAATGGTTTTCATGAGATGAACTTTGGAACCCAAGGGTTGGTCAGAGGAGCCTAGGGGGTGCTATAGAAAAAAGGGGGGCAGTGATGGAAGGGCTCTGGGACCCCCAACCCTGCTTCAATTATAGCAGCTCAGAATTTGCCTACTTGCTTTATTTGGGTTCTCTGGAAGCTCTGTTTAGAAATATGGGCTCCAGCGCTAAAAATGTTTGAAAAGCACTGGGCTTCGCTTCATGTCTCTAAGGCTGGTGTCTCTAGAACCCCTGGAACAACCTTTTGGTGATTCACCTGAATTTAAATGCAAATAAACACACCATGAGCATTTCATTGGTCCTACTTCTCGGCAACTAAGAACCCCAAGTTCAGGTGAGCAAATGGGGTTGAATAGTAAATATTGGCCCTAGTTAGGGCCAATATTTAATTTAAATAAACACAGCTGAGCAAACAGGGCTTTAAGCTAGGGCTGTATTTACGTAGCCATTTCCTTAGTGAGTTATATGCCAAATGAATTCAATGGCTTTTTGACTTTTTTTCCTTCTGATCTTAATTTTGACCTATTTGACTAAATTGATGGAACCGAATAAAAAGTCCAGACATGAAAAACTGGGGGACATTTTTAGTAAAGGGTATTTTTAGCTAAGCCTTTCATTATTTAGTGGAATAAAACAGAGAGTTTAAAGGACTTCTAGAAATTTAAAACAGAATGCTTTGTGTATCTTAATATTCTCTTTATTCATTATCCCACTTAGGAAAGGGTAGAAATCATTTTGGGGTTGACAGGCAGGTACAGTCTGGGTGCTGTATATTAGGTGAGTCAGTAGAATAGTCTATAGTGGCGATTATGTTTTTTTTCCTGGGGATGATCTGAGTTGGATCATTCCTGTTTCGTAGTCGAGAATACTGACGTTGCTAACAGCCTTGAGAACTTCAATCTCATCATTTAATTAACAAGCAGAGCGTGCAGAGGGTCTCCATGTAATTTAGGGGCTTGGGATATATTTTTATGTGTTCGAGCTGCTTCTCATTTGATCCATGTGTTAGTAATAACACAAGCAGCCGTAATAGCTGAACCTCTAAACTTCTGTGGCTTCATCCAATCGGAGTTATTTCTCGCTCATGTAAAGTTTGAAGTGGATTTGGCATCCTGCCTTTCATGAAGCATTTCCGGAATCCAGCCCCCTTCCGCTTTGTGGGTAAGTCACACTGGCTTCTTATCCATATCAGCTGAGATGTGACAGTCATCACTTTTATTCATGCTCCATTGATGAGAACTGGCCCTCCCAAATGTAAAATGGACTGAGAATATCCTATTGGCAGGCATTTCCCAACAAAAACTATACAATGGAAAGGAAACACAGGTTTTGGTGGACAGCTAGTTATCTTTGCCACCACTAGCAACAACAAACTAAGGGCAGCTAAATAATCATCAACTAAGCATGAGATTTTGATCTCTGAAGTCCCAAACAGTTAAATTGATGGCATTATTGACCTTAGTGGGAAGAGTTAGGAGAAGACCACCTAAGGAAATGAAACATTCTGAGGCTTATAGAAATGTCCCATACATCCAACCTGGTATTACTGATGGCAAAAACTCATTTTTATGAGTAGTGAAGAATGTGCATAAACAAAGGTCAGTTTCTTCCATGTAGGTTCAAGGGATCACTTCCTTTTCCGTGCCTTAGAGATTTTCTATAGAATAAAATTATTGGATTAGATCACTTCTAATAACTACATTCTGGCAATATGAGTTTCTTATGTTTTTGAACTCATTAAAATGAACATATCTGTCTTTGATGTGATTAATTGTTCTTCAGGGAAGGCATAAACAGAAGTGTTCTAAAAATTAGAGAAAATAGGCAGCTAAATGTTTGCTTTTCTTAATGAGTCTCGCCTGTGTTTGCAAACATTTAAATGTAAAATATGTATCATTTCAACACGACTTCGAGGCTAAGAGCAAACACAAAGCAGATGGTTAGATGGCATGT
This sequence comes from Macroglossus sobrinus, assembly GCA_004027375.1. Lineage (NCBI taxonomy): Eukaryota > Metazoa > Chordata > Mammalia > Chiroptera > Pteropodidae > Macroglossus > Macroglossus sobrinus. Next base: position 346,558 of record PVKZ01001177.1, read on the forward strand.
TATCTTAAAGTTTTAATTCCAAACAACCTACACATGCAACTTTCAAATAAGGGTAAGCCCGTTAAGTTTCCACAAATATAAAATTTAAGAGTTATTATTTAATCAGTCTCACATTTTTCTAACAATGAATTTTCTCTCCCACTATATCATGTCGTTGTTGGTTTTTTAAAAGGCACATAGTTGCAAAGGCGCCCTGATGGTGAAGTTCTCTCTTGAACCACTGCCCATAATGGCATTTGATCCTGAGCTGTGGGGCTAATGCAGTTAGTTATTTCTGGCACCAGGAAAGCAGCTCTTTGTTCAAAAGTTTTTCCCAGCTTGCTTTATTGCTGTTCATGGGACTTCAGGTTTGTAAATGCAGAAAAGCATCTGTATTGGTGCTGAACTGTCAACTATTGTGAGTTAAAACAAGGGAGATTTATAATGCACAACTGTAGACAAATACGACACTTTGCAGTTATTTGTGTCTCTTCGATGAGACAGTGAAGGGAAGGGCCCCACCTCACTCAGCTGCAGGCAAAAATCAGGACGACAGTGGATGGGTCCTGGTAGACAATTTTTTTTGCCTGCCCTAGGAATAGCTTGTTTTGTCCATACTGTTTATTTTTATTTACTTTTTTAAAAAGTTTTTCAAGCTCTCTGTGCTCTGGATTTCTAAAGGAAGATCTAGAACCTTGAATGTTTCCTACCCTCCTTATTTCAAGTGGCATCATGGTGCAGGAAATCAGCAGAATACTGGGCTCAGAGCCACCTAAGCTTGCCTTGGGGGTCTGCTACCTTATAGCTTTGTGAGCATGGGTTCTCTGTGCCTGAGTTATTTCATGTGTAAGATGGTCATTGTGAGGATTAAATAAGATAGTTGATGAACAGCGTCTGACACATAATCATTATCCTATCTATCCTCTGACCCTATATCTATCATCTATCTACCTACCTCTATCTATCTATCTATCTATCTATCTATCTATCTATCTATCTATCTATCTATCTATCTATCATCTATCTATCTATCTATCTATCTATCTATCTATCTATCTATCTATTTATCTATCATCTTTCATCTATTTCTATCATCTGTCTATCATCTATCATTTATCTGTCTAGTCTACCTATTTATTCTCTTCCCCCTCTCATATATGTATATATGTAAGATATGGATCATATGTAGATCAATATTGAGAAAGACAGAAGAGAGATGGAGAGTGGGGAAAAAGGGAGAAGAAAAAAAGAAGTGGAAGAAGCATTTCAATTCTTTTGGAGTAACTTTGACTTACATTTTGTTCGTTATAAAAAACTTTAAGCATACAAAAAGGTATAATAATAATGTAACAAACTCATATGTATGAATCATCCAGCTTAAGAAACAGAATCATACAGAGTCAACTGATGTTGCCTTCATTCTCTTTCCTCATCTCCATTCCTTTCTTTCCCTCCTTTTTTCTCCTCCCCAGAAGTAACCACCAGCTTGATCGTGTGATCGCTGCCCCCGTGCGAGTGTTTCTATTCTTTCTATTATGTCTGTATCCACTAAGAACTTACAGTTTTGTTTTGCATGCCTTTAAATTTTAGATAAGTGATATAATACGGTATGTATATTTCTGCAATTTTCTTTTAAGTGCCTGATGTTATATTTTTGAGATTTATGTGCTGCAATGTACATCTCTAGTATATTCATTTTAACTGCTGTCTACCTATTCTGTGAGTTCTCTTTTTTCCTGGTCGAGTATCTTTCTCCAGCCTTCTTTCCTCCTGCCCTGCTTTACTCCGTTTGTTCTCTTCTTCAATTTCTCTCCTCATGTTCCACCCAGTGAGATGCTGCATCAGCAAAGAGGACCAACAAAGCCTTTCTTGGTGTATGGCTGATCTATGAGAACTCCTCGTTCTGATCTCTGTGATAGATACACAGTGTTTTGATATGGCTTAAAACATATCCTTAGCCTATCAGGCATAAAAATATTCTACTAAGGGACCCAAATGTCTGCTGTGCACATTGTATAGTGATAAAAAGCAATGCTTGAACGGCCTCCTTAAAATGCCCTTCTTTGCTAGAGAAACCCTTAAAAAATTTCTCAGGGCGCTTCTGGTCTCCTATCTCCCTCTCTCCTCTTGGTTTGACGGAAAGAGCATAGATAGAGACCAGTCACATGCTGTTTTCTTTATAAGCCTTTAAAAACATTACATTCGATGCATTTTAAAATGATGATGTATGTACATGTGATAAATAAAATAACCGACATTCAGAAAGCTGTTGACCTGAGAACCAGAACACCTCCACAGCACGCATGAACCCATAGGCTCCACGTTGTGACCTCCTGGAGCTGAGGATGTCATTTCAAGAACTTCTAGCTCTAGTCTTAAGCATCTGTGCTTTGGTGAGGATGGAAAGTTCCAAGAAGCAGGTGAAGGAGGTGCCGTTCTGTTTGGGCCTGAAATTGTAATTTCCGGGGACTGTACCCGAGACCCAATTGAGGACGTTGGAAATTTGTCGGACATAAATATAGTCAGACCTGGATTGGGCTCTTTGGGGGTTAAAACACATGAATAATATGTTGTCCCCACAGCCAGGAGCCTACAGCCTGGTAGACAGGTACCAAGTTCTGCTTCACTAAGTGGTTCGGGACCCGTCTTCAGAGCCACAAGTCAGCCATAAGGAAAGCATTTTGGGGAGTGGACAGGGGAGGCGTCTCCTCGAGCTAAGGGGAGAGAACTGGTTGTGGAGGCGGCACAGACTCCTGGCACCTGAATTAGACTTTGAAAGTAGAAAGTAGAAAGAAGTAGAAAGAAGGTGAACATGCGGGGTGGGAGGGATAGTGTTTCGGTGTGAACAGTTTGGGGAACGGCAATGGCAGCTTGGAGGAATGTTACTAACTAAGAACATGCAGCCTGTACTGGGCAGGGCACAGCACTATGCTGATGGGCACTTGCTCCCAGGGGACACATCATCTCTCTCTCTCTCTCTCTCTCTCTTTCTCTCTCTCTCTCTCTCATGAGCACATCCTTCCAATGTCACTCTTCTCTCGGGCTAGCAAACGTAAATGTTTCCTTTGACTATCATCCTGTCTTCCCATGTCTTTTGGGGTGCCCTCGTGTGCCCCAGCCAGCCTCGAGGTAGGTCGATAGGATTCCTCCTCTCACCCCGACTCCAGGGAGAAGGAGTGGAGAAGGGAGGTGGTTTGTGGAGGCCTCACTGATTGGCTGAGGGATTTGGAAAAAGGTTCTTAAGGCGCAGATAACAATTACCCTTGTGGCTGGAAGGCCTGCAAGGTGCCAGTGAGGTCTGGAAAGGTGGCAGAGATCCCTCTGCCTCAAGCCAAGGGCAGCAGCCTATGCCTGAGCTGGCACTGTGTCCAGTCAACCCTCAGTGCCCCTTGGCTCCTCACATTGTCACTCACATGGCAGAGTGCTCTTCACTGCTCCTCGCAGGGGCTCTGTCCTCTACCCAGACACTTTCTAAGGCACTGGCTATGGCCTTAGTGCTGGAAAAGGCCACCTGGAGTCCAGACGTCCAGACCCTGTTTCCTCAGTGTCCTCTTCGAGGTCTGCCCTCATCTCTAAGCCCAAATACTTCAGGACACAGTTCTCCTCTCCCATATGAGGGGGTGCTTACCTTCCGTGCCCTAAAGGTGATGCTCTCATACCAAATGGGGTAGAGTGATTGTCATGGCCCTGAAGATAATTTCAGAGAAAAATAAACAAACATGCAGTTGGTTCTGTCTGCGCCATATCCTCACAGTACCATTCACATCCTGCTCCTCCTTCCTCCTCTCACTGATGCCACTCCGGTTCTCTTCCCAGGAGCAGAGCAAGAGCCTCCCAGCCTTCTCCTCTTTTCCATTCTTTGCTAGTCTGGGCCACACTCCCTGCTCTTGCCAGCTCCAGGATGATGCCTGGACCACTCACACTACGTTTTCTAGCTGCCCATGCGCTAAGGGCATGTTGACCTATGCTAAGTGAGACACTAAGGATGTCTGAATGTGGATGACCCATCCAATTTGTCTTTACTGGGATGGGGTGTCCAGTCCCTATGCTCGTGTTGCACTTCTGAGAAGCCATCACCTTCCAGCGACTCCCAAATCCTGCCTTGTTAGTCAACCTTTTCCCCACACTGTTTCCAATTTCTCAGAGATCCTCTGTACTCACACTTGTATTGTGCCCTATTCTCTGGTGTGGGGTGAGGGCCTTACCTCCTGTGACTTCCACTCTCTTAGTGCTGTCTTTGTTATTTCCCCCAGGGGCTTACTTTCTACCACCCATGTACATAGCCGGTCACTCTTCCTTCTCTGTTGGGCATGTTGGGGGGTAGGAAGCAGCGGGAGTTTTCCAGTTTTCAGGGGTTCACAGTGTTAACAGGCTCGAAACACAGTCTTTGCTTTATTTGCCTGCCGACCCTGACTTCTTTTATGGCTGGCCAGTGGCATATGAAGACATGAACTTGAGGACCACCTTGCATCTTGGTTGGCAGCAGCATCGTCAGGACTGTTAGCAGTGTGACCCCTAGCAAGTTCCTTAGCTCCTCTCTGCTCCCCTTTATTCATTTGTCAATTAGATGGAAAAATAGCACTTTCTCTTAGCAATGCTTAGAGGAATGAGATAATAACAATGACAATAATAGCAGTACCAATAATACCAATATTTATTGAGCAGTTACTACATGAATGGCACTGTATTAGGTTTTCTTTATGTATTAACTTTTTAATCCTTATGACAATCCTTTGCAGTAGATACTATTATTACAACTCTACTTCCAAGAGAAGGTAAATGAGGCACAGAGAGTTGAAAAACTTGACCAAAGTGACATAGACAGTAACCGACAGAGCTGGGATTTGAACTTAAACAGCCCGGCTACTAGAGCCCCAAGCTCTGACCACAGTGCTATATTGCACACAAAATAGCAGGCAGAAGTGATGTCAGTGAAAAAGGCAGAGTAAGAATGTCTAAAAATTTTCTCCTTCATAAAAAGAACAAGAAAACTGACCAAAATGGTTTGTATTGACTTTTTCAGAACTCTGGAAATTAACCAAAGGCTCATAGCAATCTGGGAAAGTGTTTAGTCAAGAAAAATGGCTGACTCTCAGTAAGAACAGCAGGCTTTATGGTGTTTTACGTTGCTCTTTTCCAATCCTCCCCTTTAGCTCTGCAGCAGCCTTAAAAATTAACAGCCTGAAAATTAAATCGCAATGAAATCTAATAGTCTGGCAGCCACCAGGGGGAGCAGACAGGATTAGAAGCTCCTTCAAAGCCTCATTTCCAGAGAATTGACATTATTTTACCTTTCTGGTTGTTTCCTGAGAGACACTATTTGCAAGGCTGTCTTTATGTGCTTGACTTAGAGCTTGTCCAGTGAGAAAAGCCTTTTACCCAGAGGTACTTGTTGAAATAATTAGAGGCAATTGATGAACTTTGTGAGTGCCTGAGGCAGGATAATGGATAATAGTTAAGGCAAACAACAAACTTACAAGGAAAACAATAAGAAAAACTTAGAATTAAAAACTGAGGCATGAGATGTTCGCAGGGGCTTTGAAACCTGACATATTCCTTGGGGATCTAGAAAATCACATACAGGCCTTGGGAATGTACATGCTCAGAAAAGACCTAGACACATCCTGTCATCTCTGATTGGCATTAAGTTTCTGTACGAGTGGGAAGGAAGTGAAGGCTAAGGCAGAGTTGTAAATTGCCTGTCTGAGTTTGGGAGTTGTGCCCCCGCATGTACACAGAACCCCATGATAAAAACTAGGAAACATATTGGTTCCAGTAGTTTAAGTAAAATAAGTCTTTTTCCAGTCATTTGCTGATCACCAGACTGAGTGGAGATTTCAGTGGCCACACGTGGCAAAGAATACAGACGATACAGAGTTAGTCAGGAAAAGTCAGTACAAACAACATTTAGGCACGGAAAGGAAATAAAACTCATACAGATTGAAAAGGAACAAGTGAAAATATCTCTGTTTGCAGATGACATGATCTTACATGGTGAAAATTTTAAGTAATTCACTTAAAAATTTTTTGTTAGAACTAATGAACAGATTCAATATGGTTGCAGGATATAAGAAAATATATAGAATTTAATTGTATTTCTGTGCACTAGCATGTACAATCTGAATATAAAATAAAAAAAAACAATTCCATTTTTTTACAGCATCAAAAATAAAATATTTAGTTATAAATTGACCAAATGAAGTAGAAGGCTTACATACTGAAAACTTGGGAACGTTGTTGTAAGAAATCTCAGACCTAAATAAAAGGAAAGTCATCCTGTGTTCATGGATTGGAAGACTTGGTATTATTATTTTTTCCTCTTTTTTTTCTCTTTATTTTATTTAGTTTTTAGTTTTGGAAGACGATATTATTAAGATGGCAATACTTACTAAGTGGATCTACAGATTTGGTGTAATTGCTATCACAATTCAAACTTCTTTTTTTCCCCCAGAAATAGACAAGCTGATTCTAAATTTATATGAAATTACAAGGGACCCAGAATAACCAAAACAATCTTTAAAAAGAGAAACGAAGTTGGAGAATTCACACTTGCTGATTTCAAAACTTAACACAAAGATACAGAATTTAAACCATTGTGATACTGGTGTAGGACTAGACATATAGACCAATGGAATAGAACTGAGAGCTTCAAAATAAACCCATACCTCTATGGTCAGTTGCTATTCCATGCAGATAGCAAGTCAATTCAATGGGGGAAAGGAATAGGCTTTTCAACAAATGATTCCAAGACAACTGAATACCCACATATGAGAAAATTTAATTTGGACCTCTATTCATACCATATACAACAGTTGACTCAAAGTGCATTAAGAAACTAAATATAAGAGCTAAAATGATAACATTTTGGAAGAAAACATGGGTTTAAATTTTGTGCTCTTGAACTAGACAACAGTTTATTAGATATGACACCAAAAGAATAGATGACAAAAGGGGAAAGATTAATTAGACTTGAGCAAAGTTAAAAAGTTTTGTGCATTGAAGGGTACTAACAAGAACATGAAAAAACAACTCAGAGAATGGGAGAAAATGTTTGCAAATTATATATCTGGTAAAGGTATAATATCCAGTATATATAAAGAATTCCTACAATGCAACAATAAAAAGACAGTCCAATTAAACAAATTGGGCAAAAGACTTGAACAGACATTTCTCAAATAAAGTACAGACAGAGCCAATAAGCACATAAAAAGGATGCTTACCATCTTTAGTTATTAGTGAAATGCAAATCAAAACCACAATGAGATACTATTTCATACCCACTAGAATAGTTATAATCAAATACAGGAGAATAATAAGCATTGGTGAGGGTGTAGAACAACTGGAACCCTCAAACATTATTGGTAGGCAGTTTGGTGGTTCTTGGAAAAGTTAAACATAGAATTCAGCATGACCAAGTAATTCCTCTCTTTGGTATATACCCAAGACAATTAAAAACATGCGTTCAGACAAAAAGCTATACATGAATGTTCACAGCAACATTATTCACAGTAGCCATAAAGTGGAAACAATCCAAATATCCATTAACTAATAAATGGATAAACAAAATGTGATATATTCACGTGATGGAATTCAGTGATAAAAAGAATGAAGTACTGATACCTGTTACAACATAAATAAACCTTGAAGACATGTTGAGTGAAAGAAGTCACAAAGGACCCCATCTTGTGTGATTCTATTTTTATGAAGCTTTCAAAAAAGGCAGATCTATAGACAGAAAGATGACTAGTGGTTGTGGGGAGTGGGAATGGGGTGACTGGTAATACAAGGGGTTTGACTGTAATCTGGGGGAAACAAAAATGTTCTGAAATTAGATAGTGATGATGGTCATACAACATTGTGACTATATTAAAAACCACTGAATTGTACACTTTAAAATGGCAAATTTTATGGTGTAGAAATTATTCCTCAAAAAAAAGTTATTCCTGGTAAGGACTAATAGTGACAGTTAAGTTGTGGAGTCATTAGTAAGTGCCAGGCAGTGTGTAAAGTGCTTGTACATGTATCATTTAGTCTTTGCGACAACCTTAAACAAGGCACAGGTAGGCTAAATAAGTTGCTTAGGGCCACACAGCTGGTGAGTGGCAGAAGGTGAGACATCTGATTCTGGAACCCGTGTTTTAATCACTCCGCTCTTCTACCCATTCCTCACTGCTATAGTGATTATTTTTCCTCTTATTCCTAGGTGGTTTGGATAACCTAACAACCTTTTCCTAGCTGATAAAAGAGGTAAAATTCACCTTCCCACTCATAAGAAAAATCTTAACCCTTTACACCAGAAATAAAAGCTGTGGTATAATATTTACAGTTTCGAATGAGACTTGGATTTTTTTTTTCTTGTTGGAAAAAGAGAAAGAGTTTCTTTCTCAGAAGACCTACATTAAGGGCCTGGTTTTCTGTGGGTTGCGCCTGTGTTGCTAGTTACACAGTTAGAGCAGGGCTGAGCCTGGTTCCTCTCACGCCACGCAATTGCCGGAAGGGCTGAGGGGGCGCCTTGGTCATCCAATGCTGAGAAGAGATGGAGGTCCTGTGTCTACACTGCAGGCAGCTGCAGTATGTTTCATTGTAGACAAGTGTTTGGTCCTGTTCAAAGAGGAAGCCAGTCTTAAGCTAAGATCTAACAAAACGCCAGGCCAGCCAAGTTATTCAGCACTAATTTTTATTTGACTTATTTGCTGTGTGACCCATTATTTTTTGGTTGTTTTTGTTCTGAAACTTTAATTTCTGAAATATCTATCTATACATAATGACATGTGTATTTATTTGAATAAAGGAATGAATGAATGAATAAAAGAACAGATACAAACCGAATGAATATGTCATTAATTTAGGTTATGCCCAGTAGAGCATGGGGCCGGGACTGTGACACGAGTTTGGCAGAAATTTCTGGAAAATATTAACCTAGTCTACTCAATTGATGATCAATGACAAACTTATCATGCGACTTCTTCCCTCCCCAGAACCCTACTGAGCAGGACTTAGGTACATTCTCCTTTCCTCAGGCTCACTGTTCAGCATGGACCAGCATATCTGACATGGCTTTCCTGTCTGTGTGCAGCAGTGAATTGTTTCTTGGGCTCCGAAGAAATGATTGCTCTCTCAGCATGGCCCTGGATCTCAGACTCAACCTTCTAGGGTCTGGGCCTTCTTTCTCCTTGGTTACTTGTGGGGAGAGGTGTTCCACTCTTCTCAATTGCTACCCTGCATGAAGAGCTAGCTTTGGTATCTCCGGGTCTCAGCTGTGATACCATAGGCCAATCCTGCCTGCATGGCGTCGATGGGCAAACTATCCTTGATGAGCTGCCCATTCTCCCTGTGTAAAAGTGAAAATCCTCCCGTTACTGGGAAGTGAAATCTCCAAGGGCAGGCCCCCAGGAGAACCAGTAAATCAGTCACTGGGAGGTGATATCTCCAGGTGCTAGCGTCAAGGAAAGACACAACATTCCAAAGTGCAGATAATGAAACTGTCTGCTAGCCCTGTTTGCTCTGAGAGTTCCCCAAATACATTTATCCTTGTGCAAGACTTTAACTGCTAATTTCTGCTTTCTATAAGCTGCTTGCTTGCTTATTCAAGGACGTAGTAGCAGGCTTTATAAGCTGCCTCCTGTAGGAGTTAGGGGCTGATCTCCTCCTAACCCTGTGTGGTAGAGAGTCAGTCGCTGGCCGTCTAATAAAGGCTCTTAATTCTCTCTGATTCGGCTCTGTGGGTCCCTGTTCTTACTTGCGCCACAACATCTGCCCAGCTAGGATGACCTTGACTGATTGTACAGCCATGGCTGCGGCAAAATACAGACTCTTCATGGCCTGTTGGCCTTGGGCTGCCCCGTGCTTTAGATTCCAGCTCTGTTTCTCCCTCTCTTTTAAAAATAATTTCACTGAGGAATAATGACAAGTATAATTGAATATATTTAGCACGCACAACATGATGATTTGATATACATGTATTGTAGAATAGTACCAAGAGCAAGAAATCAACACATCCCTCATCTCACACAGTTAACCTTGTTGACTTTTTGTGTGTGTGTACGGTGAGAATGCTTAGGATCTACTCTCAACAGCTTTCAAGTATACGATACTGTATCATTAACTATAGTACATCTCTTAGTTCTTATTGGGTTCTGTATTATAATTTGGTAATCTGGTACTTAGAAGGTTTAAGAAACTTTTTAAGGGCTTCAAAACTTTTTTTTTCTTTTAAAGAGAGTAACTTTGCCCTCCTCAGCTGGAATCCCCCACGCCCTTCCTTAGCATCCTTTGTCTACGGTGTTCCAAAGCTGGTCCTGACTGCTTGATTAGCTGGAGCCAGGGGAAGTGACCAAGAACAACCAAGCCATGTGTGTCCTAGAAATGGAGTATGTGTCTGGCATGATCTCAGTAGGAGGGAGGACGGTCCATTCCAGGTCGGCTGTGTCCTGCTGTGTGAGATGGACAAGTTATTGACCTTTTCAGGCCCTAGTCTCTACATTTATAAAATTCTGCTTATAATATCCCTTATTCAGCTCTTGGGAAAATCAAATATGAAAGTCTGTGAAGAACACAGCTGATTCTTTCTGTTCCTCACTCAACAAACATTTCTCAAAGGTCCACTGTGGGCCAGGTACCATTTTTGGTTCTGGGAACAAAACAGTGCACAATCACTTGTGGTTCCTCAACTTAAATTTAAGACAGATAATGCCACAGGGTTTCCCGAATATTGTCTTTTTTCGTTTCTCTAACATTGTTTAATATTTATGCTAAGTGAACACTTGCTAATTATAGGCACTGTTCCAAGCATTTTGTACATGTAACCTTATGATAAACAAGTAGAACTTGCAGTGTCATCATAAAGCAAATCGTTATAGTGAATCCCACTACTTCTTCAGATTCATTCTCTAGGGCCAATTCCTTCCCTGTCCCATGGTGGGAATCTGGGGGCGGATCCCACGACTTTTTGGGTCACCCTTAGGTAATAAAAATCCCCTGGCTGCTCTAGTCTCCCCAAATGGCCCCAGTTCAGTCATTAAAATGTCCATTCCCACATGATGGTTAAAAGTTCTCAAGTTCATTTAGAATTAAAGCTTCTTCTGCCACACTCCCTCTCCCTCTTCATTTGTCCCTACCTCCCTTGGGCCCTGGGAAGACTGGAAGCCATTGGAAGGCAGGGACATAACTTCTGACCTCATTCCTGGCACATGGGGGAAAGCATCACCTCCTTCGGCCCCTGGCTGCCATCTTGGGTGGGAACTGGCCTGTATCCCAGGTCTGTATGCTTTCCTCCTGTGTGGCCTACATCTGGCCTCCTGGAAGCACTCCAATGCCGAGAGTAGAAAAATAAATAATCCACTTTCTCCTGACAAACTCTGGGAGCGTGGGTTTCCTTAACTCAGCAGCCTCTGTCCAGAGCTGGGGCTAGCCACAGTCTCCCACCCTTCAGATTTTTCAGGTGTGGGCATGACCCGAATCCTCTGTGTCCAGCAGGTTGCAGGGTACAAGGACACTTGGATTCTCCCCGCATCCTCTCCTTTCACCTATTACAGTTCCGGGGCAGAATGCTGTGCCTACACACTCACTAACTAGAGGAGGCAACGTGGGGTAGTGGTTAGACCCGAAGCCTCTGGGTTCGAAATCTCAGAGTCCGGTTCCAGTGCCAGCTTGCTTCTGCACTAGCTGTGTGATCTAGGGGTAGACTACTCCAGCCACCTCGTGCTTCAGGTTCTTTATATGCAAGGTAGGAATGATAATAGAGCTTATCTCACAGGCTTTTTGGGAAGGTTGAATAAGATAAAATTTATAAAGTTCTTAGAGCGGTTCCTGAGATACTAATGTTAAGCATTGCCTAAGTATTTGTTAAATGTCAAGTGAAAAAAAATGTTTGAATAATAAAAAATGAAGATGAGTTCATGGCGACTTTCCCAGGCACTCTTTTTAATTTCAAGAGTTCTGAGTTCTTCCTGCCTAATTAATTTTGGATGATGTCCAAGCAGAATCTGCCTACAGCCACATTCCCCTGAAACATAGCTGGTGTTGTAGAGTTTGGAGGTGTCAGTAAGCACTATACAATACCCAGTCCTGTCTTACTCCAAGCGCTAGGCATGCCAAAATGTATGTGTCAAGGGAGGGTGACTCAGGGCATTAGAAAGAATGACTATAGCAAGAGTTCCCAGATACGATGTTTCAGAAAGGGTTTCTGGGAAAAGCAAATTCACGGGTGGGCATCGAGGGTTTCCTTTTGCCATACTCTGCCAGCCCTGCAGTCTGCCTCGCCCACATCTTGTGTTGCTTTGTTACTTACTGTGTACGCAGGAGAGGGACATCCTCATGAATTACGGGACAGTCTGAGTATCTTGAGACAGTTAATTATCCTTCTCTTGACATGCCTGAGGGGGATAAACTGAAACACAGAGAAATCATGCAGCTTAGCCAGTCACGTAGCCTGGGTGAGCCCAGGGTTGGGTCAGATCTCCGGACTCCAGACTTAGGTTTAATCCAATGAGATTCACTGCGTGCTGTTATCCCAGCACGAACTTAGTTTCGTCACAGATGCGGCTAACCTAATTTCAGAGATGTGTGGCCAGGGTCATTTGGCGAAAATGACATTACCAGGAACTTAAGACTCTCAAAGTGCTGGAAAAAGTTGTGTGTCAGGATAAAGTAGGAGGAAAAAAAAGACCAGAAATCAGCTGTATACATAAGCAAAAGGAAATTGTTTTACTATAGAAAGTATAGAAATAAGATTAAAGTATCACTACTTCACTGATAGCTTCTAGAACATAGTAAGATTGCTGCAATCTCCAGGATTGAAGATAGTATGACTTCAGAAGAAACAATTTATAATTGCACGTTTGTATTTATGTTTGAGTAACTGGCTGTCTAAGAATTCACTTTCTTGAGAAAAAGTTTTATGAAGACTCTCATGAAGTTGGAAAAATACCCATCTTTCCTATCCTTTCTCAGGTTGCTGGTTCTCAGTGAGTGAAACAAGGGGAAGTGGAAAGAGATCTGGAATCGTATATAGACCCGGGTTCAAATCCTTATTCTCTTTCTTACAGTATGGTCTTGAGCAAATTGCTTAGCCTGTCTGATCTTCAGTTTCTTTGTCTATGGAATAGATATAATAACAGCAAACTCCCAGGACTGAAGTAAGCAAAATCACTAAATACCTGGTATGTAGCAGATACTCAGCGAGGTCCCAACTATAGCATATCTTAGATTCATTTAAAATACCAGTTCAAAATGGATTTATCAAAAGCATGACATTATTGCCAGGATAGACAGATCAATCAAGGGACAGAATAAAGAGCTCTCAAATAGATGTGCACATATATGGTTAATTGATTTTGACAAAAATTCCAAGATAGATAGTTCAGTGAGAGAAGGACAGTCTTATCAACAAACAGTGCTGGAATGATGAGGCCATCCACTTGCAACAAGTAAATGAAACTTGACCCATATTTTGCATCCTATACAAAAAATAACTTGAAATGGATCATAGACCTAAATGTTGAAGCTAAAGCTATAAAACTTTTAGTAGATAAATAAGGCAAAACTTTTAAACCTTGGGTTAGATAAAATTTTTTAGGATACAAAAAGTACAAATCATAGAAAATTTTGATAAATTTTACTTCCTCAGTATTAAGAAACGTTTGCTCTTCAAAAGAAAATGAAAAAGCAGGCCACAGACTAGGAGAAAATATTTCTAAAATGTATTTATTTCTTTCATATTGCTGTCTCCTGAGTCATTGGCACAGAGTAGATGGAAGTAATAATTCTTGTGTGTCCCCATCCTCTCCCTGGCAGATGCTTTTCCTTCCTCTCTCACTATTTATGCCACTATCCACCACCATAGTTCTCACACTACTGTTACGAGTGAGGGCTGGGGAGAAGAGTGAGCTATGTGTTATGACATTGCAAGCTTCTCATCTTAAATTACATTCTTGGCTGGTGAGAAAAGAGCAATAATAACAGATCCAGAGACAGGCACATGCCCATCAGGAAACGACCTGAAGCTTTTGGTAGCAACACACCACGCTCGACAATGAGAATGAAAAGCATTGATCAAGCAAACACATTCCGCCAGACGTGTCGTTACTTGAGTGCTGTACGTGCATCATTTCATTTAACTGTAGGGGAAGCAGCCATGCACGAAGTCAGCACTGACTCTCTCTACCAGAGGAAGCAGGGACACCCAATAGACATGTGGTAGAGTTTCATTTGTGCTGTTCCCTCTTTTATGTCTGCAGTGGATTTTGTTTTTCCCATATTTCCAAACTGCTTTGTCCTTCAGACTTCATTGTAGCTTCATCCATGTCTTTCCTTAGTTTTGCTGTCTTGGGACTGTTGGCTCAGTTTAGGGGATTTAGCTTGTTTGGAACTTTAAGCTCTGTTTGGCTTCCAGGCATTAAGCTTTGTACTTAATTTCTCTTTAATTCTGGTAACTCCTTTCCCCCACTTCCTCTTTGCTTCCTCAAGCAAACACCAAGGATGGTGTTTGACCATCCTTGGTCAAACATTATGAATTATGAATCTCACATGTGATTATAAATCTCATATGTCCCAAGGTACATAATCAACAATATTAGGATCAACAATCAACAGGCGTGGCTCCCATGGGTCTCTCTTCTCCAGTGTCTTGACAACCCACTGGAGGCATGACTGGAGATGGAAGTCTTCAGGTACTTACAATGAATGCAAGTTGAAAAGGTCACATCTATCTTGTAGATTGGCCAAGGTAGATGTGGAGCTTTTTAGGTATTGACATAACTGTGAAGACATCTTTACTGGTGAGTAATGGTCCAGTGTATGGATGACCTTGGTGTTGGAATGTCAGCAGTTGGTACCTCTGAGCCAGCTGGGGACTTATGGGTGAGCACAGCCCAAAACTTAAGATGAGGACACAGTAGCACGTGCTCATCATCCTGCTCTGTCACAGGGACCCTGAAAGAATGAGGGGTAGGTGCTAACCCAGGTGGGCTCATGCAGCGACACTGAAAGTCTCAGTGCCCAGTGCCCATGTATATGTTCCAGATGGGGCAGAGGGGTGTCGCCAAACCTCCCCTCAGCTTCATTTTAACAACAGCTGAACCATGAGCCCTGTTTTCTCTAGAGTTTCCCTGATGGTCTGGCTGCAATCTACAGGCCACAGACAACTGGCGGAGGTGGGGGTGGGGCGGGATGTGCAGAGCCCTCCTCCCCGTTTACTTCCACTTAGAACCAGAGCCTCTCAGAATAAACATCCCGGGAAGCAGATGGACTGACATCAAAGCTTTCAGTTCTTTTTCCAATTTTGATCGCAGCAACCAGTTTTCACACAGGGTCTGCATAGGTTTTAAAAGCTTGAACTATGCTCAGCTGCTCACCAGAAGAATTCCTGCTCTTCCTGTGACCTGGCAGAAACGGCCAAGAGATGTGTGGACGGTCTCCGTATGACACTATGACGAGCAGCTGTGCCCACAGAGCTGGAGCAAAACCTGCCTCGGTATCTTGCACTGTAACCCGTTTCCATTTCACGCAGACTACTAAAAAGAATCTGGAAGATATACTTATTAATTATAAAAGATACATTAACAAGCCTGATGTGCAAGACAGGTACCATCTCTCTGCATTTTTAAAGGTCTAACCTCTACCAGGCAGCCTTTCATCTCAGAATGATGAAGCTAACGGAGACTCATCAGGCCACACCGTTTTCATGATTCTACACATTGAAGCCCCCTCCTCCCAGGTCGAAACATTTAACAGACCGGGACTTTGAGGTGCAGAAAGATTCAGTGGAGCTTTTTTTTTTTTTTTTTTTTAATTTGCGTAGTTAGTGGAAGAACAGAAACATACACCCCCGTTTCTTGACAGTAAATCCTGCACTTTTGTGGCTTCCAAATGTCTTTTTATCCAGATTACAGTCCTTGACTGTCTCTGAAAATCTGCAGATGGCATCACGGTTCGTAGCCCACGGGGAGATGAAACATACACTAATATTCAATGGGAGTGGACTTTGGGGTACCAGTTCTAACCCGGCACATTCTTTTGTCCACTTTCACTCATTATCACGGCCACCCCAAAAACTGGCTCCGAGCGAGGGAGCGAGAAGCAGTTCCCGCTTCCTTCCCAGTGTCTCGTCACAGCTGCAGAGTCAGTGTGCTCAGCTGCAGTGCTTGGAGTTCGCTGCTCACTCTGCCACAACCAACCTCTGTTGTACATTTTCCTCCCCGGAACACGTGACGATGCATTTCTTGACTATATATCCCGATTGCAGCAGCAGCAGAGTTGTCAGAGCTCTGAGCTCCACACAGAGGAAGATCGCTCTTGGACTTGGCGATTTCAGAAGTCAGGATTTGGGACGAGTTTGCCAGCCTTAGGTAAGTTAGCGATGTAACTTGGCTCCAGAAGCGTTGGAAAGAAGGCTGTTCCTAGCAGTTAGTACATGAAGTTTTTCTTTCTTTTCTCTGTTCTAAGGAAACTTTGGTTTGAATTAAAAAACAGTTGTAAGTTTGAGTTAAGTGGAATGTAAACTTTCTTTTTTTTTTTTCTGTTAGAAAAGAATTCCCCAGTGATTCCAATGGTACTTATTTTCTCCATGCTCTTTTGTCTAATATTGATTTTTCCACTGTTTTTAAAATTGCAAAAGCTTTTTACACGCTCAAGTCTATGAGATGCAAACATGACGGACATGTATGCATTGAAAAAAATCAAAGTCCTTCTTGCATTCCCCTCCCTGTCCCTGCCTTCTCCCTCACGTACTGCAGCCCCTCAGAGCTAACCCCCCGTTAGCTGCTTGCCGGGACCTCCTACCACTCTTTCTCCAGGCATTTATGAGCAGTTTCCACGTTCCACCTCCTGCTCTCCCTGCTCTCTGCACCCCGGACCGCGGGAAAGGTCTAACCTGCACGTTTCTCCCCAGATCCTGGCCGTGCGAGCCCTGCTTCAATGCTGAAGATGGACCCTCTGAACAGCACACACCCCAGCACCGAAGCCCCTGGCAGCCCCCTGCAAGCCCGTGCTCCCAGCGGCGGCGGCAACGGGAACGAATACTTCTACATTCTGGTGGTCATGTCCTTCTATGGCATTTTCTTGATCGGAATCATGCTGGGCTACATGAAATCCAAGAAGCGGGAGAAGAAGTCCAGCCTCCTGCTCCTGTACAAAGACGAGGAGAGACTCTGGGGGGAGGCCATGAAGCCGCTGCCCGTGGTCTCGGGCCTGAGGTCGGTGCAAGTGCCTATGATGCTCAACATGCTGCAGGAGAGCATGGCGCCTGCCTTGTCTTGCACCCTCTGCTCCATGGAAGGGGACAGCGTGAGCTCCGAGTCCTCCTCGCCGGATGTGCACCTCACCATCCAGGAGGAGGGGGCCGATGATGAGCTGGGGGAGACTTCCGAGACGCCCCTGAACGAAAGCAGTGAAGGATCCTCGGAGAACATTCATCAGAATTCCTAGCACCCCCAGGGCCTCTGGAGGTGGCCCCATCAGCCAACACCCTTAGGAAGAGGGACACTTTTCGTGTCAGGTTTCACTTTTGCGGTGCAGCTGCCACTTTGAAGAGACCCTCGGCGGGCCCCTGAAGGGGGCTGGTGGTAGGAGGCGGCGCTCAGCCGGAGCCAGCAGCAGCCTGCAGCAGCCAGGAGCCACGCATGATGTGCCCGCGCCGCCGAGTGGACCCGCCACCGCGAAAGCCCCCAAGACGCAGAGCATGTACATTTACTTTGGGGCTTGGGGGTCGGGGCTCCTGTTCAGAATTTAGCGGGTCAGTGTGCTGTTGTTTTCCCACTGGACGCCCTGGGTAACTCCTGCAGCCTCTGCCCAGTCCCAGGGCTGCCAAACGCCTGGGTCACGCGGAGGGACTAGTTTTGATTTGCTACTTCGCCTAGAGCTTTGTTCTTCCAGATATGATTGGCTGTAAGTACCTCCACTGTGTCCCTGTGGCGTTGGTTCAGGGCAGGTTACTGCGCTTCTTGTGGGGGAGGGGTCTCCTGGGTGGGGAAGGGGACGTTTGATGGAGGACTTTTGATGGGAGAGAGCTGGAGAGCTGGCCCATTTGCATCTTGTAAGAGGGGGGAAAAATGCAATTTTAAAACCTGCTGACATTGGCTGGGATTTTAAGACAGGATCTGCTATTTTGATATTTTCTCTAATGTAGGACCTTGAACTCTGACCTGGGACTATCCAGCATCTCATGCTGGCATGAAATTTTTTGGTTGGAAGGGTTTTTTTTTTTTTTTTTTTTTTTTTTACCCTACAGAATCTAACTTGCACACGAATGGCCATGCAGAAGACTCTGAACTTTCCAGAAGGGGTAACGGTGGGGGTTGAACAAAGACAGCCGTTAGCTCTAGGGCTGCTCATTTCTTGGCCTAGTGCTCTGAGCTGGGAGAGGACATAGTGCCGGCTTCCAGGATACAGCCTTTCGTCACGTAGCTGCGACCTAGAAGGGCATACTCAGGCAGAGACTGCACGAAGCTGGGGTCCACGTTCTGCTTCCTGCTCCAGAGCCCTGACCCTGATTTGCTGTGCTGTCCTGGGCATGTCCTTAGGAGCCTCAGGCCTGCATGAGAGTCCTGGTGCTCTGTATTCCCAGGGTCGCTGGGAGGGTGTCTTTAGATTTTTAAGACTCTGTGATCAATTCTCCATGGTCTGATGTTAGAAAGCTTGGACAAACTATTTCCCCACCGGGCCAGTTAGTCTGAACAAGAATCTGCTTATTTAAAGAAGCAGCGGGAAACTAGGAACACAAGAAACGGGGAAGTTCAGGGCGAATCACCGACTCATCCAAGCTGTCTGTCGTTTTTTCCCAGCAGTGAACCAGAGAAAGAGGCGGATACCGCGTCTCACTCTGCAAAGTTGTCTGTGTCCTGGAATGTTAACACTCCAGCTAAGCGAAATCCAAAAGAGCTCGCTCAGGAATGCTTGCTAATGTGTCCATGTATTCCTGCGGTCAGGAGCTTTGCAGGAGCCCGTAGGCCCTGGAAGACAGGGAGGAAGAGAAACACACCACAAGGTCAAATTTAATTCTAGCAAAAACAAAAAAGTTTTTTTTTTTTTTAATTTTTTAATTTAATTTAATTAATTTTTTTTTTTTTTAACATACCCTCCCTGCGGTGGAGACAGCAATGCCTTCTTGTCTCCACGGAAGGGTTAGGAGTGTAGGAGCTGGTTTATCAGTTCGCCTTAACACAGTGCTAGAGAAAATTTAAGTTTGGGGAAAAAGGGGCCTCATTCACTTTAAAAGTCAGAGTGTGGATTTACTCCAAAGGGGGCTGTTTAAGGTGAAAGAAGCCAAGTCGAGTTGGCCCCTCGCCTGGAATCACTTGAATTTTGAAACTTTACTGCAACGGACTTGTGCGTTGTCACA
Organism: Macroglossus sobrinus; assembly: GCA_004027375.1. Lineage (NCBI taxonomy): Eukaryota > Metazoa > Chordata > Mammalia > Chiroptera > Pteropodidae > Macroglossus > Macroglossus sobrinus. Next base: position 365,873 of record PVKZ01001177.1, read on the forward strand.
TTTTCCGTTGCTTAATCCTGCAGTTTGGTGCAAGACTACCTGCGCCTGTTAAAAAGGGATGTAGATACTTCCTTCTTATTCTATTAAGTTGTATAAAATTGTCTTCTGTATTTAACAGTTTGTAATTTCCACTATATTTTTTAATTTAAATAAATAAACACATCTCCCCTGAGGAAGTTCTGAGTTCTTTCTTTGATTCGTCAATATGATTCCTAGTTTCTAAGGAGTCCCAGATACCTTCTCCAAGCTGTTTCTGGATCTGGGTTAGACTCCCGTGAAGACCTACTTATTTCTGCCTGAACCACAGCCTGATCGGGGCTGGGTTTTTCCACTTTGTGATATGCTTTGCAGTGAAGGAAAAACAAGCTGCAGGCAGTCTTACATCAATTCCTCTTTTTAAATTTGGTGGCCGAGGGCCCTTTGAACTTGAATGTGCAGTGACATGGCAACTGCTACAAAGATGTTGCTCCAAATTTTGTTGCAAGTAAACGTTTGATTTGCATGCTGGCTTGACAGATATTATCCACACGTGGCTGCAGCACAGAATGACGGACAGGGAGTTGCTGTATACACAGCAACACAAACTTAGGGATATACTGGAGCACCCCTGCCATGACTGGGGATCGTCTCCCCTTCCTCGCCCAGTCATTTCTGCACAAAGACTGACTTTCTAAGCTCCTCCTGCTTGGTTTGGCTGTATCTGTGTTCGGCAGGCTGAGGCTTGGCCAAGCTGCTGCAGCCTCTCCTTTCTGATTTCATTGACACAGCCAGAAAGGCTAAAGAAAAATTGCCCAAACCAGTGACCCATTTTGAATCAAGCATATGGTACTAAAACAGTCTTCCTTTTATGTTTCGTTGTGTTCTGAGCATTTGGCTTTTCTCTTTCAAGTAAATGTTTCTTTTAGGTTCACAAATAACCGTCTCCCTAAAAGATTTATGTAGCCAAGGTACAGAGGAGCCTGGATCTTCCCCAGAACACATCAAGGATCTTCATTCATCAGTCTGACAATGTGAGATGAGAAGATTATTTTAAAAGACAAAAATGCTTTTCACTTTATTCTGGCTTAATCTCATTCTTGGTAAAGAAATAGTTAAGGCAAGCATTTTCTACCAGGGATGGAAGAATAGGGAATTCTAAACTCTAATTGTCCTAAAAATATGCAGAGTACACTATGTCATTTTAATGGAATATTTGTTTTCTTTAAAAAAAAAAAAAAAAAGAACTTCTAAGCAGAACCTAAGGCCCAAGGGGTTTAGTCTGTGTGGATTTACTCATGCATGTGAAAAACGGAGAAGGGAATTTGGCTCCGTGCACCTAGGATATTGGAAACATATTTTAAAGCACTTAAATGTTAGGGATGATGAGGTAAATGGATCATCTCGCTGGCCCCATGCTGTTCTAATTACACCTTTGTACGTCAAAGTCAGGCAGGGACGCTGCTGAGGAGAAGATTTCTTTCACAGACAGGATCATGGGATCAAAACTACCGGGAAAGACTGAAGCTGGTTGGAAAGCAGAGCCCTCGGTACATGTGAGAGCTGCAATTGGAGGGTTTCGTGGTCAGGCCTGCATTTCCAGGGCCCAGCCAGAGAAGGGTCATTTATCATCCTGTAAACTACTGCTCCAATCCTAGACGCTGTGGAATAGACAGAACGTTGAGTTTACAATGAGCTGATATTCCAGGTTTAGACAGAGCATACATCTGCTCAGTTGCCTTGCTGAACATATGGACATCTTTCTAGAGAGAATCACAGGGAGTATCACGGGTCAAAGAACAGGACGTGGTGTCTGGGGCTGGAGGGAGACATGTCTGCTGGCTGACCAGGATGGGAGCTCAGGCAAGGGGATGGACTGCAGGAAGGCAGGGTGTGAATGGGGTTCAGCAGAGGCTCCGCCTTGTGATAGCTGGTGTTCTAGACTAACTCTACTGCTGCGTGTTCTGTAGCTCTTGGGAAGCTACCCAGCCTCTCTGACCTGCAGTCTCTCTCTCTCTCTCTCTCAAAATGAGAGGACATGCTGGCCTTCCTCTCTGGGGAGCTGTTAGTGAACAGAATGGTGAAACACTGAGAGATATCGAGCTCTGCTTGGAACTAGAGGAAATGCAGCTTCAGGCTTCTGCTACTGAAAATGTGTCCTCGGCATCCATCTGAAAATAAAGTCGCTGAAACCTCCACCTCTGTGGACTGTTTCCTCAGGAGACTGAAATATTTAGGAAAAGGGCACAATGTGCCAAAGGAGAAAGGTCATAAGAGAGAAAAACCACTGCTTTCCCCCATTTCTGAAATGTTTCCTCCCACACAGGAAGGAACAATTTGGGATGTAGGCTGTTACTATGGAGATTACCAGCCAAGGTCACTTATTTGAAGGAGCCCATGGCCCCACAGCGCTAAATCATTACAGCGACTTTATGAAGTTGGAATTTGGTCCTTGACTCAGGTGACAAGCATTGAGCCCATGGCAGCCTCCGTCCATGGCACAGAGGACGGACGCAGGGAGTACCCTGTTCTCTTTTTGTCCTGTACGGCCCTGTCTTTCTTTTTCTTGCACCTTCCCTACCACATGCAATATAGGGCTAAGCTTTTGTTTTTCCAGCTCTAGGAATTTATTTTCTTATCTTGCATTTTCTGGCAAAGAGACAACGGTCAAACAATTTTTCACACCAATAACTATTAACTACACTCTTTTCCTGTCCTGAATGTGTGTGTGTGTGCGTTTTAAAATTTTACTTCATTCAAAGATGGTGAATGGCATATTCCCTCTTGCCTTAGTTCTGACTGCTAGAACAAAGTAACATAGACGGGGTGCCTGATAAACAACATACACTAATTTCTCACAGTTCTGGAGGCTGTAAGTCAGAGATCAAGGTCCCAGCATGGTTGGGTTCTGGTGAGGACCACTTCTGGTTTGCAGATGGCTATCTATCTTCTCATTGTATTCTCACTTAATATAAAGAGAACGAACTAGCTCTCCAGCCTCTTCTTATCAGGGCACTAATCCCACTCCTGAGGGCTCCACGCCCATGACCTAGTCACCTCCCAAGGACTCCATCTCCAAATACCATCCCATTGGGGACTGGATTTCAGCATACAAACTGTGAAGGAACACAAGTGTTCGTTCAGTCTATAGCATCTCTTTCCCTAATCTCTCTCCATCTTTCCCTCTTTCACTTCCTTCTGTCACACAGAAGGAACAAAAATAACAGTAACCACAATGCATAATACTTATTGGACACTTATGACAGGCCAAGCTTGTACTGCATGCAATCATTACAATCTGTGCCTTGAGCTTCTACTCTCTTCGAGGCCTTTCACTAGGTGCTGGGAATTTATAAATATAAACTTGTCCGACCCTCAAAATATCTTCATGTAGATAAATTCCAATAAAAGTCACTCTATTTCTGGTTACTTCATAATATTAGTTGAATATTGCTGCATGCAGGGCCCTCTGGCTCTAGAAGGATGTAAAAATACATGGTCTTTTGAACAGCTGAGGACGCCTGTGATGTGATTAGTTGGACAAAATGTATTGTTTGCCTAGTATTTGCTTTGCTCTGTGATAGATGTTTTCCCTTTATCTTATTTGTTTCTCCCGAAAGAAACTCTAAGCTAGGTCTCTAATACTGTTAATGTAGATATGAAAGTCGAGATTCAAGGAGATTATTACTGGCCAATGAAATGAATGCTCAGAATTACAGTGCAGGTTTTCTGATATAAAATCTTTATATCAGAATCTCTTTAAATCACGAGGATTTAAGACGTGGAATCTAGTTTTGTCCCAGACATCAGGCAGCTCTGTGACATTGCTTATATTGCTTAACCCTTCTGGGCACGTTTCCTCATTTATGAAGTGAAGATAGTAATAGCTTCTCTACGGACCTCAAAACATTGTCAGAACTTCTTGTGAAGCAGCTGGAAAAAAAAGTCTTTGTTATTGATAAGGGTCTGTGTAGACATGACTAGCATTCACCAATATCCCGTTCTTCTCCCTTTTTCAACCCCTTCCTCTCTTCCTCCCCACCACGGGGGGTCATGCAGGCATATAACTCATTCTGGTTGATGTAAACTGGGTAGAAGTGATGTATGTTACATATGAGCTGAGTCAGTGAAAAGCCCATTCATGATTCTCTTGTCACCCTCTTTACCTGCCTGTCACCAATGAGACCATATGTTCCAGATGGTTAAATAATAGATACGGCCTATGTCAGCTTGAAATAGTGAGTTACTGCATGGAAAGCGATTGCTTTAGAGAGTTGCCCAAATCTGCAGCTGGCTCTGCATGAAGCAATAATAATCTAAGTTATGATAAATATTGTGAAGTTGGGGGTTTTGCTGCTGCAGCAAAACCTTGCCCATCAAATTCATACAGAATATGATCCTATTAGACAGAGACAGAATGTTGGAAGGCACCTTCTAGATCATCCCATCTGTTTAGTTATAGGGAATTTAAGGCTCAGAGCAGTTAAATGACTTGTTCCAAGTCATAGAGGGAGACAGGAGCAGAGCTGGGGTTGCAACCCAGGTCTCCTGGCATCTGGTTTAAGGTCCCCATGGTGGGCATGACCATGGAGGTTCTGCCAAGGCTTAGTGAACAAAAGACCTAGAGAGTCTTTTTCCTTGAGCCTCTCACCTTGAGCTTCCCTGAGTAGCACTGAGTCTCCACTGCTGTCTCTGTTTATGACCCCATGAATCCTGCTGGGAAGTGGCTTCTCTTTTCCTGGTCAAACTCTGGCACTTAAGCCCTTCATAGGGTGTGGATCTGAGTGGGCAGAAGTAAACTCAGTACAATGTGACATCCCTGAAACTTTAATAAGAGAGAAAAGTTATAAATATGAGGGAAGAAATAGTCAGACAGTGTTGAATGTGGTTGTCCTGTGTGCCACTTGCTGGATTCCAGCTTTCAGTTTTATTAATTTGCACATTTCAGTTTAGCCCCAGTGCTAAAGCTGGTTGCAGGCAGCTCCCCGGTGCAGAATGCTCCCAGGACTGAAGTCCTCAGGGGCCAGGTAAAGACCCTTGAAGGAAAACACTGGGGGTTCAGCTGCAGACTGAGGTTTCAGATAATGCAGAAACCAATGGACACATCACTGTCCATTATTTCCATATTCTTAGCCCTGATATGGAAAGAACAGTCTCTCCGTCATCTTCATATTCTTTTTTCACTCAGAGTTTCTGCCAAAGAACTGGATATGGTGCCTGATGGAGATTCTGTTTCTTTTCCAAAATGTTCTCCTTTTCTTGTACTCTCATTATACTGTCCTCATGCTTTGATTACAGCAGAAGTTATACTCTTTCTCATAGGGTTGTAAAGCCAGAACCATACAGTATTATTTCTGTAGAAATAATACATTATTATTTCCAACTTTGGGTTGAAATTCCTCAGGGGTCTCTCTTATTATGTTCTTTTCTCTGTATTTTATATTTTCTCTTTGAGTTATCTCATTCACTCTCAAATCTTTATTAACTATTATATAAATAATTTTAGTAAATACCTGTCTAGTGTTTACCATGTGCCAGGCATTGTTCTCATGATATTTAATTCACATGACAAGTTAAGAGATAGGGATTTTTTGAGCCCATTCTAAAGATGAGAAAAGCAAAGCATACAGACGTTAAGAACGCTGACCAGGTTCACACAGCTAGTTAGAAACAGAACTGAGATTTGAACCCAGCAACCTGGCTTCTGAGTCTATAAACTTGTACTGCCTCTTTATCTTCATATCCCGATCTTTTAGCTCTAGCCTAGACTTCCCTCATGAACACCAATGCCTAGAGCTATATCAACCTAACGTCCCATAAGCACTTCAAATTCCCAATGTCGAAACCCAAACTCATCTTTCTTCCAAAACTTGTCTCCCGACTTATATTTTGCAGGTGTCAGACACAGAGGTCGAGCCCAAGCTTATGATTTTCCCATTCTGTAAGATGACCTGAAGAAAGAGGAGGGAAGTAAAGAAAGCAGGATTTGGGTAACAGGTGAGAGGTCCGTGTACTGGGGCAATGGAAAGTTAAATGAAGACACAGAAGCTAGAAATACTCAAGAGTTGAAACTGACAAGATGTCACAAATAGTCACATGTTGGAGAATGAAGAAGAGGGTGGGGACGAAAGGTGACCGCACGATTTTCAGTCCACATGACTGAGGGAGTTGAAGTGCAAATAATTAAAATGAGTAGTAAAACCCAAAAAGGATTTATAGTGCATTTTGAGTTGGAGGTGTTGACATGATATCCAGAGGCATTTGGAAAATCAATGTGGGAACTTTTGAGAGAAGTTAGAGCTAGAGACAGAGATTTGTGAGCCATGCACATGAATACATGGACCTGAAACTTTGAGCATGGCTGCAACAGCCAAGGATAAGTGGAAATAGAAAGAAGGGCAAAGAGCAGTCCTTCAGGGACCAACTACTTCTTGGGGTTGGAAGAGCAAAAGCAGAAAGAACAGGAGCCATCCAAGAACTAAAATCAGGATGGCAGAGTGCCCAGGAGTGGAGCAAACAGAGGTTTTCCAGAAAGAGGAGGTCAACCATGGGGAAATGGAGGGGTAAGAAGCTTCCTTTTGATGACTTGTAGATGATTAGTATCTATAAGACGTAGAATTTATAGAGTGGTGGCTGTTGATACTACAAGTGAAAAAGATCGTTGAGGAACAGGTCACTCTCATTATCAACTAACTCTTTCAGAAAGTTTGGCTGTGAAAAGCAAAGCATAGTGTAGCTAATCCAAAGAGTGGTATTAACTACTCTACACAGAGCTTGCATTCTTTTCTACTTGCCCTTTAATTTAGGTGGAAAACTTACTTTCACTTTCCCGGGTAGTAAGGGACACTTGAACTCTTTTCCCTGTGTATTGAAGGGGTTTTTACCCAGGTGTATAGTGTGTCTCCATTAAAAATACCCAGGGAGGGTATGAAGCCAGCCTGGAGATGTGTTGTAGGGCCAATTCATGGACGTTTAAGACACATTCTCTTTCCCAGTGCAAACAGCAGAATACAAATGTTTTGTTGCCAAATCTCTGTCTTTCCATGATTTTCTCTTCAGGTTATTTAAAGAAGCCCCAGAGATAATAGGGTGAACTTTAATCTAGAATTGACCTAAATTTTGTATTTCTCTCAAGTGATTTTTATGCAGGAATTCAATTTTTGCAGGTGCTTAAAAACCGAGTGGCGTATAATTTTATAGATTCGTGCTTTTCATATAGGAAATGTCATAATGAAGTCAAGGTATTATTATATCTGAGTGTGCATAATTTCTGGGTCTCGGGAAAATGGTCACGTTAAGGTATATTTTATGTATATTAGTTATGATTCAAATTACTTTTTAAAAAATCAGTTTTCTGAATTAACGAGTGGATAATGCCAAAAGGCTTTTCTGATAGAGAGTGGGTAGTACTGATGCAGGACAGGGCCAGTTCCCTGAGTGGGGACTCAAGCCCTAAGAGAGAATTCAAGCACGTGCCAGAGTTAGAGACAAAAGAAAAGTTTAATAGACAAGGAATAACGCTCTGTCTACAGAGCATGGTCTCTTCTCAAAGTCAGAGAATGAGAGAGACAGACCCTGAAGTCAAGGAATTCTGTTTATATATCACTTTTAGTTTTTATAAATTATGGTTTAAAGGCTTTGTTTCCTTGTTTTCTTTTGATGGTATGGGTTTGCAGCATGGAAGCTGTGGGTATGCAGCGTGAAAGGGGTGCTATAACTTAAGCCTTTGTTCTATAGGTTCCTGTAGGGAATGAATGGTTGGTTTATTTATTTATTTACCACCACTCTCAAAGAGTCTGTTTCTCTGTTTTCTTTTCATGAAGTAGGTAAATGGTTTGTTAGTAATCCCAGCAGGAAGCGTCCTTTGTTCTGTAGGTTTCCCGTGGTTTGGCAGTAGCATGTTGTAGGCTCAGAATACAACTTGTCAATTCATGTCATTCTCATGCCTATTCTCTATATCAGTACTAAAGGATTCATGGTCACATCATGGCCTTCCACCATATTAGAACACACCATTAAAAAGGACTGGTGTCAAGTCCTCTTTTTGTTTCTTGGTCCATGAAGAGGGATGCACATCCTGCAAAATCATACTCAAACAGGATGGTCATCCTTGACCTGGACAGGAGGATGTCTTTAGACTATCCTAAAAAAAAAAAAAAAAAAAAAAAGCAAGGGCAGATGTTATAGACCAGAGGAATGATACTGCGCCAAGAATTACAGATAAAGTCAAGCTACTTTAACCCTCTTTTTGTTACTTAATGAATGGCATTATTTTGTGGCTGCAATGATTAAGCATTTGGATCTTGACAGCTTAAATCCAGCTGAAAATCAGAAGACTAAAGACATATTACTATATTTCAATTAAAAAGATAAAATGAAATAATAGGATGGTGGTTATCAGAAAGGGAGAAAATGGGAGGAGGGTGAATTGGGTAAAGGGGTCAAATATATGGTAACCAAAAATCTAGACTTTAGGTGGTGAGCACACAATAGAGTATACAGATTTTGAATTATAACTTACACCTTGAATACATACAATGTTATTAACCAATGTAACCTCAATAAATTTAATTTAAAATATTAAAATGTAATTCTGGTGTTCATATAAATCAAATGATACTATGAAAACAAAGACAAAATCAGGGAAAATAGCTAAAACTGGCATGTGAATGTTAAATGTTCATGTATTACAACTGGAATCCATATTTTTAATAAAAAGTGGGGTCTGATTTTACTTCAGTGATCAGGTTCTAAAATTAGAGTGTAAGCCAAACTTATCCTTCAAATCCTATTAATTGTTTTTCAAATTCCAACTTCTGTGATTTCTCAGATTGCTTTAGTCAAGGCCTTTCTGTCCTTGGGTCTAAGGGTGACTTTGAATAAGAAAAGAACTTAGGGGGTTCTTTTGAAATTACTAGTAAGTAACCAGTCAAATTACTAATAAGGAGCATAGCTAGGTTTGAACCCATATCTATCCAATGCAAACACAGGTATTTTTTCCAACTTTACATTATGGAGTCTTTCTCACTGTCCACAAAATTATAGTAAAATTGTGTATATTATTTTCTGTTTTAATAGTATTCATATGAGGTTTTATCTAAAGCACATGTTTTTTTTTTTCCTGAGTTTGAAAATTTACAACCAGGTGGGAAAGCTGCAAACCCTTTTCAAATCCTAACCCACCCTTCAAATTATCTTGAAGATCTCCTCAGCATCCCTCAAGGGAGAAAGAGCAGAGCTTTTATAACATAAAACAGAAAAGAGATGAGGCCTTGAACTAGAGTTGCAGTTCCTGGGATGGTCTTCCTGTGGTGGGAATAAAGACCACAGTTAAGAGGAACAAATGGAGTCTGGGGCGGGGGTGGGTGTCAAAGGCCAAGTGGGTCATGGAAGGAAGAAAGCAGAAGCTAGAGATGCTTGTCTGAGACTAATTGCAACTTGAACAGAGAGACTCTTTGGGTGGCAAATTTAGCAGCTGTTGATTTGCATAGAATAGTTATCTCATGACTTGTTGATGCAAAAAAAAAAAAAAGACTGGAAAGAAGGGAGAAGGTCATTGGAATTCATTTATTCATTAATTCAACAAACATTCATTTTTGAGTCTTGTGTGCAAGATCATTTTGTTCTTGAACTCTGAAAGATTCAGAAAAACAAGGCACCTTTGTTTTTTTAAGGTTTGGAAATATTAAGTATCTAACAACGATGACAAGATGGTACCTTTAAAATGCTTGGAAACATACTTTAATAAAAAAAAGAAATGTTTATTTTGTGCTAACAGGCTTATTATTGAACAAATTTAATTTAAGCTTTAATGGCAAGAGTCAACCAATTTCTTTGTTTTTCTTTCTTTCTTTCTTCTTTTTTTTTAATGGAAATTTCCATTCCAATCCTCCTGATTGGAATTCATTTGTCAGGTTCATATTCTGTCTTATCTACCAAATCTTCTCCAGCTCCATGGTGACGGACAACACAGAAAGGGAAAATATTTTAGGCCAAAGTTTGGGAACAGTTGCTTCTTATAAATTCACTCTAAGCAAGGTTCTAGATTTTAAAGTGCATGTTGTCATTAAAAAATTATAACCCTCATGCTTTTATCCCCTTACAACTGTTAATCAAATTGTCATTATAAAGAAAAACTTGACGTCTAAAGAATATTTTGTTTTTTTAAGTAAGTTTAATTTTTTAAAAATGGAATGTTATGGTAGGCTGTGGGCAAAAAAATCTGAAAACAAAGATTGTTAGGAAAAGTCTGACAACTATCATTTAAAATTTTTATTTGTTTTGTTTTTCTTTATTCTTAATTTTATAATTTTTCTTGGCTTACCAGTCTATTTTATATCTCAATGATACTTTCCTAGTATCATTGAGATATAATTGACATGTAACGTTGTATAAGTTTAACGTATATCACATAATTTGACCACCAAATATAGTTAACATTCATGTTTTTCTCTTAGTCACAAGTGGAGGGAACTAGAATCAGTTTCAAATTGTAAAAAAAAGTTCCATATAGTTTTAGTGTTAAGCTCGAAATAGATGCTTTCCAATTAGTTAAATGAGTTAATACACATATAAGTCTTAAAATAATTCCTCACATATAGTAAATAGTCAAATGTTAATTACTATTGCTATTATGTTTAAATTGATATTACTACAGTAAATATTTATTATTACATTTTAATTTCTATAAATTATAATAGTCCTATTATAACAGAAACTTTACTGGCTTATTACAGTATACTTTATAAATATCCTTTCTCCAAAGAATGTGAAACCTTAAGATGCTCAGATTTTAGTATCCGGGACTAATAATTTTAGTCTAGAGTTTCTGTTGAACTTTACTGTCACTATTTCAACATGAGTATGAAGAAATAATGTATTTGAAGTTCAAGTTTATTCAGATTCTCAACCCAAGTTCAACAAATAATCACTCTTTGTCACACTCTGTGTGCTAGGATTTGGATGTACAGAGCTTAAGGTCCTGTACTTAGGTAGTTTATAAGTGGAAGAGACAGTTGTATAAAAAAATAAATTGCATGTGATGAGGTATGTAAGTCCTAGAATAGGGTGTTAGCTGACTGCCATGGAAGCCAGAATAGAGAGCAGCCTAGAGTGCTGGAGAAAGTCTCTCCACAGGAGGTGGGGTTTGATCAAGGTTTTAAAGGATGAATAGAAGTTGCTACAATTTCTTTATCTGAAAACAGGAATCCTTTAGACTCCAAACTCCCTTGATTTTAATGCGTTGGATCCCACTTGCTCAATCATGAGGGACATTGGCATCGGGCCTTTGCATTTTGATTTTTGCAGAGGACCTTATCTGCACAAGTCTAAGCCTGTCAATCCACAGCAGAAGCATCAGTTGACTGTTCAGCTGTTCTGCTGTCTTGCCAAATAGCCGAGCTTTTAAATTTCAGGACAAAGAATTCATATAACTGGCTGCATGTTTCACTTTTCATCAGGATATTTTGGCATCAGGTAGAAAATAACCATGGATGAATTTCAGGAATTTGAGTGATTTGGATTCAGTACAGAGAAAATAATAGCTTAGATTCTGATTCGAAGTGAAGTTCAATTATCCTGAGCCAAAAAATAGCCTTTCTTCTTCCAAGTGGTCTAAGATGTTCATTAGCTCTGGCTTTGGTCCTCGGGTATTTTTGTAATGAAGTCTGCTGAAAAGTTTGCAGGACAGATGGAGTTGCCATCCTTCTTGGGGCTGTAGGGAAGAGCATAGCTGAGTTAGAGACAAGAAGAAATAAAAAATTTAATGAGGAGAAAAGACCAAATGTCACCTGAGCGATTTTATCACTGGGCCCAGTTCTGCTTCAGCAGCTCCTTGGTAATTCTAGTGTTATTTGTTTTTAACCAGCATTATGGAGGTAAAATACACACATTTTATAATAAGTGAAAATTTCTTTGAGTTTTGACAAATTTCTGCACCCAAGAAACCACCAGACAACACAGATACAGAATATCATCATCAACCAAAACCAGTGGATTCCTTCACTGCCTTTTTCCATCCCATACCCCAGCCATACACAGCCATTAGACAGTAAATTAGACTTATTCTTTCTAGAGCCTCATGTAAGTGAACTCATGCAACGTACTTCTTTGTGTTTGCCTTTTATTACTCAGCATGTTTTTGAGATTTATCCATAGTATTGAGGGTATTAGTAGCTCTTTTTTATAATTGCTGATTAACATTTCATTGTATGGAATACCACAATTTGTTTACCCATTTAGCTGTTTTTGGACATTTATACTGTTTTCAATTTTTGGTGCTTATGCTTGAAGCCGCCATGAACATTGATGTACAAGTCTTGGTGTAAATGTATATTTTCATTTCTCTTGGGTAAGGGCATAGGAGTAACATTGCTGGGTCATATGTGGCAATGGTACATTTTAACTTTATAAGAATATGCCAAATCATTACTCCAAATGGCTGTACCATTTTGCATTTCCACTAGCAATGTTTAAGAGTGCCAGTTGCTCCTCATCTTTGCTAAAACCTAGTCTTTTATTTTATTATTTTAATTTTTATTTTTTTCTAACCTAGTTTTAAATTTTTGCTTTTCAAGTAGATGTTTGTGGTTTTACATTATTTTTGTAGTACCCATTTTCCTGACGATTAATGATTTCGAGCAACTTTTCACGCATTTAGTGGCCATTCGTGTATTATTTGTGGTGTGCTTTTCATCATCTTTTCTGCAGTGGTTTTGACGCTTTTACATGGCATCATGTGGTTCAGTGATTAGGCCTTGGAGCTTCCATTGTGGGCAGGTTGGGTTTTGCCTAAGGTTATTTTGAAAACATGGTTCCACAGATAAAAGCAACATTTGAGAACCATTGGTTTAAAGCATAATTGGAAAGGAGGTAAATTTGGCTTTTGGTGTTCCATTTTTTTTTTCCTCCTCAAGGACCTGCACAGTTAGGAACAAAATGCCTTCAAATTCCAGGCAGTATTATAGTAGAAAGAAATGTGATCAGGCTCTGGAGTCACAGAAATATGAGTTTATATTTAGATTCTACCATTTGTAAGCTATGTAAACTTGGACAAATGTATTATTTCCTTAGAGCCTATAATTTCATCAGCTGTAAAGTAATACAGCTATTATAACAATACTATAATGAAACTAGTATTATTTACCCAATAGGTTATTCTGAGGATTAAACAAGAGAAGAACTGTAAAGTGTCTAGAAGTGTGCCTATCACTCAATAGCTATGAACCAAATGCTCCTTTCCTTCTCTTTCTCCCTACCCCTGCCCTTGCCTTATTTCTCTGCCTTTATTTTAGGATCTCAGGATTCATTACTGCAGCATCCCATCCTTACCACCTTCAGAGGCCCTGGACTTAGATGAATTCTTCCTGCAGTCCAAATTTCATTTGTTTGTATTCTCCTCTTTTAGAGTCTTGCTGAGTTGTGTGAGCAGCTAATCAGATGAAACATCATTTCTGTTAAGGTGGTAATTGTTGATAATATTTCAAAGTTTTAATAGGTATCTAATCTAACTAGTAGGACCAAGGAAAGAATGAGTAATGGGAGTGTATGAGGCCTGTCGAGGGCTAATTAGGGTAGATAGTATTTTTGATATGACTGACCTTTCCCAGAACCCCATAAATCACATTACATAAGTGTTTTCCCCCGGGGAGTTTGCCTGCATTTGGATATTTTCAATTAGTTGATTTATTTCAAATTTTTCTTCTTCTTCTTTTTTTTTATGAGGTTGTTCCCACCATCTTCTAGCAGGCCAGAGCCATAGAAATAATTTTACAAGACAAAGAATGGTTCTTTAACATGTTGTTTTTCTCCAGATTTATAGTTTACCATGCTCCTATACTTGTTGATTGCTTGTGATTTAGTGGAACATTTCATAAAGATTTTAAGATGTCTGAAAAAACTGTAATTACTGTAGTTGTAGCAAAACTTTGAGAAGGCAGACCTAGATTGTGTTTTGGAAACCAGCTAGCATTTAGGCCAACAAATCTTCCAGGGCAATTTGAATGCTAATTAGCTCTACATCAAAGATGTGAAATTATAAAATAATAGAATATTATGGATAGACGAGACTTTGGGAATAGTTAGTCTAACCCTATGCCCAATTTTATAGATATATTATGTGATTAAAAAGCAATTTCTTGCTGACTGTGGTTCTGTTTTGTTGACCATGATGTTGACCTGAATATCATCACTGCTGACCATATTCTAAGATGGCTGATTCATTAATTTTTTGGATGTCACTTTTCATAATTAAATTCACAATCCCAATTTGGGTTACTGCTAGTCTGTTTAGTTTTGTTAGCACATCTCATTTTTCTATTGCTTTGGGAGCCGAATCTATAGAATGTTAATATTATGCAAATAAAACGAAGTTACCCACAATACACCTCAGGTTCTAAGGTGAGCTAGCTTCTTTCTTGCCAAATTATCTTTAGGGATAAGTAAAGAAAAAAACTTAAAAAAAAAGGTTTATATCTTATAAGATAGCTTTTCATAGAAGGGTTCTTACTTTGAAATTTTATCTATTTTAGAAACAAAAAAATGTTTTCCAGTTGACTGAAAAAGATTGTTTTCAAACAGGGTAGCTGGACCAACATAAATTCAAGTTATCCCAACTGAATTCCTGGAAAACTCAGCTCTATTCGGAGAATGAAAAGTTATACGCGAAAGGCACAGAGAATTTGGCACTGTATGCTCCTAGCTATCCCATTGGGCAACTCCTCGTGGACTACCCTAAAGAATCCTTTAAATATGAAAATGCCCTCCACCCATTGAACACGATTTGTGCATATCACATCTTTATTGGAAGAACAGAAGCCCATTTGAAGAGTATAGCAATGGGCCAGGCATGGGGTTATGATGATTTGGAACTAGATATAACATTTTGGGAAAGAGGAACATTCAACATCCAAGGGCTGGGAGTGCGGAAAGAGAATCAAAGCTTTAGTTTAAAATTTCAAATGTACTTTTTAAATACTCAGAAACAATAAAAGAGTTTTAACTGTGCACATATGTCCTTTTTTGACTTCTCCTGGGCATTCTGGCTAACAGTGTTTGCCAGGAGTTCCTCTAACTCATGTTGCTCCTCGTTGGGCTCACGTGGTCACATCATCTCACAGAGTTATGCTCATGGCTTGTTTTAGAGGCAGCTGCATTTCCCTTTAGGGAGGGAGGTACATACTGCCTGTGTCATATTGTGTGAAATGCTGAAGAACCCAGGGAAGGAGGTTCTGTGAAGGCAGGCACTATCAATGTGAAGCCAACCATGAAAAATAGGTACTTGGAATATGAGGAAATGTACTAGAAAGAGGCTGGCAATTAATGTTACTAATTAGCTAATAAAGTAGCATCAAGCATACTCATCATTTAGCACAAGGACAGTGTCAGGAGAGAGAAATACAAAATATATCTTTAAACCCCTAAACTTGGAAAGACTAAATTGTAAGACTTTTGGGAGGGGGGTTATAAAGCGAATTTTGAATATTGCTTATAAAACTTCAAGAGACTTGGTTGAAAGGATAAACATAATTTTCTTTTGGGATATGTGTTAATATTGATTTTTTGTTGTTGTTGTTGTTAATAAAAAACCTGAAGGATTTGTTAAAACTCACACTGCTGGATCCCACTTTTTGAGTTTATGATTCAGGAGTTCTGGAGTAGGGTCAGAGAACTTCCATCTCCAAGGTAGTTACCGATTCCCAAGGTAATTCTGATGCTGCTGAGTTGGGGACCATTCTTTGGGAACTATTTATTAGCTAATTCCATTATTTTACAGAGGTAAGACTCATAAAGGCTTAATTTTATTATTTTATTATTTAGGTAGTTCTAGTGAAACAAATAGTATTTTAAAAACAGGAATCTTTGACTTCTAATTTCATCCTTAGGACTCAAAATGTATGGCAACCAATGGCAGCCATACATTTTAGGCCAGCGAATGTGTTCAGTAGAAAAGATGAGTGAATTTAATTTGAGGCAGGAATGGTGCAGAGTTATGGGAGGGTCCTAGGATCTGTAATTCCCTGTGAGTTATATTTTTAGGAATAATTTGCTTATTTTAGTTGTTGTATGTCTCCCTCAACTAGAATGTAAGCTCCCTAATGGCAAAAAAAAAAAAGTATTTATTTTTTATCATGACATCCTCAGCTTCCGTACTGTGCATGGTCCACAGTGAAAACTCAGTCAATTTCTGGTGAATAAGACACACGAGATGCTACACTTATTGAGAGCTGAACCCTGGAATAGGAATGTTTTCTCTTGTGACTGGGTAGTGCTGAAGATAAAGCAAACTTTATCCTCTCTCTATCATGGCCTGCAGTGAACCCAACAGCTGTTCCAGACCGGATTTGTGTTTGCAAAATGCTGCCAAGTGTCCCAGGGCTTCCAAACCAAAGGTTGGCAGCATGTCTGCACCAGTGGTGACCAACCTGTTAGCTTTCTCTCCAGGAGTGAATTTCAAAGTGACCTTTAATGATGATGAACATTTATGGAGCTCTTGCAATTTGCCAAGTACTCTTTCAGGGGCTTTGTATGTATTAGCCCACTTAATCTTTAGAACTTTCCTTGCAGGATGATACTATTATTGGCTCTACTCGATAGATAAGGACACAGAAGCCCATAGAGGTTAAGGAATCACCAAAAGCTTACGGCTAATAAGGATGGGATCTGGGGTGTAGGCCAGGCACCCCGACTCCGTACACCTTACTCTTAACCACCAGACCATTGGACCTTTTTATGGTCTCATGAGCCAATCGGAGCTACACACACCCTACAAATGGAAGAGACAGCCTGAGGCACAGCTGAACTGGGCCTGGATGTCACCCTCGCTCGGCTGACTCAAACTGTCTACAACTTGCCTTAACTTAGGGGAAAAGTTCTTGGAAATAAAAGTGACTGGAGAGCTGTGGATGGGCTTACAACACAATGTCAGGAAGCAAATCCAAAGCAGAGAGATGTATCTATACGGAATCAGGGTCTTGGAAAATGTTTTCAGTGGCTAAAAAGTTTAGAGCAGAATTTTTTATAGCAATGCCTTTTATCTATCTAGAGAGTAAAAACATTTAGGCAGTCTTCCTCTCTGTATATGAAAGGAAAAAATAATAGTCCAAAAGATAATATAGAACTGAGCAAGAATTTTTTTCTTAAACTTTTAAAACTAATCATGCAGGCATTGAAGTTAACACTTGTGTTCTGATCTCGTTTTTCTCTTGATGTCATCTGGGTCGTTACAATGAAAACAGCCACAGTGGGATATTTCTTACTGGGTACTTTGAATATTGAGCACGGTTTACTTCATAATCCCTTTGTCCCGATTATGAAAACATCTTCAGACAGCATGATTATATGAATGAATCCTTCTGTGGAAATCTCACTAGCTTGGAACATTAGACATAGAAGGCATGAAGCTGACAACTCAAGCTCTCTTCTTATCTCGGCCAGGAGATCTTTTTCGGGTCCCTATTACTCATCATGTGCTCTCCTTATCTCTGTGCTTTATGCGCCCCTGAGTGGCCCTGATTTGTCGATGCCACGCGACTCCTCATTAAAAACACTTGGAGTTCCTCTTACAGGGTGAGATGCTCTTGTTTTCAAGGAATTTGCTATTGGATTTGCTAGTAAATTGGAACATTCATCAGATTTCAATAAATTATGTTGAATAATAAGCAATCTCTAAACCTCGGTGGCTAACATTTATTTTTTTGCTCAAGTAATATAAGGACTGTAGGTCTCTGGCAAATCTGCTCCACAGGCCTGCTCCTTTCCAGACTCAGACTGAACTAGCAGCCCCTATCCAGGACATGCTCTTTCTTATGAGTTCAATGTTATCCTCACAAAATTCATATGCTGATAATAACAATATGGGTTTCATACCATTGTGAGGTTTAAATAAATTAATACATGTACTTTACTTAGACCTGTGACTGGTGGTTAAACCCTTACTCTTGGAATGAACCTCATCTCAGTGGTTCTTTTTTTACATGTAAATGCATTACCAAATATCAGGTTTTTGTGTTGTTATGGAGTTGTTTCTATTGTTTTATAAACCACCCCAAAGCTTTGTGGCTTAAAACAATAATAGCAGCATTTTATTTCTCAAGTTTCTGCAATCTGGGCTGGGCTCTGCTTGGTGATTCATCTCGTGAGTCTTCAAGAGCTACGCTGTCCAAGGTGGCTTCTTTACTCCCCTATCTGTGCATTTTATAAGATGGCTGGGACAGCTGGGGGCTGGTAGGGCATCTCATTTTCTTTGTCTCTCTGTTTCTCTGTCTGTCTCTGTCTCTCTCTGTTTCTCTCTCTCTCTCTGGCTAGCTCTGGCTTCCTCATAGCTTGATGGTTTCAGAGTAATGGAAGTTATTTCATGGTGACTGGCTTCCCATAGAGAGAGAACAGAAGTTACCTGTTCCCTTAAGGTCTTGAGATGGAACATCACTTAAAAAATTCTTAATCTTGTAGCAGGAAATGAAATGAGATATCTCTTGTAAATATGGAAAGAGTAATTGACCTTTTCAATTGGGAGAGAATCCAGAAAAGAGAAAAACAAGGTGGAAATTTTATTAGTAAGCTTTGAGTTTCTATGCTGTCTCTACTTTTAGGGAATAATACACACCTTTAATTTTTTTCTTCCTTTCCTCCCTTATTACTTCCTTTTTATTCTTTGCTACTTAACCTTAAGTGATTTCCAGTTTCAGAGGAGAGATGAGGGATGTGCTCATGGCTGTGCCACCTCCGTATGTGTTACCATGGTGACAGGAAGAGCTTATTGCTGCAGCCTCAGGCTGCAGGCACTTCTAAAAACCCAAGGCCTCCTTTGTTTTTTTATCAATTCTGGATGCTAGCGCTGATTGCTACACAGCCTCTTTTTCGAACTGTATTTTAAAGAGTAAGGGTTTGTGGAAGATCATTTGGGTTTAGATTTCCATCAAGAGACTCATAAAATAAGAATGTAAAATAGAGCTATGGAAACAGAATGATTTCTGAGGATTTTAAAATATGAATCTAAAGCTGTTTACATCTAGATCTTTATCTATTCCCCACTGGGAACTAACATGGTCTAAATTATGGATCAGAGTGCATAGAGCCTTCGGCCCCAGAGCTACCTGTACTCATATTTTCTCTCTAGGTAGCCCTTTACCTTGTTTCTGGTGGGCATCCATTGATTGTGTAAGAAGGAGCAATGAGAGGAAATAGTCCCAGCCCTGCCCTGTGGTGGACAGCTGCCCGGGTTGGGTTCATGTCAGAATCTTTCATTGGCTTGTTTTTCCCAAGAGATGTTTTGCTTTATCTCCAACTCAGAATAGTTTTAGAACTTGTAATAAGTTAGAAGGAAAATTTCTAGTAGATATACATATATAAAGTGAGGGCAAGCTGGAGTAGCACGTAAGAGAGGCAATCATCATTGCTGGGGGAAAATAAAGGGTGGAGAAGAAGGTATCAAAATAGGCTTCTTTCTGGAACGTGAATCGGAAAGGCTGAGCGAGAGCCCTCTCATCTTGGCACCTTCCTAAGATGCTTTGGATTTTGGCTCAGTCTATTGGGAGCCCGTGATTTCAGGAGAGTTAGCCTCTGGTGACTTTACATCCTTGTCGGAGCTGTTATCTTTTCTACACATCAGGAACGAGCCTATGTGTATGATTGACAGGTGCCTGAACACCATTTAATTCAACATCTAATTAAGAGTTCAGGTGTTGAATGGAGACACTATATTTTCAAGCACTTAAGTTATTATTTTGAAGTTAATTAATTAATTTAAAAATTATAGCTGACACGTAATATTAGTTTCAGGTATACAGCACTATATATACCTCATGAAGCCTAGTACCCACCTGACGCCATATAAAATTATTATGATAGTAATGACTATATTCCTTGTGCTGTACATTACTGGTGATGATTTTTATAACTGGCAGTTTGTACCTCTTAAACCACTTTACTGCCCATCCCTCTCCCCTCTGACAGCTGTAAGTTTGTTCTCTATCTATGAGTCTATTTCTGTTTTGTTTTGTTTGTTCATTTGTTTTGTTTTTTAGATTCCACATATAAGTGAATTCATAGGGCATTTGTCTTTCTCTGACTTATTTCATTTCCCATAATACCCTCTAGGTCCATCCATGTTGTCTCAAAAGGCAAGATTTCATTCTATTATTTTTACTTGAGTAAACTTGGGCAAATCACTTAGTTTTTTAAAATTTTGTTTCTCTCATAATAAACACGGGATAGCACATACTCAGGATCCTGGAGTGTGGGCATCTGGCTTAAGGCTTGCTGTGCCCCAGCTTGTCACCTCACAGGCCCTTAGGGAAGTACTGTTGAGGAAGAGGGAAAGGAGCTACTTGTTTGGGGTCAGAGTTAGGAGGACTGCATTCTAGTCCTGGTTCTCCTACTGCCTTACTGTGTGCCTTTAATCAAGCCCTTGAACTCTTCAGGCCCTTAGTCTCCTCATCTTTAAAATGAGGCCATCAGACAAGGCTATCTCCCCAGCTCTGATGCACTGTGTGTAGTTTCATGGTCCTGCTTCTCTGCTCAGCTCTGGCCAGCTTCTACCACCGCCTGTGCCACCACCTTCCCTTTCAACTGCCTTTTGATTGTTTTCCTTTGAAGTCAGCCCGACTTTGCATTTCAGTTAAGCCGAAAAAGACTGCGCTGATTTTTTAATTTCTTTTCCATCATGATAGGTAACATCTCTTTGACATGAATCTATAAGTAAACTGGGTTTCTAGGTAAAAGAAGGAGAGTAGCTATAAGTTGTGTTAAACTAAGCATCACAAGGCCTTACTATTCCTTAAAAGTCTCAGCTTGCTCCTACCTCAGGACCTTTGCACATCCCGTTCCTCCTGGCAGTCACCCTCTAGTATGGTACCTTAGTTTCCCCTTTGTTTAGTCAACATTTGTCTCCTGCGAGTGGAACGTTTTCCCCATGAAAGCAGGGACCTTGTCAGCTTGCTCACCTCCACATCTTCGGCACTTGGAATAGTTCCTGGCCCTTGGTCAGAACTCAGTTTAGGTCCTGACCTAACCACTACCCTACACTGCTGTTAGGAATGAGAAATACAGGCAGCTGCTGTATGAGGGCTGATTTAGGTAACGTGGGATGATGATGACACAATCATCAACCCCATTTTCTTAAATCCTGACCCGGCAGATCCTGGCTCCCACCTGGGCTTGCTAACTGCTATTGAGCTGTGCTTTAACTTCTCTGGACCTCATATTATATATTTTTAAAATTGATGAGTTGGATTACTAAAATTAATACCTCACATGTGTGAAACCCCTATTCTGTAGCAGGCACCAGCCCAGTACTTTACAGACATTAATGATCTCATTCAGTCCTCACACTGGTCCGCTGAGGTGTGGTCTGTGATGGTCTCTCAGACCTGAGACTGAGCTTGAAAAACTTGCCTGGATTAGTTTGCTAGAGCTGCCATAATAAAATACCATGGACGAGGTGGCTTAAACAACAGCTCTTTGTTTTCTTACTGTTCTGGAGGTTGCAAGTCCAAAATCGAGGTGTCATAGGTTTGGTTTCTCCTGGGGCCTTTGTCTTTGGCTTCCAGATAACTACCTTCCATGTCATCACACGGCCTTTCCTCCGTGTACACACATCGCTGGTGTCTCTTTCTCTTCTTATAAGAACACCAGTCATTGGACAAGGGCCCCATTCTTATCATCTCATTTAACTGTTACTACCTCTTTAAAGGCCCTGGTTTCCAGGACTATCACACAGCTTCAACAGAAGAACTTGGAGGGACACCTTTCTGTAAATAACACTGCCCAAAGCTACTCAGCTCTTCAGCAACGGGGACGTTATTTGAATCTAGGTCCCAGCCGCATGTCCCTGATCACTACCCTACACTGCTGTGATGATTTCCTCCCAAGTGTTATCCATGAAAGACCAAGCTTGGAAGAGCTGGAAGCTACACCTTCATCTCTGCAAAGTGGACAATGGGCAGGGAAAGGCCACTGGCTGAAGAGTAAGCACTCTTGTAGTATCACTCCTGGCCGTGCTCAGACTAGCTGATGAAATGAGTGCTGCCACATCCCGTTACTCACGTCTGACAGGAAAATCACCCTTAACAGGAGTCATTGAGTACTACAGTTAGCCAGAAACATCCCCCGACCTCCTCTATAATTACTTGAGGATAAATGTCACTTCAGTTCTCTCATGGATAAAGTGGCAGTTATCCAGGGACCTGAAAAGGCCAGGCAGGTTTCAAGGGGGCAGACTGATATCTGCAGGGGGGGTCTCATCAGAGCCTGTCTCCTAGGTTGACAGAAGGAGAGAGAGCTGCAGCCAGGACCCAGAGCGTGAGCTCTTCCAGGCATGCTGGGTGGACGGCTGTGGGCCGCTGGGCATCGCCGAGTGTGTCTGGGCTGTCATTCGCCACCTGTTCTGTCACATTCTCTGAGCAGCTACTAGGCACCAGGCACCCTGTGAGGAGGCAGTGATGCCTGCCTGCTTTAGCAGATGAGCTCAACATCTAAATCATCAACCATACTCCAAGACAATGCATACTCCCTGAGTACCACTGACAGAACATTCCAGAACCTCAGAGAATAATTTTATTGATATCAATCCTTTCTCCTTCTTCTGCTCCCATCCCTTTTGCTTTTCCTCCTATTAACCCCCTTTCTTTATATTTACGGTGTGTCAGGTCCTTGCTAGATACTGTCTCACTTCATCCTCATAAGATTCATATAAGATACTTAAATTGTTGTCACCACCATTTTGTAAATAGAAGCAGCCACGGAATGGTCTCAATTCACCGGTGGGGTATGACAATGACATTATTCTGTTCTCCTCAATCAGGGCTTGTGCTATGTTAAATGTGCCTTCTCTGCTAGGTTGAAGTTTCCTGGATTTCACCGTGAGTAGTTTTGTGGTTCCCTATTCCCCTTTGATTTTTTAAAATCTCAGTCCAATCTTCAACTCTTTTCTGTTCTGCATACGTAGCCCACTAACACCTACAAGCCCATCATTGTGTAATGAAATTCTTTACATGTAATAGTATTTTAGATTAGCGTTGTCTCTATGTCATGTGGCATGGTATCTATAAGCTTACTCTTAGAATTAGTTTTCAAACATGGTGTTGAGGGTTTTCATACACACTGGTTAAATGAGGGAGGTGCTGTATGATGAGAAATTTTGACATGAACTATTCAATGTGAGATGTTGTAATGAGTAGTTTTTTGAACTCTGTCTAGGACTGCTGTGACCTATCTCATAAAAGGAATTTGCCCCTTTCTTTGCACTTAAGGATACTTAGAAATGTTCAAATACTTTCTCTGTGAGACAAATGTTTTGCAAGGTGCTAGACTCGGTTGACATGGCACCACGGTCTCTCTGGATAACTTAGCAGGCAAACAAGGCCTTCGGGCTGAGGAGAAGAAAGGTCTGGTCTCACCAATTTAAATTTGTGATAATCCTCAGTAGATTGCTTAAAGAAGGCCTCAAACATTTTTTGGACTTCTCTGTTTGTTTTGTGAGTCTGAAGGCCTTCTGGCTTTAATCAAGGTCTTGTCCGTTGTGATGAGAAAATAAATGTCAGAAAAATTCAAATCTACTTAAATGAAAGATACTTAAGAGGATTACAACCGTTCTTTGGTTTCAGAAAAATTGGCTTTTCAACAAAGTTTTTTAGGTTAATTGCATTTTTAAGAACATTAAAAACTAAAGTGTATCAAAATATTGAAAAACTAAGTCTGTGTGAGTAAAATAACAATTATTAAAAAATACATTTTCATTTAATTCTATAATCAACATTCTAAAATTTCACAAGGTATTGATGTGGCATACTCAAATGTATGTTCAAAATATATTTTGAAAATTGATATTCTAAAGGTATAAAAGTCTATCATATTTTTAAAAAATCTATTTATTTGAATTATGTTTATCATTATTTCTTTTTAGAAGCATCATTTTCCTGGCTAGAAAATACTTAAGGAAGTCTATCAAGAATCAGACTTGAGCTAATTGTTGACATGAAAAGCCAATACAAATCATTAATTAAAAGTCAGAAAGTAAAAAAAAAGTCAGGAAGTAACAATTAAGAAAATAATGTCAATTATGTTCCATTTAGGAACATATAATACTAGATAATAATAAGAAGAAGATAAATCATGTATGGCTCCTTTGTAGAAAAGATTATGGAAAACAAGATAAATGAAAAAATTGTATATGCACTCTCAAAATGACACTCATCATTGGTGATAAACAAGTGACCAAAGTGAAAAAGCAATTTAACTAAATTGATTTATCAAGACGGTCAAGGGGAGCAAATACTTGGTATAACCCCTACATGCACCAAAATAATAGTTGCTGACTTGAGAAATTTATGGAAAGAATCATACAAATAATTTTCAAATATGACTTCAATTGTTGGATATATTCAAGTGGTTTTAAACTTGAAATTTAATTTGTAAACATTTGATAGCTTTTCCTCACCAGGTCTCCCAACACAAGAATGAGCTGTGGTTTACCAGCTGGCCAGGTCTGTGCTGTTGAAGGCAATTGGTATTTTCCATGGAAGGGAACATCAGCCTTTTTCTGACTTGTTAGAAATCTCAAGGCCCTATGTCTTTGATGCTGAGCATCTGACTGGGGTCATTTTGGGAATAAGACAACGAGAGTTTCTTGGAATGTATATGGGAGCTATGGAAATATGCTTAGTCTTAATATAGCAGCATGATGCCATTACCATTGTGTGTGTTGGAAGAGTTTGCATGAAAACTGTATTTTCTTAGCAGTTAGCACTTGGATTCTTCTTAGGGAGAAAACTGTCTTTGTTTATAACAGCACTCTACTAAGACATTTGGGATAGCAGGTGCGAAAGAGCCTGAGGTCAATAAAATAAAGCCAAAGCAATAAAAGAGACAGTTAAAGTGCACAGAACAAGGAAATGAAAATCACTCTTCTCTCAGAGGGATAGAGTAAGACTGGGTACCACAGGGGTGAACTAGCTGGGGGGAGTGCCCAGGAGGCTGGAAGTGGGGATGCCTAATTTTTAACTGGGTTGTTTATATTTCTGTTTATATTCCTTGTATCTCTTCTAAATCTGTAATAAAGTCACCACCCTCATTTCCTTTAGAAATTGGGAAATGGAGAAAAAGATTGTGTTTCACAGTCAGGTCCATGGGGAGCAGATATGAAACGACAAAATGATCCATCAACCGAGCAAGCCAAGGTTAGCACCAGAAGTTCACATAAGACCACAAGCTACCTCGGGAGTTTGTAAAAATTGTGGAAAATGGGTTTGGACTTTGCACAGGGTTTAGAATTGGGATTTCAATGTAATTATATATAGATCTCTTGACACATAGAGGTATCATCTGACATCTTGGTTGCGCAGAAAAAGGAAAGCAGACCCTAAATTGATAACAAAAAAATGTCTTTTTGACATTTACTTTAATAGCAGATCATTAGCATGAAAAGAGACTGCCCAGATCCCCTTTCCTAACGTCTGAATATTTTGCCAAAGGGGAAGCAGGCCCAGGGAGTTGAAATCCTTAGCCAGATGCCCTAAGTTAGCAATAAGAAAGAAGTATACTCAAAACAAATTTTGTATCTTGAAAATGGAAAAACATTGCCTTGAGAGGAAAACTGCCAGTATCTTAAAATGTATCTGGCTGGAAAAGGAGAGCCATCGTTAAGGGACACAATGATTTGTCCCGCTGAGGACTTAGTGGGGAAACTCACTTCCTGGCCTCACATAGCCTCTGGCAGATCCAGTTCCCTTTTGCAGAATTGCATTTTCTTGGGACTCCAAACAGCTAGTTGCAGGTGAGAAAGCTGATAAGAGCTGCACCCATTTATTCTTGCTGTTAGGGCTGATGGAGGAATCTGTATGTGCACCACAGCTGAAGCGGACTTTGCAGAAACATGAAGTACAGAATACATTCCAGGTTCATGATTAATTTTTATCAACTCCTTTTTTAAGATGGCCCCTTTTTTTTAAAACAAAAAATACACAGTAAACTTGAAGACAACACTGCATTCTGATGACCAAATTACTCTTTAAAGATATTAAAATGTGGTTCATTTTATATATATTATATAAATATATAATGTAAAAAAATATATATGTATTAGTTGGGATTCTCTGAAGAAACAGAACCAGTAGACTATATATATATTCTACTATTACATATTATGTATATATATATTTACAGATATAATATACATACATTTGTGAAAAGGCTATTCTGTAAGATTTGAAATATGACAGGATCTATTCTTTAGAAAACTCAGTTTTTAGATTGTCTGTAGTTATCTGAGAATTATTGTTTTGTTCTTTACCCCAAATATTTGAAGATAAATGCAAAAATATACAATTGGTTATTTTTATTCCCCAACTTTTTTTTTTTTTTTATTAATCTTGGTCTTTTTTTCTTCTGGACACCCTTCTCAAATGGAAACTGCTTCTCTTCTGGTCATCCCAGATTGTTAGTCCTCCTTTCTGCCTTGATTCCCACTGGCTTCTCAAACATTTCCAGTCTTTATTTTGTTCTCATTGAGCCTTTCATTTACATTTAATTTTATCATGCTCAAAAATGACATTTTTTCCCAATATCTGAGAAGAGCAGGGATCCTTGATGGGAACTTCTTCAACCCTTCTTTCATTTCAGATACAGCCGTCTTGCCCAATATTTTCTGCTTCCTTTTTCTTCTCAGACAAAGACTTTCTCCTTTGTGTTTCAGGTTAACCCCTCCATCTATACTTTGATCTCTCCTCCTCTTTGCTCTTCATGGTCACTCTTCTTTTTTTGTAGACTTATCCACAGCCACCTGTGTGGCTCCTGGTCCTCTTTCTCATAAGCTCCAGATCCCCATCTTAAAGGGATAGCCATCTCGAAATGGAGAGACAGCCAGAAAATTCAACTTGCCACAAACCCAAATCTCCATGTCTCTCTTTATCCATGTATCTCAACTTAACTACCATCTCTTCCTTCTCTCACAATTTTTATCTTGGTTGGCAGCATTATCATCATTTTTGTAACCCAAGTAAGAAACTCTCCTTTCCTTCTTCGCACTGTTCTCTCATTCAGAACCCAGTCCACCTCAAACTTATCGTGACTTTCCATTCACAACATTTCTCTATCCAACACCTTATTTTTATCCCAAGGCCCTAGGTTTAGTCTGTATTTTTTTCCCCCCTGGAATATAGCCACAGCCCTGGACTCTCCGGTGGGACCCAGGAAGCACTTTGGTTATGAAATACACCACAAGTTTTTTTTCTGAAAGTTTTGGTCTTGCAATAGAAGCATCAAGTTGGCATTATGGGCTAGGTTTTACTCTTGGACTTCCTTATTCTTCTTTTATGGTTTAACATTTTTGAATGCCATTTGTGGTAGGGATGTGATTGAATGGGAAACATACTCTTCTCAACATATGGGGCTTCGGAAGGTCTTAGGCTGACCTTGCCCTGAGGACATGCTCAGGTTGTCATGGTGACCAGTTTAGGAAGGATCCCATGACATCATCAGCCAGGAGACAGTCCCTGTACCAGAGCTCTAGTTGTAAATCCAGACCACCCAACTAGACATCATCTTCCTCCTTCTGGCACGTTTCCCATCTACTTGTTTTATTTTCTTACTATTGCTCAATCTAAAAAGACTGAGCTTAAAACGTTGAGCTTAAAAGAGAAGTGTCTGGAACTACTTCTCTATCTCATAGAAGGGCCCTTCGATCCTAAATAAACTCATAGTCTCAAACTAGTTATTTAGGAGGGGCTTAGGCATTTTGTTTGCCAGTAGGATTTGAATTCAAGGCCACTGCAAAACTCAACTCTTTAACTTTTCCTTCAGAGCTGCTGAAAGTCACTTCCTTCAAAAATATTTATAAAGGGCCCTTTCTGCTGAACTTCCTGAAACAGAGAGTCTGATCCAAGGTGACTTCCTGTTCCCATATCCTAGACTAGAAACTGCTGCTGCATATCTCAGGAGAGGTAGCTTATTTGTGCCCTACCACCTTTTTTATTCTTGAGAAAATGGACATTTGTGTTGTTGAGTCTGTGATTTTCCATCTGGCTTTGACTAGTTCGCTGACTTCTTTGACTCCACCCTTGACTGGAAGGATGGCCTCGGGGGACATGCATATCAGAATTATGCTAACGAGGCTGTCCAGTGCCAGTTTGCCTGCCTGGGACACCACCCTCAAAATCTTGCTGGGCAAATCGTCAAAACCCAGTTCCCATTTAGTCCTTTAAAAATGTGAAAAAAAAAAAAAAAAAAAAAAACACCTTGTTCAATAGCGTTAAACACATTTTTACATAACTCAGAAAAAAGAATTGGCCAAAACACCATTTGGTTTATTTAAAAATTCCATCGTCTTATCATCGTGTGAGGGTTTGAAACTGGCAGCTACATGGATGCCTTAGATGTTTTCGGTGTGTCTTTGAAATAGGCTCAGAGTGTTCAAGATAAGCCAAGTCCTGAAACTGGCCAACAAAAGTTTTTAAAAATGTAAATATTTATGGTAATCATTTTTAAGTACTTGATTACCTTCTCTGAAACCCTATCAGATATGTATAAAGGAATGGAAAAAAAAAGAATTGTGAAGCAACATTGACCTGAAATTTTCAGACTTTCTGTAAGTAAGAGTGACAGAGAATGGCAGAAAGTTTGCTTCCATAAGAAATATAGTTTGGACTCTGCTGTTTATAGTTATCAGGGGAACCATATTTTAGACCAAAACTGGAAGATTCTTTTCAAGAGAGAAATTAAAGTAGCTAACTTTGGTCTAAAATATCTCAATAGAATTTTTTTTTCAAATAAATGTATACTTTTCCAAAGTTTTACTAGAAGAAATGGTCCAGATCATCATGATATGTCATATGCTAACTACATAAAACTTGCATTGATATAATTGGCATGAAAACAATCTGATTGAATTAGAAATGTTTTAAAAACAATTATTTGAATAAGAAAATGTTGGGGTTCTTGACATACCTTGATTTCTTATAATAATTCTGATATGAAGTATAATTTTGATTTTACAAATGAGAAAACTCGGGGTCCCAGAACTTATAAAACTAATTAATGGGTTCTCAAATCCAAATTTGAATCTGTCTTAGATTACAAAGTCCATGTGTGTCCCCCCAGACCACAACCACTTCCCCAATGCAGCGTGATAACTTGCAGGTTTACTACTAAAAGTTATCAAAAGTAACATTTTTGGGGGCCTGCTGTCATAAAAAGATTAATAACAAAGTATGAATAGCACTTAAATTATACTTTTGCTTTAAAAACTCTTAGAAATGCTTTGAAGTGAATTTTTTTTTCTTGAAATCTTGTCCAAAAATCGCTAATTTGCTTGCTAAGTCTATTTTCATAAATACTGGAAAGGGTACCATATAACCTTGCTGATCTCATGTTTTAACTCGGAGTTTAACAAAGCATATTTACATATTTGTGAATATACCTTTGTAGCTTTGAGAGCTTTTGAAATAAGTTTACTTCCTTTTAAATTTAATTAATTGTTCTCTAAAATTGTTCATGGATGGATGGAATAAAGTGAGAAACTTTCTTTTCTGTTGCAGAAGGAAAATTTTGAAGAGAGATGGCATGCTGGAAATGAACATTTGAGCAGTCATAATAGTTTCAATAATAGTCTTGTCCTATGACAGCAAACATCTGATGGGAATGACAAAAGACTCTGTGACTTTAACCAATGTTGGCATCTCAGTATTGAATATAATTTCCTCTTTGTTGATTGCTTAGCAATGTACAAGATTTGGTTGGTAATAGCACTAGTATACTTTTATTGGGACTTGGCTAGGCTTTAGGCTCTCTGCTTAAGCTTTGTTCATATGTTCTCCTTTAAGCCACGGAACTACAGTTAGTGGAAGGTGATCCTAACCACCAGCTACATGGGGAGAGCGACTTGCCTAAGGTCACAAAATAGGCACATAGCAAGCCTGGGATTCTTTCATAACTCTACATCTGAAGAACTTCAAAGAAGCTGGAGAGGGTGGTGTCAGAGCCCTTCAAAGGAGCATCATTAGGTTAGATTGTGGGGAAACTGAGGCCAGAAGAAGTTAAATTATGTTACCCAGAATCCTCAGTGTAATTAATTGGTGATATTTGCCTTTTAGCCACATGCTGTTTCCTTAGGCAGCTGGTTGTCAAACTGCTCTGTACAAGTCTGACATCTTATGGGTCATCTCTAGGGGATCCTGAAAAGGAGAGAGAGCCTTGGCTGACCCGATGGGGCTTTGTATTCACAGGAGCTTCAATGAGCTTAAGTAGAGAAAGCTCTTGGCCCAAGACCTGGCCGCAGTGGATGCCAAGCCGCTGCCCATCCAGGGACTCGGAGTGGGGCAGGGACCAGCCGGAAAGAGCTCACACCAGCAGGAATTCATCTCTAGTTTGTTGCATGATTGACATAGAAATCTTGGTTAAAAAAAAAGTATCTGAAAACTTTTTTAAAAATCTATTAGTGATTTATAATGTTCTTATTGTTATTTATTGTGGGTCCCTGACCTTTAAATTTAGTGGTTTTTAAAAATTTTTCTATAAATTCCTGTTGAACACTTCAAAGGGCAAGTTTATTAATTTTTTCAGAAATTGCCTGATGTCAAAGGCCTCTATTTTTTTGCCTAGTTTCTGCTACCCCAACGAAATACTGACATAAATACAAGGGACAGGACTTATATTTAGTGGGACTTCATCAGTAGGGACATACCAGGTAAACCCCTGAAATACTTCCATACTCGTTGGTAAATTATTACTTTTCTGAGCCTACTCAGTACCGACAATCTCTCTCACTACAGCCACCTCTGTTGGGACACTACAGAACACCTCCCTCTCTGACAACTAAAGGGTTAACACCGGGCCCGGGGCTGGTGGGACCTGAAGCTTATTTAATGTAGGGGCCCCATGTTAATAAGAAGAACATATTATTAGGATCAGCAAAGAATATGTAGAATAAGAAAAAAATTCACAACAAATTATAAACTTTGAACACCTGACAACACTAACATCACAAAACATAGCAATATCTTTTATTAATTAATTTCCCTTCATAATACCATAAAACTTTTTTCCTACATGCTTTTTTGGAGTTGTGCTCTTTATATGGTAACAATTTTATAATACGAACTGTAAAAATAATAGGTAATTTGGTCTTTCTTCTTGTATGGTTAACTTTTATTTTTAAGAGTTTTTACAAATTTACTAGACATTAATGAAAACTGAATCTTCTGTTTACAATTTTGCAAATCTGATGATAATGAGTTTTCTGAAGATTAGTACTGGTCCCAGGCATTTTGAACTTTGTTTTTCTCCCCGGTCCTGGTGGCTTGGGACATGTTCATGTTACCCTATGACCTTCTGTCTTGCATACTCTTATTATACTTGCATATTCAGATCATGCATATTCATATCTTGGTAAGGTAATTGGCAGAGGAGGCACTCAAAACACTCCTGATCTTGACACGGAAAGCATTGTGCATGCTGTGGTCTTTATGTTTGTGTGTCCCCTGTTCCCCAAATTCATTTGCTGAGATCCCAACCTCCAAAGGTGTTATTGTCAGTAAGTGGGGCCTTTGGGAGGTGATGAGGTCATGAGAGTAGAGCTCTCATGAATGGGAGCAGTGTTCTTACAGAAGAGACACCACAGAGCACCCTCTCACCGTCTAACATACGAGGACTAAGGGAGAAGGTGCCAGCTATGAACCAGAAAGTGAGCTGTCACCAGAACATGAGCATGCTGGTTCCTTCATCTTGGACGTCCTGCCTCCAGAACTGCAAGAAATACATTTCTGTTGTTTTTAAGCTATCAAGTCAGTGGTATTTTGTTATAGCGGTCTGAAATGACTAAGGAAAGGAAGAGATTGATGAGCTGGAAAGATCAACATTAAAAACTTTTGCTCTATGAAAGCCCATATGAACAGGGTGGAAAGACAAATTACAAACGGAAAGAATGTATTTGCGAACGACATATCTAAGAAAGGATTAGTATCAAGAATATATATTTTTTAAAAAAAACCTCTTAAAATGTAACAGTGGAAAAAAGTGAACACAAGACATACACAGACATTTCATTGAAGGAGATACACAAATGGCAAATAAGCATGTGAAAAGGTCTTCAACATTACTAGCTATTAGAGAAACACAAATTAAGGTGAAAACAGGCTGTCACTACTCACCTATCAAAATGACTAAAATAAAAAATAGTGATAACACCAAATGCTGCTGAGGATGCAGGAAAACAATAACTCGCATATTACTGGTGGAAATGTTAAATGTTATAGCTCTTTGGAAAACAATTTGTCAGGTTTATTTTTAAATAAACATGATTATCACGTGACACAGCAATTGCATGCCTAGGTACTTACCTGAGAGAAATGCAAATTTATGTTTATGTAAGTTTTTAAAGACCTGTACGTGAATATTCATAACAGTGGGAATCAACCCCAGCGAGCTAAAAAACAGTATGGCACATCTGTACGCTAGAACACTACTCTGAGATAAAGTGGAATGAGTTATTGATACACACAGCAACTCGATGGACCTCAAGGGAATTATTCTGAGCAAAAAAAAAAAAAAGTCAATCCTAAAAGGTCACACATTTTTTGTGTGATTCCATTTATACAACATTTTTAAATGACCAGTTTTAGAGATGGAGGACAGATTAGTGACTTCCGAGGATTAGGGAGAAGAAGAGGGGATGAGGGAAGCTGGTATGCTCATAAAGGGCTATGTGGAGATCCTTGTGTTTTTGAAATTGTTCGGCAATTTGACCATGTTAATAGACACACAAACTTACACAGGTGAAAAACTGATAGAACTTAACACACACACACACACACACACACACACACACACAAATACAAGTGAAACTGGGGAATCTCACTATGTAAGAGAATTGTATCAAAGTTGATATCTGGTTGTGATATTACTCCATTGTTTGGCAAATAATATCATTAGGGGAGACTAGGCAAAGCGTACAAAGAATATTTGTGTTATTCCTTATAATTGCGCTTGAATCTACAGCTATTTCAATGAAAATGTCAATTAAAAATAAATTTAAAAATACTCTTGCAAGTTATTTCTACTCTTCAATGGTTAGCGATAATTATATACAGAAGTGACCGCAAACTATAATACATGCATTATTGTTAAGTCCTAGCCAGATCTCCAAATGCCCACAGCTACTACGATACCACCAACAGGAAGGGAAGTGTGACAGAGGGGACAGTGGAGTGGAAATAGATGGTGGTGTTAACCAGCTGGGGTTAATTTAGCGTACCTTTCAAATGTTACGAAAACCTACCACCATGTGAATATATTGCTAAGGTAGTTCCCAGGACTAGTATACGTGAGGTGTCTTAATTACTCTTAGCTACTTACTCTTATGGATTATGCTTAATATATGTCTGCCTTGAAAATAGCCCAGCAGAGTCACCATAGCTGAGGTCACTAGCCTCTTCTCTGATTGTTAGTGCCTGAGTTGGGCTGATCACCAGGTAATATAAAACAGGACCACCAATCTTCATATTTTTTAAATGAATTTTTTATTAGTTATTCTGAACTCATAAAAATTAAACACGTGGTGAAGGCATGCAGAGCACGAAGTGGCAGGAGAGGTTTGCTGTAGGACCCTTTGTTTTCTTTTGGACCTTGGGAAAGGGGTTCATTTGAGAGTCCTTTTTAGGCAATTTATTTTCAGGTGAATCTAGAGTCCCAGTGAGAAGCCAGTCTTACCTGTAAGGTGCGTCTGTTTTTTAAACTCCAAGGACAAGTTCGATGAATCTTTTGATACAGCAATGGGCATATTCTTTCTGTACTTCATTCTGTGACTTTTTCCTCCTTCTCTTGGGTTAAAGCATAATTTACCCAATTGGTGGGATGGACAAAGGAGAATTGTACCACATGTCACACTCAGGCCCTTAAATAGCTCTATCCTTCAGATCTGCCTGCCCATCGCACTGCTCTCCTTGCAGAAGGCTCACCAAAGCAGGACGAGCTGTAAGTGGGGCAGGCAGATACCCAGCTCTTCTGCCTCTCCACAGGTCAGTAGGGCTCAGCTAAGAGAGCGACAGGAGGGAGAAAGGAGCTTCTTTTGTCCCCAGACATAAGATAAGATCTTTAACCCATCTTGACCAAGGATAAAGGTAATGCTGGGATCATGATCTTCTTGTCCACTGGTCTAGAACATCTAGGGCTGAGAAAGGTGATGAAACAAACTCTTAAACATCACACACATAAAACTCACACTTACCCAATTTGTTATGTGCCAGACACATAGTTTTGTGATACTCGGTAAGCAAAACAGTAATGGTCCCTGCTCCCATGAGGCAGCAGGCACATTTGATGTGTCATGGGTCATAAGCATCTTCTTCTGTCCCTGGGTACACAGTAGTTCCACTGCTAGTCTATGGAGAGAAAAATTCCTTCAGTTCAGTACTGTACATTCCTCTAAGATTTTTTTGAAGCCCTTGGACCAGAGCCCAGCACTCTTGGGGGAATCACTTGGCCATTCTGTCCAAGACTCCCTCCCAAACATGTGGCAGTAAAGGAGAATATTCCTTTTATGATCTCAAGTCAGCGTAGAGTAAAACCAGCTCAGGCTGTAAGAGAGGAGGCTGTGGACAGAGCACATAAATCACACTCAGAGCAGACAGCAGACCTCCCCTCCCCAGGCCCTGGTGGGCCCCTGGCTACATCGCCAAGCTGTGAAAGGAAAGAGCAGAGCAGCTGAGCACTGAGCAGCCCCCTCAGGTGACAATGGGGCAAAGACTTCTCTGCCCTTTCCCCACTCCCACCCCAAATCCAGGGTGGTCACCTGTGATTGCAACCTCTCCTTTCATCCCTAATCCCCTCTGTCATTTGCTTTGAGAAAGGCATTTACAAACACAGCTGGGAGCTTCATGCTGAGAATGAATTTCACTTGTCTAGGACGGAAACATTCTGAAGGTAGCTTCTGAATCTTGCAATGACTATGGGTATTGATCTATTTCATTATTTTCTTAGAATTTTTTAAATTAAAATTATTGGGGTGACGTTAACAAAATCAAGTAAGTTTCAAGTATATCACTCAACAGAAAGTAATACACACACACACAGACACATATCTCTTTACAATGAGCCATATATATGTGTATATAGATCCATATATATATATCCATATATCTATATTTATCTATATCTATCTATCATCTATCTATCTATCTATCTATCTATCTATCTATCTATCTATCTATCTATCTATCTATCTATCTATCTGGCATTGTTTGTTCACCACCCAGAGTTAGATTTTCTTTCATCACCAGATATTTGAACGCTTTTACCTCTATCTACCTCCCCCCTCTCTCCTTTCCCTCTGGCAACCACCGATCCACTGTGTGTGTCAATTTTAAGAGCCTAGAAGAAGAAGGGGTCCCTCAGGCCTGCATTCAAGTCTGCATTCCAGGGGAAAGACTTCTCCTGGTTGAGGCAGGTGCCCTGCAGCAGGAGAGAAGCTCTGCTGATAATGACCTGTGAGGATTCCAGGCTGATGCCCAGGCAGGAAGGCCTGCCAGGTGAGCCCTTGCTCTTGGCTGGCTCCTGGCATCGGTCAGACATGCTGTCATCATCGTGTTTGGATGGAGTCTCCTTCGGCTGTGAAAGACTTGTCCTCTTTTTTGCTCCTAATTTTTGCATCACAATATGATGGAAATAGCACTAGGTAGAACTTCAGGGGCCTGGTTCTAGTTCTGACTTTATCACCAGCTCAAGGGCTTTAGCTAAGTCATCTTTCCCCTGTGTCTCAGTTTCCCTATCTTTACAATGAGCTATCGATTTCTTTTCCAGATCTCCTCACTCTCTGGAGTTTATGGGTGCTCTAGCTTATAAAGAAGAGGGAATATATCTATATCTATATCTATATCTATATCTATATCTATATCTATATCTATATCTATATCTATATCTATATCTATCTATCTATCTATCTATCTATCTATCTATATATATATATATATATATATATATATATATATATATATATATATATGCCAGGCATTGAAACAGACACTTGACTCTGTGGTCTCCTTTGATCATTAAAAAATATTCCAGTTTTGCAGATGAACTGAGGCTCAGAGAGGTTAAACAACTTGTGCAATATCACACAACTGAGATATTAGAGAGCAGAGTTTTTGTTGCAAGTGTCAGGGAATCCAAATCAAGCTAGTTTAAGCGAAAAAGAACATATTGGCTCTTATCATGAGAAATTCCAAGGACTTCTGACTACAGGCATAGCTAGATCCAGAGGTTTGAAGATGTGAACAGGAACTGACTTCTTTCTACCTCTCAGCTCCTTTTCCTTTGTGCTGATTTCATTCTTGGGTTTCATATGGCTGCAGCAGCTCCAGCCCTCACAACCCGGTGACCAACCACTCTGCTTTGCCTTAGATGGATGGGGTTCCCCGGACATTGAACTTTCATTTTTAAAATCAAGAAAATACTAGGCAGATTATCACAAGTTAGTCCCTGGTATCGGTTCAGCTTCAAGTCCAGTGGGAAAGAGCACGTTTATTTGAGCAGCTCTTGCAAATTGTTCTACCTTGCTCAGACCCAACTGTCTTAGACCAAGCCTTGTTCTTGAACCAGTGACTATAAACAGAGAAATGCAGGTGTGCTGATGGGCTTAGATTTGGAGAGCCCCATGCCTGAACCACATGTATGAGAAGTGGGAGGGGGAAAGGGTTCTAAAAGAAAACAGGGGTATAGCCGGAAAAGAAAGGGAAGGCTCCTGTGGAGGTGAATAGGTAAGTGGCAGCATTGCGTTTCAAACCCTTACTGCAAATGCTGTGTTCTTCCCCCAGAGGCAGAGCAGGGTGGATGGCTCCAAGGGATGCTGGGGCCCCTTGCCAGGTGCGGGTCAAGAAAGAACACAAGGCAGAGTTAGAGAATGGTGGTTCTGACGCAAGAACTTCAGGAGTTTTGGCTCCGGGGCCTCTGAATAGAGAACAGATCTGTTTCCTGGCTCTTACACTACAGTGGGATTTATGGAGGTGGGTGGGTGGAGTGTTGAGGGCGTCTGGCCCATTCTCACCGTGTGAGCCTGTTGGCAGCAAAACCGAGTAGGGTTGTACTCTGTGCAACCATTCTGCATCGGGGAGGCTCCTAGTTCACGTCAAGGGCAGAGCCAAGCCGGTTCCCTGCAGAAATACAGTCTCCTCAAAAAGAGAAAGACATCTGCCTGGGACATTGATCCCCAAAGGAATTTAAAACATACCTTCTGTGCACTACCATCTTGGAATGCTCTGACTGCTAATACCACCTTTTATTAAGGCTTCCAGCAATGCTCACTGGAGACCTACCAGGCTTAAAGAAAAGATTATTTTTGGCTTTCATACTTCCTGTTTGAGGAGAAAACAGTGTTCCAAAAAGACTTACAAGGACAGAAAAACTGCTAACACAATGACATTAAAGACAGGAGCGAAGTTTCACACTGAAATTTTTACTTCAAGTGGGAGAAAAAGTGTGAAAATTATCATAAGGGTGATGATAGAAACACGCCAGAATCGGAAACAGAAACATGTTCTTCTTAACAAGACCTAATGTTCGAGGTATAGTGTATGATTTTAGGGCCAAGTTTATCTTCCGGTATAAAGAAAATTTTTAGGAGTGTTACTAACAAGAATGACTCCAGCAAAAAATCTAAATTGAACTCTTGGAAATCTAAATTGAATGACAGTAATGAACTTCAATGGACATCTTTTACTATTTGCCTGACCAGCATCCGTTCTTTCTTCTGCAAAAGCCCATATATAGTGGTTGCCAACTCTGCCTCTGATCAAAGGCAACATGGCAGAAAATAGAAGCAAAGATCTTGAGAGGTGGAGCTTTCAAAATATTATTGAAGCACCTGGATCTGGCCAAGACTGAAGTGGATGGATATTTCAGCCGTATGAGTCAATAAGTTTCTTAGTTTGCTTAAGCCAATCTGATTTGGTCTTGGGTCACTTGCGAATAAGAGAGTCCTAACTGACAACGCGTGTATAGTTAACCATATCATTTATTAGAAGGTCAACTATCCAACTAGCTGACAATGGGCAACAAAGAAAACTGTGAACTGAGCATGAGGAAACTCTGAAGAGTTATGTAAGCTGTAGATTCTGAGATGGACTCAAAGGCAAGTCTTTTATTTAAGATTGCATGTAAAATATGAGTCGAAATGCTCTGAGCAGTTTTCCTAGTTGGCTTTTAAACCTACAGCAGAGACAAGAAGCGAATCACAAGGCAAGAAGGGAGCCACGCCAAGGCAAGAGGTGAGAGCAGGAGTGACTGGAGGAGGGTAACATGGGAAGGGCTAGAGAACCACAGGACTCCCAAAGGCAACAGTCTTAGCCATTTAACATAAAGATTGAAAAAAATCCTGTATCACAAGAATGTTTTTGAGGATCCTCGAGTCAACAAGATAAGACTGCTGGTCGTTCCACGGTTCTCTATTTTAAGAAGTGTGAAATACATCACACGTTTTAGAGTGAGTTACTTACGTTTTAATTTTTAAAACAAGTTTTGCTTTGTAAAATGGATACATTTTACTAAATTGGAAGAGCTCTCCACCAAGACCGACTTCCTGAGGGCAATGAATAGCCTAGAAATACTTTTTATCTTTATTGATTTAGAAGCAATGATGTCTGAAACCTCTCACAGTTTACTGCTTAAGTGAGGCAGCTTGTGTTTCTTGATTTTTCTCTGCTTCAGTTTAGCTGCAAGATGCTTTTGCTGCTGGTGGTAAGAGAGAGAAGGACATGCCAACACGGTGACGAAGCCCGAAGGGGTCACACCCAAAGGGAGGCAACACATGTGCCAGCTCTTTGAGCATTTGATCTAGGTGCAATATTTTATGTGACAGTGGATGGTCTCTGGGGTCCCTTTTAACTTAAAGGCTCTACAATTGTATGCTTGATTTAGGTATTTTTTAAATATCCATTTAATTTTAAGTAATATATCATTGAATACATTTATTTCCTCAGGTTTAGGTTATTAGAAAGCTTATGATACTATGGCATTTTTTCAAAAGTCATTTCAGCCATAAATAATGGTTTTGAGGAACTGACAGACTGTTTCCACCATGGCTACACCATTTTACATCCCCACCAGCGGTGCCCGAGAGTTCCAGTTTCTCCCTGTCTTCAGCTCGTGTGACCATACCTTTTGTCGCAGTCATCCTGGTAGATCCAAA
Organism: Macroglossus sobrinus; assembly: GCA_004027375.1. NCBI lineage: Eukaryota > Metazoa > Chordata > Mammalia > Chiroptera > Pteropodidae > Macroglossus > Macroglossus sobrinus. The sequence goes on from PVKZ01001177.1 coordinate 405,012, forward strand.
GTGATATCTCATTATTGTTTTGACTTTCATTGCCTTGCTGGCCAGTGATTTTGAAAATCTTTTTGTGTGCTTACTGGCCATTTGTATGTCTTCTCTGGAGCAAAGCCCAGTCAGTTTATTTGCTCATTTTTAATTGGGTTATTTATCTTTTTGTTATTGAGTTTTAAGAGTTCTTTGTATATTCTGGATATGAGTCCCTTATCAAACATATGATTTGCAAATACTTTCTCAAATTCTGTGGGTTGATTTTTTGTTTCCATGACATTTTATAGCCTCCATGACCTCAGAATTCTATTTGTCCATCCATCCATCTATTCATTCAACAATTCACTGACGTAATGAGCCAAGTCTTGATTGATTTACTTTCTTGGCTTGTGATCAGGAGGATTTTCTGTGGCATGAACCAAACTTAATTGAAGACATACTAGGGAATATGTGTTTTTCACTGAGTAACTAATTTAATCCTTATTTAAAGGAATCTTGTGCATTAAGGCATGAGCCATGCTTGAAAATTCTACTTGCAAGAGACTGTGCCTTTGGAAAACACCTAGAAATCCATTTTTTTTAAAATAGTGACTTCAGCATTGTCTATATTTCAATGACAGATTTATACACTTTCAGAAAAGCATTTTATTTAAAAGACTTGTATTTACTTCTCATTCTACACACACATAACTTCTTTCATCTTAAAAATGAATAAAAGAAACCCTAAAATCAACTTGCTCCCATTTCCTTTGGAAAGGTCTGCATTCATCAGAACACTATGAGTTGAACTGCACTATATTCTGTTCAATTGGTAAATGCAAAAATTATGTGCTAATTGGTTTGTTCAATCTGCAAGAGAACCAAGGTGAGTGACCATGCTTAATTAGCTTTGCCTTTTTCTTTGACTTGCCTTAAGTTGCAACTGGCCTCAATTTCCTCATGTATATCATGGATAAAACAATGCTTCCCTCCTGAAGTTTTAAGGAAGATTAACTCTGCGTACATGCTTTGTTTAGTGCCTGACTTAGAGTAGGTACTCAGTTAATGTTTATTAACGCTTATCTTTTCTTGACTTGGGGTACAGAAGGTCAAGCCTTGAGAATGTGTCTAGATTAATTCAATAGGAAAAATAACTGTGGATCAAGCATGTCTATACCAAGAGAATTTGTTGCAAATGTTTTCTCCTTAAGGATCGATTGAGGGTGGGGATACTCAGTGAGATATCACACTTGGAAATGCCAGATTCTGACTCACAGAGGCCACAGCTAGCCGGCACCCCATGGGTGGTCAGAGAGGACACATGCAGTTCTGGGGGGCTGGCTCTGGCGCCTGGCTCCCTGTGTGATCTCTCCAAAAACATCTGCTTTATGGAAAGAAGTGATCGAATGGCTCAAGAAAAGATTGGGAAAAAAATGAAGTCCCTTAAGCCCTAGGCTTACATTCATTTCCCTGAATACAGGCACGTGGTGTACTTAGTAGCAGTTTTTAAAGGAATGGAGTTCCTTGACATTGATGCGATGGTCTGGGGTGTGCTCCTCAGTCGAGTGGCTTGAAAGAAAGGCAGAATCTTCAGATCAGGCTGAGAGAACAGGGAGGTTGTTGCCTTTGTTTTATGATTTATGACTTTGCTTCAGTTCTGGGTTATTCTTGTTGATTCAAACGTTTCTTCTCACTTGCCGACATGCAGACTGAGCATGTGTCATAAAATTGAGTTTAGTAATTTGACAGTATGTATTTCTTGAACATCTACTAGCTGCAAAGAACTCTGTGAAGCTCTGTGTGGATCACAGACAGACAGGTATATAATATTGTTATCTTTTCAAGAAGCTGGCAGTGGAGTTGAGATCAACAAGGCACTGGGAGTTTAGTTTGATGTATCAACTTCACTAGACAATGTAGTACCCAGTTATGTAAACAAACGCTAATCTAGGTGTTGCTGTGAAAGCATTTTGTAGATGTGGTTAACACGTACAGTAAGGTGACTTTAAGTAAAGGAGCTAAACCTCAATAATGCGGGTGGGCTTCATTCAGTGAGTTGAAGGCTTTAATAGCAAAACGTGAGGTTTCTCAAATAAGAAGAAATTCTGCCCCCAAACTGTACCAGCTCCCATCTGAGTTTTCAGCCTGCTGTCCTGTGCTACAAATTTCAGACTTTCCAGCCATCACAATTGTGTAAGCCAGTTTCTTAAAATAGATCTCTCTATTCTTCTATCTAGCTAACTAGCTAGCTATTATCTATCATCTGTCTGTCTATTTTCTATTATCTATCTATCTATCTATCTATCTATCTATCTATCATCTATCATCTATTGTCTACTTATCTATCATCTATCTATCTATCATCTATCATCTATCTGTCATCTACCTATCTATCATCTATCTATATCATCTATCTATCTATCTATTATCTATCTATTTATTTATCATCTATTTATCTATCATCTATGTCTATCATCTATCTATCTATCATCATCATCTATCATCTATCAATCATCTATCATCTATCTATTATCTATCTATCTATCTATCTATCTATCTATCTATCTATCTATTTATCTATCTATCTATTTATCTATTTATCTATCGTCTATCTTCTATTGGTTCTGTTTCTCTAGAGAACTTTGATCAACACAGTAAATGTAACGTTATGACAGATCTAAACCAAAGGCAGCCCATTTTACTTGTCAGTGGTTAGTTTAAAAATGGGTGAATGCTTCGATTCTGTATTGTGAGTTGTTAAAACGTTTTTGGGTGCCACTGAGAAAATTTTTCCTCTTCTGAAATAACAATGCCTTCTCTGGATATAAAGTTAATTGTACACAATGCTTTAAGTTTCTGCAGCCATTTTCACCAGCTGTAGATGGTCTGAGCCAAGGGAATTGCAGAGGGATGGACCACATCTGGAGCTCACTTCATCTCTGGACTTCTGCATGTCTGAGAAAAAGACAATAAAACTTCCTCTTCTTTAAGACAGTTTGAATCATAGTATTTTGTAGCTTGAGCTAAAAACGTCTTGATTCATTAAATGAATATGAAGTCATGCTAGAATGGCTGCTAGTGGCTAGCAGTTAAAAAAAAACTTACAAAAAAAATCTGGGTTAGTTTTATATCACCAGGGATGATTACTTACTAGGGTACTTTGGTTGTTGGTATACATTAGTTATTCTTTAGTTGTGAGGGTTCTTCTTTTTCATTTATATAGTCCTTAAATACTTTTCATTATACTTTTAGTCTTTTTTATTAAATTAAATCTATTGGGGGTGATATTGGTTAATAAAATTATATAGGTTTCAAATGTACAATTTTCTAATACATTATCTGCATATTACATTGTATGTTCCCCACTCAAAGTCATATCTCCTTCCATCACCATATATCTTTGACCCATTTAACCTTTTTCTACACCCCTCTTCCTTTCCCTCTGGTGACTACTAAACTATTGTCTGTTTTGTGAGTTTTTGTTTGTTTAGTTGTCTTATTTGTTTGTTGCTTTCAGTTTTATATCCCATATATGAGTAGAGTCATGGTACTTGACTTTTTCCATCTAACTAATTTTGTTTAGCATGATATTCTTGAGATTGATCTATGTTGTCGCAAATGGCAGTATTTCATCTTTTCTTATGTATGTATGTACCACAGCTTCTTTATCCAATCATCTATCAAAGGACACTGGTTATTTCTATGTCTTGACTACTGTGAATAATGCTGCAGTGAACATTGGGATACATATATGTCTTTATGGATAAATGTTATTAATTTTTTTGGGGGGGGGTTAGATACCCAGAAGAGGAATTGCTGGGCCATATGGTAGATAACTCTATTCTTAGTTTTTTGAGGAAATTTCATACTGTTTTGCCAGTGACTATACCAATTTATATTCTCACCAGCAGTGTATGAGGGTTCCTTTATCCCACAACCTCTTTAACACCTGTTACTATTTGTCTTATTGATATTAATCATTCTAACAGGATTGAGTATCTCATTGTGGTTTTGATTTGCACTTCCCTAATAGCTAGTGAGGATTCTTAAAAAACACAGAAAATCTCTTGGAGAATCTAAAAGAACACAAAAATACCCATGTGTCAAGCATGGAAAAAATTTTAAAAAATTGCAATCTAGGGTCTTTCACTGTAAAATCTGTGGAGGTTGTTTTGAAAGGATCCACAGATCGCAATATGCTTAATTCTCAATAATCCTTTGCTTTTCCTTTTAGTCCCTGGGTCATTGCATGTAGACACTCCCCCTAGTAGCTTCTAGGAGTTATAGGATGCTAGAGTGGAGATGGAAAGATTGTGTTTGCGTCTGTCTTGTTAATTTGTTCTTGAGATGTTATCAAGAATATGGAGGATCTAAAGTTTTATCATGCTTGTAAATTATCAAGTTTGTCTGACATAGTTTTATGAATGTTGGCCAGGTCTGAGACTGCTAGGTCTGAGACAAAGAACTTATAATTCACTCACAACAGAAAAAGCATCATGAATATAATGTTTACTTTGGTCAGCTATCTCCCAAGTCCCTTTGGGATGATGGGGAGGAATGCAGGTGGGTGTTGTACACGTAGTAGGTTTGCATCACACCTGAAGAATCCTGAGCTGGGGGGCCTGTGTCTTTTATAATAGGTTACAATCAACTGGCTCTGTGACTGAAGAGACATTATCTTTATAATCCTAGGAGGAAGCAAATCTGCCCTTTGCTCTGGAGGGCATTGATATCTCTGTGTTTCAAGGCTGTTCACTATACAAATATGGTTGAAAAGATGGTCCAGAACACAAAGCAATTAATGCTACTCTCTAGGACATTCAAAAGTATGAGTCCCACAGAGAACTGTCTCCTATAACATTGTGAGATAAACCTCACAATTCTCCTCATGATGCAGATGAGGAAAATGAGGCACAGGACAAGATTATGATGATAAGAAATTAATTTTAGGAAACATGGAGGGCCTGCCTGAAAAATGCCAGAGAGGATACTTCTTGTTCAGAGCTTGTCAGGATCAGAGTAGGGCTAGAGCTACGTGCAGTTAAACTGGAACATTCCTTCCTCCCCTTACCTGAACTACCACCAAAAAGTCTGATAATTCAAATGTTTTTCGACCAAGGGGAGAAGGATGTAGAGCAGTAAGAGTCAGTGCTATGCATTCTTTCACTTATTATTCATCAACCCAAAGACTGAAAATCAGAAACTAACAGGAGATGGTGACATATATTTTTTCATGTCCATCTTAATGAGTGTTTTTAGTCAGCTTCACAGAGAATTTATTCTAAGGAGGTGGGGATATTACATACTATGTAAAGACAGTGATGCATCTGAACATCAGGACAGCACTAGACTATGAAATGGGAAAGGAACCCTCTATTAGTAACAAGGAGATAGAAGACAGACTGAAGCCAGACTGTCCAGGTTCAAGTCCCTATTCTACCACAGGCAGATGCTTTCAGAGAAGGACCTTTGTCACAAGTCAGTTTGGGGTGCTATAACAAATTATTGCAGGCTGAGTGGCTTCAACAACAAACATTTACTGCTCACAGTTCTGAAGGCTAGAAGTCTGAGACTGGGGTATCAGCAGGATTGAGTTTTGGTGAGGGCCCTTCTCTTAGTTTATAGATAGTCACCTTTCTGTTGTATCTTCACATGGCAGAGAGAGAGAAAACTCTGGTTTCTTCATCTTGTAAAGGCGCCAATCTTGTTATGGGAGCTCCATCTTCATCACCTCATTTAAATCTAATTAGCCCCTAAAGATGTCACCTCCAAATTACCATTACACTGGAGGTTAGGGCTTCAACATACAGATGTTGAGGGGACACAAACATGGGATCCATAACAATGGGTAACCATGGTCAAAATATTTATCCCCAGTTTTCAGATAAGAAAATTAAACATCCGAAAAGTTAGCAATACCTACCTTACAAGATTAAAAACAGTAACATTTTGTATAGTGTCTGGCATAAAGGGTGCTCAGTAAATATTAGCTTCCTGCCTTCTCTATGTAGTTCAGCTGTTTAGCCGATGTGGTGTGACATTAGGTATATGTATAAATGCTGTGAGTGCTTCTCATTGCATGTAGAGTATTGAGCTTTAGAGGTGAAGAATAGTGCAGTTCTCTGATTCTGCCCATAAAGTTTGTTCTGTTCTTCTGGTGACAACATTTAGAAAAGTTTAGTGGACGTTCAGGGAGCTTAGAAAGAAGCAAATAATTTGATGCTGAGTGAGAAGAACTGGTTTCTGAGAAGAGTCCTTCCCTGCAAACAGCTGCCCGTGGTAGAACAGGAACTTGAACATGCAGAGTCTGGCTTGTCTTCAGTCTGTCTTCTGTCTACTTGCTACTGACAGGAAGGTCCAGGGTCTTTCTATTTCATAGTTCCAGTGCTTTCCTGAAGTCCAATCTCATCATCAACTTTACATGGTGTGTGATATTTCCACCTCCTTAAAAGAAATTCCTCATGAAGGTGACTGAAGTTGGTTTCTGTCACTTGCATATAGAAGAAATTTAACTAAGACAGTTAAATTTTGAAAAAAGCAGTGAAGATTTCATGATTGTTTACTATATATAAATTTACACTATTATCCAGCTCTATAGAATACAATAGGAAATAGGTCTACATTTCTAGAAAGAGTATTTTATTAGACCCTTGGAGCCCATAAGTTGCCTAATGAACAAGAAAAATATAGATTAGGTTCTAGAGGTATTTGAAAACTAGATAAGTCAAAAAACTGTGAAAGCAGGAGATGACCTTTTAAGGTTCATTTCTGTAACATATTTCTAAAAATGAAAGATGGCATAATTCCGATATTTGAAGAGTAGTGGGGAGGTGACTAGTAGAAGGCTCTCTGGAGATTTAATTTAAGCTGAACAAGACTCTTAGAAATGGTCTCTATGATGGTTAATTTTATGTGTCAGTTAGACTGAAGTAAGAGATGCCCAGATAGTTGATGAAACATAATTACTAAGTGTATTTGAGAGAATTTTTTTTTCTGGAGAAGTTTAGCATTTGAATCAGTAGGCGTAAAGAAGATCCACCTTCACTCATGTGGGTGGGCATCATCCAGCCCATTAAAGGTCCAAATAGAACAAACAAGGCAGAAGAAGAACAAATGCTCTCTCTCTCTTCTTGAGCAGGGATGTCTATCCATCTCTTTTTCCTCTAACATCAGGGCTCCTGGTTCTCAGGCCTTCAGACTCTAGAGCTTAAACCAGTGGCCCCTTTATTCTTGGGCCTTGGACTTTGGACCATCAGCTTTCCTGGTCCTCTGCTTGCAGAGGGCAGATTGTGGGACTTCTCAGCCTCCATGACTGCACGAGCCAATTCTTATAATACATTTCCGGTTTTATATCTATATATATCATTCTGGTTCTGTTTCTTTGGAGAACCATGACTAACAGTCTCCAATCTAATCTTCTCATTTAGGAAAACTTTCTGGCAAGGAGCGTGAGATGGAAGGAATTATGATTGCTGTCGTATAAGTTCTTTGAGGTCAGCAACTTTGTTTTCACCTTTCCACTTTCCTCATCACTTTGCAAAACTGTCATTTAATTCTGTTGATGATGACAACTGCAAAATTGATAGGAGGACATTAAGCTAATGAATTGTGTTTCTTTTGGGTATTTTTTAAAGAGCTTATCAGCGTGTCACATTTTGGGTTAAAGGAGCAGAGGCCTCTTGATAACTTTAGATCATTAAATAAATGATTTGTGACTCAGATGCTCATCGGAAATCCTTTATCCAAATCACATGGCAGCCTTCAGCCAGACTCACCAAAATATGGCTTTCTTTCCTGGCTAGTGAATTTCAGAAAGGACTGCATTTCTTTCAGATAACTACAAAGAATAACTGGAATGTTATCTGGTCCCCATGATGCAATCTATTCAAAAATTAAAGCACATGCATCTTGTTCTATCTTGAAAATTTTACTTAATAGATTTAAAACTTCTGAGAGGAGATGATTCAAAATTCTGCACATTTGGAACAGCCACTGAACTGTGACATGGTCTCTGATGCTCCCTGGGCTCCAAGGACATTGCTTGACTCTCTACACTTATTATTGGTGTACAGAAACCCTGTAGGAGAGATTTGGGCAGTTCAGATGCCAACAAGAAGCAGGCATTGTAGGAAGGTAGGTGGGGAACGTGGATCCCATTAATTAAATGCAGTGTCAGCAAGCGGCAACTGTAGTTCTCTTTGCTTTGGTTTGCATGAACATCTTGAAGGCCAACATTTTCTGGAAGCATAGGCTTTCTCAAAATTTTGTGACCTATGATAACATGTGCTGTTATGAAAAGAAGTCAGGGTTTAGTGTCACTGGGTACATGCTCTGTAATTTTTGGAAGTTACTTAGCCCCCCTGAGCTTTCATTTTCTTGTTATAAGCTGGGGATGAACATCATGCCTCCCAAAGTGGTTATGAGGCTCAGCGAAGCTCTGGAGCTGACAGCACCGACCAGCTGTAGAGCACAGTGTAAGTTGTTAGTATCTGCAGTGGCAGTGTGTGGGCTCAGTGTTCAAATCCAGGCCCAGCCCACTCTGCGGTTATGCGACCTTTGAAAAGTTAAACCTGACAGATTAAATCACATAACCTTTGACACGTTATCCATTCTGAGCCTCAGCTTTTTAAATTTGTTAAAATTTTGGTCATAATGGAATAGTAACTGCTTCATGGGGTTATCAGTAAATAAATAGTGGGAAGTTCTCAATTTGATTCATAATAAGCCCAATAAGTGTTCCCTCCTACCATTACTGGTAGTGCTCCAGATTACACAGCTAAAGTGCATCAATTGGAGGTTCTCTTTTTTGATCTTTTCTCATCTTTAATGTCTTAGGCACAGCTAGCTTCTTGTTTTTAAACTGCAAGTTGGAGAAATATTTATTTTTCCTCATAGACACTCTGTAAAAATACCATGGAATGTGGGATGTAGGTCCATTGTTATGTGTAATTTTTTCTGGTGACATGTTTAACATGGAAGGACAGAAGAATTTATTGTCTTTCCTGTTGTTAATTTCACATGCGTGTAAGGTCCATAGCTAGAGAATGTTGTCTCGAGGACAAGGATTAGATCTTAGCTTTATTTCGTGCCTCGCTTCCATACAATCTCAGTGACTTGTAGACTGATTGCTGGAAGGTTCAATTTGGATTGAGAAAATATTCTATTTCTAGTGCTACATTGAGGTCTATGAGAGAAAGAGATCGTACTTCCATCTAGTTGGGCCCACTTATTTCCACTGATCCCCACCCATTTAATAATTATTCAGAAATACTCATTAATTTAACAAATATCGAGACCCCCATGAGTTAGATGCTGTGCTGAAACTAGGGAGAGTGGTGAGCAAGGCAGACGTGGCCCCTGACCTCATGGGACTTAAGTACTAGTTAATACCATTAACTAGTAAACAATGAAATATCATTAACTAGTGAACAATGACATTCATGTGATATTAAGGCTCTTTTAGAGTTACTGTGGCAAAATGCCCTCACATTTTGGTTATATTTTGAGTTTGCTGTATACTTTCCTCTTTGTATCTTGTTTACTGTTAGGTCTACAAATTCCTCCCCCCCCAAATATTCAATGCAAATTTTTTTTGGACATTTAAACAAAATTTTTGATTTTTATTAAAAAGGCAAGGTATGCTATCAAAACTTTTTCTATTGAATTTTAGTGGGATACCGCAATGGTAGATAATCATCAGATAATTTTATTTAAAATCTGGAGAATATCCCTCTTTTTTTTTCTTAGAGCTTCCTGTGAGAATCAGGAATGCTATGCAAACTTTATTTTCATGGGCCTGTACACTGCCAGAGGAAAATGTCCAAAGGGAAACATAGTTTGTAGAAGGAAAAACACCATGGAGATTAAAAAAAAAACAAAAAAAAAAACAAACAAGCATCTAGCCACTTAAAAAGAAGGAAGAGGTCCCAGCATGCAGAATAGCTCTGGCTGAAGACCGGAAAACACCAGGGGTTAGTTAGCATAGCCGAAAATACATACAAACATATTTCAGTTTTGAGAAATGGCTCATAGATTTAATGGCTGTGAAAAGCCCCTTTTATTTCGCTTAGGAAGGAGACTTAAAATAGCCCATTTATGGCACTGGGAAATCCCATCCCCAAGGGTCTTAGTTCACTTAAACTTAACCAATGGTTGCAGAGAACCTGCTTTGTGCAGGCACAGCGCTCCGATGGAGACACAGGAAGACGGAGATACAGATCTCAGTATGGAGAGGCTTTTAGGCTATTGTAGAAGACCTTAGATATCTAAGCAGGGAATTTCTCTACACTGTGATAAGACCTGTGATGCAAGCAAGCCCAGGTTACCATGGGCATCTTGGAGGGGAGGCATGGAGCCGGAGGGATAAAGAGAGGGTAACCTAGAAGAATTTCTGGAGCAGGTAATGCCTGAGCTGAGTCTCCAAAGAATGGGTAATGCGTGGCCTTATGCCAATGAAGTAGTATTTTTATTATATAACACTTCGAAAAAATGAATGAGGACTTCTATGAAATGATACACGTAACGTTGAAAGTTTCAAAGTTCTATACTAAAGGCAGTCATCATCGCATCCCACGTCTGCTGATTCCACCCTCGAAGAAGAGCAGAGGCAAAACCATGGAACACCATGTAGAGTAATTTACCTTCACATACGTTCATCTGGACTCTGCCAACTGGATTCCCTGAATAGCGTGTTCTCCCAAGATGACTTTCTGGTAATTGGCAAATTAAGGCCGTTTCTTCACTAAAGAGCCATGTCACTGGAGCTCTTTCTCGTTGCCAAGGAGCCAAAATCATCCTTGTGAGGGAACCCGCACTTGGGTTTTCTTCACTCAGTGACCTGTATCAGGTTCATAATATTCTCACGGGGTTATTTCAGGGTAGCTGTGCAAAATAGATGCTGGTTGCTTTAACTCTTTTTTCAGATGGTATTAATGACTCAAGCTTCATCAAGAGAAACCAGCTTGTTTCATTCATAAACTCTGTGGCTGATAGATGGGTTAATTGCTTTTCATTCTCAGGAAATCGAATAAATCATGTCTAAGTCAAGGGTGGCATAAACTCATGACCTCTTCCTGGTTGGGATAGTTTCTCCTTCAGGAAAATGCTTTAGGGGCACATGATAGTTTTGGGAATAGGAAATAAGAGTCTTTTGATTTTCTGAAAGTTTAACTGTTCTGAGAAATATTTTTAAAAATGATTGAATAAGTCTCTTTCACAACATTTAAACAACTTAAGAATTTGGGGATTTTCTTTATAATGCTCTTATAATAGGAAATTCTCTATTCACACTTCTCCTCTCTATCTTTTCACTTCTGCAAAAATTAAAAAAAAATAAAAAAAGCAAAAAGGGAAAAAAGGAAATAGAGAAAGAAGCATCCCACATCACCATAGAGCACACTGGACTGCTTTGCATTCAGCTATTCAAGTTCTTGCTCCTTTTGGTTACACCAGTGTTGGAGCAAAGGTATGGCATGGAAGGGCTTCAGATCCATTGGAATTTCCATCAGCTCCACTCCAAATAAACATATGATCTAAATAAAAACTAGTACTTGCCATGTATATACAGCTTCAGAAGGAGAACCTCTTACTAGCAGAGCGCCCACCCTCTGTGCGTCAGTCGACTCTACAGAAAGTCTAGGACACATTTGCGGGGAGCAGCTGTACCTTGTGTCTTTGGAGTTTAGGGCAGGTGCAATGACTTGAGTGACAGATGGCTGTTTCAGTCAGCCTGGCATGACGCTTTAATTTTATCCTTTGCCAGGGTTCTCTTTAGAGTCATTTAACTGTCGCAGACGTGTTTCTGGCTTCCTTTTCTCAATTTTACTCATTCTGAGAGAGCTGGCACAAGACCCAAGTTGAGACATAAGAGTCCAATTCATAATCCTGCTGTTCTCACTCAACTCTCAGGGTCTGCAGAAGCCAGCTCTTCCTTCCTGTACCTGCAAGATGACAAGGTTGAACAATTGTAGATATAACTTGGGCATGCTGAAAGGAGATCTCATCTGTATCTTTTTGACAGCTTCCTATAACCATCAGCAGGCAGAACCAGTGGTCAGCACCATTGCCATTTCAGTCCACGTGGCTAGACTTGTTTGCTGCACACTCAGCCATAACCTGGAATCACTTCTTCATTGTCTCTAACTGGAAAGTAGTTAGCTTTCGTTCTCACTGAGTGTTCTAAACTGAATGTTCGTGTCTCCGCTCATCCCTAATCCATGTGTTGAAGCTCTAACCCTTAAAGTGATGGGATTTGGAGATAGGGCACTTGGAACCTAAGTAGGTTTAGATGAAATTATGAGCATGGAGACTGAGGGTTGGATTGATGTCCATATAAGAAGAGTAAGAGACCAGAACTCTCTCTCAGTAAATGGAGCTAAAAAAAAAAGGCAGCCATCTGGGACCTTGATCTTATACTTCTTAGCTTCCAGAACTGTGAAAAAATAATTGCTATTTAAGCCACCCAGTGTATGGTATTTTGTTTTAGCAGCTCAAGTAAACTGAGACAGCCTGCCATTATGATTATTGCATGCGAGCATCACCAAAACCTAAGGGATAGAAATGACCTTAACTCTATAAATAGATAAACTGAGACCCAGAGAAATGAAGTCACATTCCTGCTCCAGGATTTAAAACCACAGAAAAAGTAGATTCACCACAAAACCAGGTCTGAGGCTAGAGCAAAAATTTATTTAGGGGTACCCTATTCAGTAGGATAGACACTAGTCACATGTGAAATGAAAAAACTTCAGTCCTGTGGTTGCTTCATTTCAAAGTGCTTGACAGCCACGTGTAGCTAGTGGCTACTGAATTGGACAGCACAGACACAGACTATTTCCACCATCGCAGAAAGCTTTATTGGACAGTGCCGAGACCTCCCTTTTGCCAAGCAACTCTAACTGAAGGCAGACAATGCCTTTGCTTCCCCTGGCTGACACTCACAGCGTGGAAGGAGAAAATGTCACTCAACACTGGTTGCAGGGTGCCATTCTGCTCTCCATGTGTTGAGTGGGGAGCAAAAACACAAGAAGCACTAAAAGGAAAACGATTTTGGCTATCACCAAGACCGTAAACAACTATTAAATCATACGTAAGTTACAGTATATGAGATAAGAGATAGAATGTAGAATGGTGTTTGCCAGGGCTGTGTGGAGGGACTTAGGGCAAGTTTGGGCCGGCAAGGCCGTCCCAGGAGCAGACAGACTGTCCCCACAGAGTGTCACAGGACCAGTGGCAGCTGGGGCACTCTGTGGCAATGGGACATGATGGCAACAGTGTGTTGTTAGGTCCTCTGGAGATCATTCTGGCTCTCAACTACTCCCAAATCTGGACCAAATGTATCCCCGATTACTTTTATAATTTGTGGCGAGCATATTTCAAGAATTCATGATTAGATTTCCTGCTAATAGATCAGTTCTTAAGTGATTAGCCAAAGCTGCATGACTGCATTAGTGCCCCGTCTTTAGAACTGGTCAAACTAGTTAAATCCTTACCACCTCCACTGCATATGTCCTCATCCAGGGAGCTTTACGAAGTTCTGATGCCTGGGTCCATATCCCCAGAGATTTTGCTTTATTTGGCCTTGGTGGCCAGGGCTTTTGGGGTTAGAAAAACCCTAAACTCCCTAGGCGATTCTAATGTGACAGCAAAGTTGAGAACTATGGGCCATCCACAGAGGCTGTAGCAAATATTTTAATGCATGAAAAATACTCAGAAGATGACTGGCCCACAGATGAGACACAGTAAATGTTATTGTTTTTGCTGTTCACTATCGGCACATAGCTGAAAACACTGAATGCATAAACTACCTCACAACTCACACACTACCCATAGCCCGAATTGCTAATTTAGGTCTCTAACTGTTGGGAGAAGTTATCTGCTTACAAATTGTATTTCTCTTTCTACTTAGGGTGCTGGGATGGGGGACCTTTGATGTCTGCCTTCCAAAAGAAGGTTTAGCAGCACTGGGTCCTGAAAAAGAAAAGACACATTTGTAAAACTGAACTTTTTTTTTCTTTTTTATGTGTTAACACTTCCAAATCTTGAAAGACTTTAGAGGAATAAATTCTGAGCCTTAAGAACAGACTAGTGGTAGCACTAGTGGTAGTTAGTGGTGACATATTTGCCTATCATTTTTCCTTGCTGTGAATAAGTTTTATGCTGAGCACCTATTATTGTAAAGTTCCATTGGAGACCAAATGTGTGATATAGTACAAAATGCAAGACCCGAACTTCTCAATGAAGGATCTTATTTATTTATAATATATATAAAATCTTAATGAGAGTAGAATTGATTTGCTATTAAATAAAATTTTATTTTTAGAGTTGTAGGAAGTCTATTAACTTACTGGAGCAGATATCTTATCCACTTTGTTACTTGTTGCTTACATATTCCTGCATGAAATATAATGGTATACAAGATATTTCAGTGGGCTTCTCATTTTTCTTACCTTTTTTTAAAAAAGAAATATTCACATGAAAATGAAAGAATACTTTTTTCCATCCAGTTTTTACTATTTATCATTTTAAAGTTTTCAATCTGTCTTCATGACTCAGAATTGCCAAACAAATTGTTTCAGAATAGGTGGGAAAATAACTCTCGATTGCCTTTTATATATGTTTGCTAAAAAACTATCTGGACTCTTCATTTTAGTATCTTCTTTTCATTATCTTCAGTGCTATAGCAAGATGATACGGTTGTCCTGTCCTGGGGAATATAGTATACACTGGACATGTAACTTAAGATTTTTCTTACAAATTGTTAAAACTCTGGTTCAAGCTGTCACAGCAAGGCCAGGCTGGAACTATTACACAGTAGCTCGATCCCTCCAAGTGGAAAAGTACACGAAGTCTCCATGCATGCTACTGCAATAGCTCTTTGGCTCTGGTTCAGAATGCAGGCTGGCCAGCTTCCCTGGTGCCTTTTTTTTTTTTTTAAATATAAAAATGGAACCTCTCAGTGATGATACAGTTCCTTTGGCTTATTTGTATTGACATTTCTGCCAGTGACGACTTGTCCTCATCAGAGATGTGAGAGGTGACACTTAGAGGGTTACTTTGTAAATGACCTTTTTAAACTTAATTATGCCAATAGGTCTTTTCCGTAAATTGACTGCTCAGATGAAGAACTGGGCAGAGTCAAGTGTCTGCAGTCCTTCTGTAATTCATTTGCTCCTGGTTTCCTTAATTCATTCAGACAAGTATTTATCAAACAGTGCCTGACACTGTGCTAAGCACAGGAGAGGACACAGTACAGCAGAAATAGTTCGAACAAAAATCTTGGGAGAATCCTCTTCTTCTTTGGATGGCTTGACCAGGTGACTTTTGGTGCCCAGCCTACAAAAAAATTACACATTCCAGATATTATCACATGATTTACTTTGATCAGGGAAATGGGCAAAAGCGACACACATCATTTTCATGTGAAAGCTTTAAGAGCCAACGCTTGGTCAGCCACCTCTCTCTGTGTTCCCTCTTTTGTGAGCTCTATGATGTTCCCAACATGGGCTGCTCTTTCTATGGAGTTCCAAGAGGAGAGGCAGCACCAGGATGGGAGCAGACACCTGATGTCCAGGGATCATGCAAGATGAAAACATTCTTGAAATTTAGGACTCATTTGTTACCGCAGCATACCCTAGCCTGTCCTGACCTATGCAGTGTGGCATTACTGCAGGTGCACATTATAGCTACAGTACTGTCTCTCTAACACTGAAGTCTGAAAGGTTACTTCCTGATAAACTCCCGCCCTGTTTAGGACCCATCTGAGCCTGCGTCATCCCTTCTGCCAGGTTCTTTTTCTTTTGAAAGTTTCCCAAGGGAAATATGTCTCCTGCACACATCCATTACACACACATGGTTGCTGGTGCTCAGAGGGTGGAGCCGGGAATAGCGGGGAGGAGAGAAGGGGATGCAGAGTGTGCTGGGGAAATGTAGAGTGGAGTTGAGAAGAGCTGAGGGAGTTGCTTCAGGGGCTGCATCTGTAGGAACTTCTGCTCGATTCTTGCCCCAGATGTCACAGCCCACAGCTGCTTCCAATCATTAGATGCACGCATTTCCTGTGCAAACCAAATAATAAGAAAGAAGAGACACACATCACCAGAACACACATCTCTTTTTCCCCTCCCTGGTGTCCTCCTCCCCTCCAAATCTCCAGATTTATATTTCTGGATTTCAACAAACTTATTCAGAAAGATGTAGCTTTTCAATATGGAAAAATAGAATGCTTTTAAAAAAATTATTTAGTTTTCTGAAAAAGAACTCTGTCTGGAGTCAGAAGTGACTCCTGGATTGGTGGTATAGTGGTTCCGTCAGCAGTGGGTGTTGGCCTCACAACTCAGCACCGAGGTCTGAGCTGGGCTCCCATCTGTCTCCCGGGAGAGGGCTGGGTTGAGGAGCACTACAGGGGAGCCGAAAGCCCCTTGGCCACAGTTCTCTGGTCTTCGTTCAGCTTCTCCTTTAGCCCATTGATTTGGTTGAAAAAAAGTATTAATTCGGTCATTCTACAAATATTCACTGAGCACCAATTATCTGCCACAGTCTTTCTAAATGCTGAATATAATAGATGTTCTGATTTCTCTCTGGCTTTCAAATGAACATGTAAAGCACACTATTGCTTTTTTATAGGCTCTCATCAGAATTATAGTAAGCATCCTTGGGAATCCAATTCATCTTTAGACGGCCACCAACCTGCTTCTCATTAATTTAGCCTAGGGAAAACTGATAAAAGAATTCCTTTTTTTTGTAACAATGAAAAAAGTGATATATAATATATAATATACTATATGTATATATATAATTTCTTGATATATTATAACGTTATTTGCTTGATGAGGAAAACTTTAAAATTCAAATTATGGAGACTGCCTTGCACAGAAAATCAACAGATTATCAAGGCCTGAAATTCCTCCTTTATTCATTTTTTATGTTATCTCAGTGTGGTTGGCTTTGATGTTCTAAGATGTCACTGCATATTTATATTGCTGCAGGATAATATTTGGATCCTTTGATATTTAAAGTTGACCAAATGCAGTTAGATTTTATTCCTGAGGCTTTAGATATGGACCTGGACAAGCATTCTGTCCATGTAAGCAACATTTTGGCCCACGATTTAACCAGAATTGGTTTAGTTCTTTCTAATCAAATGTAATTATTTAGTGGAATATGTTTATTAGTGAAATTCTTCCTTTATTCTTCTTTTACGTCATCTCAGAATGCTTGGCTTTGATGTTGTAAGATGTCACTGCATATTTACACTGCTGCATAATGATATTTGGATATTTTGATACTCAGACCACCAAATACAGTTAGATTTTATTCCTGAGGATTTAGATGGTGATCTAGACAAGCATTTTGACTGTGTAAGTGATATTTTGGTTCATAATTTAAACAGAATTAAGTTAGTTTTTTTAAAAATCATTATTGCATTTTATTTATGTTTTTAGGTTCTTTTTTTTCTGTTTATTTAGTTGAACAGCTAGCTTGAAATTGATGACAACATTGCCATTCCTGTTTCTCTAATCTTCCAAGGGTCTATAATATGATCTTACTGACTGCGCAAGCTGTACAAGAATAAACTAAGCTGATATTTAAAGAATTTATTAGAAAACTTTCTTGGGGAAAAATAAGTTTTTTGATAGAAGTAATCTCTATGTCTTCAAATTTATTTTGTGGGTGGGACTGCAGAGAGAGGTGTTTTACTGAGTGAGATCTATTACACCACAACCTCTTCTTCTTCAAATTCACAGTTGTTTATTATGTCAATCTAGGAATACAAATGAGCTCTTTTGAATGGTGGGATGTCTGGAGACATTCTTTCCATCAAAACAATAATAGTAAGAAACCCCTCTCTTCAGATCCTCTGTCTTTAAGGGGCACAGAAATGGTAAAATCTGCTTAAGTCACCCCAGCTAGATCTCAGAATCTTAGGAAAGCATGATCTACAAATTCCCTCTGCAGATTTTTATAGATGACGCAGAATGCAGTGCCCTTAACCGCAGACGTGCCTTTTTGATATGGAGTCCACGTCATTCCTATCGGAAGTACCTCCTTTTCATGAAGTTCCCTGAGCGGTCAGAGTCCTGAGAACTTGCTGGAATCCAGGAGTGCTCTCTGTTGTGGGCTTTGTTATGAGTATGTGTCCAAGTCTCAAGAGATATTTACTCAAAACACGAGTGAAATATAGTCTCTTAACTAATAAGTGGAATTTTAGTAACAAGCCAAGAAGAGTTTATTAACTTTATTTGTAGAAATGTCCGTGATTGTAGGCCTAATGGTTACTGCTGAGTGAATTTCTTAGATCGCTTTTAAACAATTGTTGAGCTATGGACTATGTATTCACACAGCACACGTGTCCACTCTATTTCAAAACTGAAATCTCTGATGATAACTCTTAGTTTTTTATTAGCAGCTTCATGAAAGCATAAAACAAAACAAAAGAAAACAAAACAAAAAAAACTTTCAAAGAGCTCAGATATTCTAAGAATTATTTAGAAGATAGTGTTGTGGAAGAAAAAATTATGAGAGGTAAACATTTTTTCAATCAGTGGAATAATTCTTTGTTGCCTAAACTGGATTATCAGGCTGGCTCATCTTTTTGAAGAAAAAGGAGGTAACACTGTGAAGAAATAGATTAGCTGTATGTGTGCAAGTGTGCGTGTGCATGTGCATTGTTTGTGTGCGTGTGTGCGTGTGTGTGCATGTGTGTGCATGTGTGTATGGGTGTGCACACTCATGCTGAAGGCAGTTTGAGAAGTGGAGTGCTCCGAGCTATGACAATATCACGAGAATAAGCATATATATTCCCGGTTTTGAAGAGGACAACACCCATTTTTACTGATTAGATTTTTTAAAGCTAGAATCTCAGTTTTATCATTATGGAGATGTATTCTGTATGTAAGTAAGAAAAGCACTGTAATTATGAGTTCATTAGACTGTTTGCTTTGATTATCTTTATTGACTCTACATGCCAGCCTGTCTTTTCTGTTTTGGGAGTTGAGGGCAGACTCATCATGTACATATAAACCTTTGTATAAGCCCTGCTATAGCAGAATCTAGAAACAGTTGATCATCAAGTGTTCTTGACAGTCATTATGATAGATCTGCACAGAATTTGAACTTCATTTCTAATTTATTGTGGATTATTTAAGATAATTACTTAGCTAGCTATAAATCTTCAATTACTTCATATTTAATTAACATTTAGCTTCTTATTTATTCTAGTAGAGAGCCTATATATTCTGATCCTAACTACTCGCAGGAAGGATTTTAGACTATGCATGAATTATCAAAGTTTAGAGGTTTTATAGCAAAAAAAAAAAAAATCTGATGATCTTATTAAACTTTTAGCAAATTTGAGCAAAGAGAACGGCCAGTTGTCAGGAGTTCCTGTAACAGATTCTCTTGAGCTTCTCATTTGCAGAAATTGATAAATGAGTCTTACATGAAGAACAAAAACCAAATTATTAACAATAAAATGTATGAGAAAGACCTTCCAGCAATTAAAGCTATAATTACAATTCTTGAGGAAATATATTCCAACCTTTAAAACAGAAACACCCATGGCCTCATATTACTTACATTTATAATAGAAATTAATGCTGAGACTGGACAGCTGCAAAGCAAACTTTGCAAATCAATTGTTATTAAAAAAACTACATATTGTTCCCCAGTTTATCTTCAGTTCCTTCAAGGATAGTTTCTGAATTCTCTCATCTTGATAAATATATTTTTTCCTTTTTGACTTTTTTAGAGTAATAAGAAAATTAATATTATAAAATATAATTGAAACCCTCTATATTCTTATACAAGTCTAGAACCATTAGCACATTAAATATAGCCATATTCTACTTATTGCTCTATAATCTTATTTATTTTATTTTGTATACTTTAGAAAATTTTTATTGTGGAATATGTTCTATAATTTATAACTAATTAAATGAGCTGCCCAAGTCCATTACTTTAAAAATAGAGCATCTGACCCTTGACCAAAACCCAGAAATACACACAAAAAATCATGTAAAATATCTGATGAAAAGTGGCTTCACATGTTATAATTTTTTTTGTGATTGCTGTCTGCAGTGAAATTAATAAAAAAAATAATTGCAAATTCTTGTCTTCTTCTTATGAAGAATTTATCATTTCTTGTGCTTTGAGTTCCAAGATAAAAAGGGAAATTTGGATTTTAGCATCTTTACTATAAGTATTTCAATTCACTTTACAAATACTGGCTGTCATGTGTTAAGGATTTCCTGTAAAAGAAAATATCATTAAAAAGATGATCTTTAGGGTTAGAGCCAGTGTGATAGTGGAAAGAAAATTGTTGACCACCATTGACCTTGGGAAGTTCTTAAACTCTCTGAGTATCAGTTTCCTCTTCTGTTAAAATGGGGATTTCCATGAAAAAAGGATCTATGAGGATTGTCTTTAATAATAGAGGCAAACCACCTGACCCAGGAAACAGGGTTGGCGCTCTCAAAGGTTAGTTTCTATCCTCTTCTTTTTTAAGCTTCTCATCTCTTTTGCTCTTATTCAGGCTGTTGCTACTATACCTGGCAAGTTACCAGAAGAAGCATGTAGAAATCTGCAGCCCACAGAATTTAAACCTCACAGCATTAACTTCTGTTAACAAATAGGAAACGATTCAAATCACAGTGAAATATTCCTCACCTACTAGAGGTGATTAAGCGACTTGCCCAGACCACCCAAAACTCGTGAAAATGTGAAGTTAACAAGAATCACCAACGATGGGAGTGAAAATTGGTACATGACTTTGGGAAGCATTTCAGAATTATTATTTTTTTCTTTTTTCCTTTTTATCCTTAGGCCTTGCTTTTCATAATGTGAAGATCTTCAACTTTAGACAAAATAGTTTTTTAAAAAATAAAAGTACAGTAATAGAGGTGCTTTTGAGAATAAATTGCTACTAAGTAGAATTTTGAATAGGCAGAAAAAGTAGACTTTCCTTGTACAGAAAATGCTCATTCTGTGTGGTATTGTATTTCACAGATACAACGGGGTTATTCATTGGGAAGCAGATGTTTTGACTTTGAATTACTTCCTAGGATGTTCAGACACAAGCTCAGGTTTTATCCATTGACCTTGACCTCAGGCTCCTTCAGACACCCTTTATGTAGAACCACACACAGAGGGCAGTCTGTCTTTCATACACTGACAGCATCAAGATCTCCTTAAGTTTTTTTGTTCACTGTTCAGGGTTAAGAAATGCCCTCAGAAGGATTTCCCTCCACTGGTGAGTTTCTGCAGGAGCTCTTGGCTGTTGTGGCAGTTTGGCTGAAAGTGGATAAGGTTCCACAGCAGTTTCTGGGGAAGCCATGACTTGGAGGAGTGCCCTGAATCTTTGCTGAAGGCAAGAGACAGGTGCTGGGTTAAACATGACCTTGCTTGGCAGGGCACTGAGGAGCGGCTGCATGTTCCTTCCTAAGGAATACTTCTTTGCAGAGAAAGTCTTCTAAACTGTGTCTTCACATACTTATGTATGCATGTATGTATGTATTTATTTATTTTTAATTTAAGCATAATTGGTACACTATGTATTAGTCATATTAGTTTCAGGTGTACAATATAGTAATTTAACATTTCATACCCTATGCTATGATTATCCCAATAATTATAGTAATCACTTGTCACCATGCAAACTTATCACAATATTATTGACTATATTTTAATGGTAAAGAAACATATAAAAAGATGCCAACATTATCAGTTATCAGAGAAGTGTAAATAACATCACAATTTTATAACATCGGGTTCACAAAAATGAAAACATCTCATGATAAAGAGCAGAAACTCCTGGAATATTGGTGAGAACATAAATTGGTAAAATTGTGTTTGGAAACAATTAGTATTGTTCTGTTAAAATTTAAATTTACATGATTTTTTCATCCACAATTTCATCTTTCAGATCCATATCTAACAAGCTTTAGTACACATTCATTTCTCGATACATACATAAGAACTTTCATTTTCATAGCAGGGATAGTCTAAACACTTAAAAACTAAAAATGTGCTAAATGTTCCTTAACATTAGAATGTATAAATAAGTTGTATATTTAGACAGTGGAATTCTCTATAACCAAAAAAATGAATGAACCATGACTACATATATCAATTTAGTTATGTTAAAAAACATAATGATTGAAAAGCAAGATAGAGATTCAGTGTGTGTGTATAGCATTATGTAATCTGAACAAATCCTCCTGGTCTTCCAATCAGTCACTCTCTTTATACAGTCATTTTGCCTCCCATCTTTATTGAGATATAATTGACCTATAACATCGTGTAAGTTTAGGGTATACAACCATTTGATTTGATACATTTATTTACTGCAAAATGATCATCAGCATAGCATTAGCTAACACCTCCATGCTGATACCTAATTACCATTTTTTATGCTAAGAACATTTAAGATATACTCTCTCAGCAACCTTCGAGTATGTGATATAGTATTAACTATAATCACCATGCTGTATATTATGAGATCCCAAGAACTTGTTAATCTTACAACTAGAAGTTTATGCCTTTTGATCATATCTCCCCATTTCCCTCACCCCTCAGCCCCTGACAACTACCACTTCTGTCTGTTTCTCTGAGTTTAGTGTTTTTAGATTCCACATATAAATGATAGAGTACTTGTTTTTCCGTGTCTGATTCATTTCACTTAGTATATAGTCATTTTTTTAAAGATTCAATTCCAGTAGCCAAACGTTATTAAATAGGAATTAAATATTTTACTTGGAGCTCTTAAAAATGAAAGGAATCCAGATTGTAACTAAGAGGGAAAATTCCCCTTCCTTATGTCCTCTATTGCCTCACAACCCTTGACAGATAATTGGTTGCTTGTTTTTTCTTTCCACAAGGTCTTCCTCCCAGATCAGATCCTGCACTGCTCTTCTCTCTTTCTCTTTCTCCTTTCTATGTTGAGGAATAAACTAGTTACATAAAAATATGTTTTGGATATCTTCCTTGTTTTCTACTACCTGGTATAGTTCGTATGAGATTGAAAACTTCTCTTTTCGTTAAAAAAAAAAAACCTTCTCTAAAACCTTCTAGACTTTGTGCCTTCCAGGAGTTGGTTTCTGCCTAACAATCCAATTTTTTTTATTGTTTTTGGTTTCTTTGAGTTTTCTATTTCTTCTTGAGTCGGTTCTGAGAATTTGTATTTAAAATTATTTTTATTTCATTTAAGATTTGTAAAGGACTGAACTATCATTTTTTATAGTAATCTTATTATTTAAAAAATGTCTATTGTGTCTGAATTTTTAACCATTTTCATTTCAGTATTGTTTGTATCTCTTCCCCCTAGTTCAGTTTTAATAGAGGGTTTCCTGTTATATCTTTAAAAATTCCTAACTTAAAAAAATAAATATTATTTTTTCTATTTCATTTATTACTGCTATTTATCCCTTCTCTTCTGCTTTATTTTGAATTACTTTGCTATTCTTTTTCTAGTTTCTTGATTCAAGTGTTTACATCAATGATCTTCAAAACTTAAATCTATATAGAAGAAAAAAGTCTCTGAGTTCTGTTTTTAAATGTAGAAATGGTCAGAAGCACTGTTATTTGATTCAAGCTTGTTATAAATAGTTGTGGCAAAGAAGCAGAGAAATATCAACCAATATTTCAAAATATTACAAGTTGTACTAAGTTTTTTATAGAGGATTAGAAAAAAAACCCTTTGGTCTAATATGGGAATAGAGAAACAAATTATATGTTTATGCCATGCCAGCTCAATTATATCTGAAGCAATAAACAATAGGTATTATGCATGAATTATCATGTTTTATGATTTTCCATAATTATTCAAATAGGCCTCAAAAACCAATATGCTTCAAATGTACTCAAAGAAGTTTTTATTTCCCTTGGATAAAAACAGACTGCAATAAAATGATTTGAAAACAAACAGGAAATTTTACCTCTTTCTGTAGAATGGCTGTGGAGAAGGAACTTTGAGGCAAGAGAGGCAAGAACATGCAACAGAGCAATCTATTCCATAGTATAAACACTAGGGTATAATCAGATAAATATTACTTGGGAATTTGGCTTTAGTTGGTTAGCTAGCTATGAAGCTGCTTGTTTAGGTCATTAGGTCATGAATGCAGCTTCCCTTACATAACTGTGCAAGACAATTTATAGCACAGCATCTGAGTAAACAAAGGGCTTTGGCTATTACGTCATTTTTTTTTTCATTACTATGCACGAGATAACCTTTATTAAACTTTACGATCAGATTTCTAGGTTTTGCTCATGATATGGAAAGGAAATTTAGAAAATCTGTATTTCAGGAATATTGCTTGCTAATGATTTAAAGAAGTCAGATTGGCCACTGAGCACTCTGACAAATGACCGTTTGGTTGCAGGATGTATCTGCTTTCCCCCTGAGGCAATGAATGCCAGAGATTCAGTGGCTGGGGCAGCCATAGTAGGTAAGGCTCATGAGGGATGGAGTGTGGCTGGCATTGTATAAGGTGAAGCACACCAGCCACACTCATGTTTCCAACAGCACCTGGGGCACCTGACTGGCAGCAATGTTAGCGTGAAGGGTGGGTCTGGCAGCTTTGGGGACAAAAGGAAGACAGCTCCCTTGGTGTTGATACCCTTGATGATAGACATGGAGAACAGAAGAACAGACAAATAGAAAGGGCCTGAATAGGTGACAATGAAAATGGTAGATATTATATTATAACTGAGAATACGTATTCATGAGCACCCCTTGGGGATTATGTGAAATAAATGAGAAGGAATAGGTTGTCCTTTTATATTTTAGGGTATTGTCACATGGGAGAAACATAGGCAACATATTTTGAGAGCCAGGATGACTGGAATAAAGGAAGAAAGAGAACATAGTTAAGTAGAAGTAATAATAATAATGATGATAATAATAATAATATCCAGCTTCTACTGGATATAAAGCTTTGCATGCCTTAAGTCATTTAATTTCATTTGACTCTTTCAATAATTTTAAAAAAAAGAAGTAAGAAAATTGTTAATCTTGCTATTATAAAACTTATAAAGGTTATTTAACTTGTTCAAAGTCACATATTAACATGCAGTATCATCATTTGAACTCGAGGACTTCTGACTTTGGAAGCTGAGGGCTGCCACTGTCTCTGTAGGCATGGCTGAGTATTGGGGCCAGGAGGGAGGCAGGAGTCCAGAAAACCTTGGGGTTGCTCATTTCGACTTAAAGGGAAGTTTTTGAGTGTAGGACATAGGAGGATATGTGAGACTGGCCTTTCTGGAAAGGGGTTCAGCAGTGAAACTGCCCATGACAATAGAAGAAGGAGGAAGATGCCCTAAAAAGCCAGGGAAAAAAGTGTGAGAAGCAGCAACAGCAGCAGCTGTAGTCTAGTCAGTGGGGACAAGGTGCATATATCACCTTGCAACACCTATGTGTGAGCCTCATTCTAAAAGGTCAGTCAAAAACATCATAAGAAATTTACAGACTAATATTTTTTATGATTATAGGCACAAAAATTCTTAATGAAATACTAGAAGATTGAAACTGGCAACTGAAAATAATTATATATCATGACCAAGTGGAATTTATTCCAGAAATCAAGGTTGGTTTAACATTTGGTGATCAATGAATGTAATATACCATATCAATAGAATAAAAGGCAAAAACCACACTATAATCTCAATAGATAAAGAAACAACATTTGAAAGACTCTAACACCCTTTCATGATACAAACACTGAACAAAGTAAGAATAGAAAGAACCTCTTCATTCTAATAAGAAAAATCTATAAAAACTCACAACTAGTATTATACTTAATGGTGAAAGACTGAATGCTTTATCCTTAGGATCAGGAACAATATAAGGATGTCTACTCTTGCCACTGGAAATTCTAGCTAAGAGAGTTGAAAATAAAAAGTTATAAAAGACATCCATATTGAAAAAGAAGAAATAAAATTATTTCTATTTGCGATGACATTATCTTATATATAAAAAATCCTGAGGAAACCACTAAAAAACAATCACAACTACTAAATGGGTTCCACAAGCTTGCAGAGTATAAAATCAGTATATAAAAATCAGTTGCATTTCCATGCATTAGCAATGAACAACCAAAATGAAGTTAAGAAAACAAATCCATTTATGATAACATTAAAAGGCATACAATACTTAGAAATAAATTTAACAAAATGAGTGCAAAACTCATACTCTGAGTACTTCAAAACATTATTGAAATAATGAATAATTAAGTAAAGAAAACTTGATATCCTGTGTTTATAGGTCAAGAGACTTAATATTGTTAAGATGCAACACTCTCCAAATTGATTGATAGATTCAATACAATCATTATCAAAATACCATTTAGCTTTTTTTTTTGCAAAAATTGACAACATGATTTTAAAATTCATATCAAAATGCAAGGTAACTAGAATAGCCAAAGAATCTTGAAAATGAAGAACAAAATTTAAAGACTCATGCTTTGTGATTTCAGAACTTACTACAAAGCTACAGTGATCAAGACAATGTGGTACTGGCATAAAGATAGATACACAGATCAATAGAGCATTGAGAGTAAAAGAAGTAGATCCTTAGATTTATGGTCAATTAATTTTTGACAACAGTGTCAAGAAAAATTAGTGGGGGAAAATATTATTTCAATAAATGCTGGAATAACTGGATATCTACATGCAAAGGAACAAAGTTGGACTTCTCCCATACACAACACACAAAAATTAACTCAAGATGAATCACAGACCAAATGTAAGAGCTACATTATAAAACTCTTTAAAAAATTTAGGAGTAAATCTTCATGATCTTGGGTTAGGCAAAGCTTTTTAAAATATGATCTTAAAAGTATAAGTGATAAAAGAAGAAGAGATAAATTAGATTTTATCAAATGTCAAACTCTAGTGTTTCAAAAATACCATCAAGAAAGTTAAAAGGCTACCCATGGAATAAAACATTAGAAAATCTATACTTGATAAGAAATTTATATACAGAATATATAAAAAAGTCTTATATTCAAATAATAAAAGGATAAGAAATCCAATTAAAAAATCAGTAAAGGATCTAGATTTGGGATTAGACATTTTTTTCAAAGAAGATACATAAATGGATAATAAATTCATGAAAAAAATGCTCAACATTATTATTCATTTGGGAAGTGCAAATCAAAACCACATGAGATAACCACTTTTCACTCATTGGAATGGCTATAATGGAAAAGACAGATGGTAAGAAACTATTGGAAAGAATGTGGAAAAATTTGAACACTTATACTCTGTTGATAGGAATGTAAAATAGTGCAGTTGTTTTGAAAAACAGTCTGGCTGTTCCCAAAAAGGTTAAACATAAAGTTATCATGTGACTCAGTTATTCCACTCTTAAGTATAGACCCAAGAGAAATGAATGCATACGTCCACATAAAATCTTGCACATTACTATTCAGAATAACATTATTTATAATAGCTAAAAAGTGGAAATAACGCAGTGTTTATTAACTACTGATGAGTGAGTAAACAAAATGTAGTTTATCCATACAATTGAGGATTATTTGGTATTTAAAAGTAATGAAGTACTGATACAGGCTGCAACTTGGATGAATCTTGAAACATTATGTTAAGTGAAAGACTCCAATCAGAAAAGACTACTTATTGTATAATTCCATTCATATGAAA